>BMAW01089220.1:255241-453947 GCA_019974015.1 Nephila pilipes
CATAGTATACACATAAAAAAAATATATTTCCATTTGTCGTCGGTTGTATCATTTTTGGCGACTTTATCGCCCGTGTCGGCGAAATGGAAAAGTACCGACGAATTTCATATAAAATGAATATAAATGCAAAAATCATGATTTCACATGAGCTTCTGTTCTCACTTGTGTAATTGAATTGTTCAGCTTTTATTTTGAAAAAAAAAAAGGGGGAGGGGACTTGAAAATATCGAAATAATGTGATCTATGAGCTTGGTGTCGAATTGGGAGGCTTGAATCCGGGCAAAAACAAAGAAATATAGCGCTGTTGAAGTGGCAAAATGTGCCATTTCAAGGCTGTGGAATCGATTTCAAGAAACAGGGAATGTTAGACGCCGAACAGGTCAAGATCGTGCGCATGCTATCACAGCATCTGATGACCGATATATCCTAATAACAGTTCGTTGAGACAGTACAAGCATGCTACTCAGCTGTAAAGACAGTTGCTTTTGGTAACAGAACGAAGGGTGTCATGTCAAACAGTCTGAAATAGGCTTCATTAGGGTGATCTATATGTACATAGGTCAATGGTATATATTCTGTTGACCTCACGACACCAGGCGGACCGAAGAAGGTAGGCTGCTAAACATCGAGATTAGAGAAAAGTGTTGTTTACTGACGAGTCTCGATTTAGTGTAACACCCAACGTGTTTAGGTATGGAGAAAAAGGCACTCGAAATAACCCCACATTCTTTCGGGAATGATCACATTACAGATGAGGTGGGTTGATGATATGGGCTGAAATAAGTCTAGGTGGACAAACGGATCTACGTATAATTTGGAATGGCAATTTGAAGGCCCAAAAGTATGCAGAAGAGATTTGATGTTGTATCTTACACAGCATCCATTGGCGATTCATTTCCTTTAGTGGACAGTAACGCTGGACTTTATACAGCTCATCTTGTTGAGAACATGCTTGAAGCTGAACTAATATAGCAGATGATCAGCATGTTACCTGATTTAAATCTGATCAAGCATGTTTGGAACACACTTGGATGACGCATGGCGACGAGATCAAACTTCCTTTACTTCCCAAACTATGAGATTGCACTTCTTCAGGAGCAGAACAGTATTCCCTAGTCTCATTAACAATCTTATCGCATCTATGCGAAAAAGGTGTGCAGCAGACTTAGCTGTTCGAGGGGAACCACTGTCCATATTAAACATGTTGTCTTGTTGCCCTGAAACATCTTTTCAAAGAATTAAAGCTCCCATACAATATTTTTATAACTTTTTTTTTTTTCTGTATTACATTTGGTTACACGTATACTCTCCATTTTATGTCCATTCATGATGGTCTCAAATAGCTTTCTTAACTTTTATGATTGTTCCCCTAGTTTTGAAAATAAGACTAGAGGTTAAATAGATTAATTATTTATAAAGTAAAACTTCTACATTTTTAAAATTGTTCAAAATATTCGAAACTCACAAAATAAGGCTAAATCCTTGATAAGTCTTCTTCATCATAGAAAAATGTATATAATTTTAACTATAACAGATACCTCGTAAAAAAATACTGAAAAGTAGGTGTGTTAAATCTATCACTTTTGTTTTAGGAAATTAAATAGCACTTAGAAAATACAAGAGCTTGAACAGCTTTTAAACTTACAAAAATGAGAATGAAGTGAACAAACAAAAGATGAAAATCAAATTATAAACATATTTTGTGTTTAGGCATGTCAAATTGGTACATGTTTTCTTGTTTCAATTTTCATCTTCAATTAACTGCATGTTTAACATGTATATTTCACAGTGCTAAAATGTGTTTCAAAAAGGAATTGTTGGCATTCTGAACAAATGATAGTGGTGTACTCATTTTTAGCTCTACCACAAAGAACGCACCTTCCACGTTTTTTTACTTTGAGATCGAGTTTCTTTGAGCGATTCTGTATGCAAACACTGTTGTCAGATAATGTTGACAAATAATTTTAATTCCAAAGCATTGTTGAAGATGGCACTTTACAAATGCAATAGCCAGATTTTTCAAAAAAATTTGTTTGTAAACTGGAGAGAAATCTGGTTCTTTGAAATCTAGCAGAACTTCAGTATTTATAAATGTATTCATTTTCCTCCATCCTATAAACATAAAATTTTGTTACAAGTTAATATTTCTTACTTAGATACTTCATTTTAGCTTTGTTTCAAACTACTTTAATGCTGTTCTATTTTGCATGTGCATAATGATATATTTCACTATTCCATCAATTATTTCTTGAATTACAATTTCTTGGAATGCAAAAAATTTCATTTTGCACACCCTCACAGTTTTTATTAACATTACAGATACAGACATTTTAAACAGAAGAATTTTCTAACAGGTTTTTTTCTGCAAACTCGCTTTGAAATGGTGTTTTTTCTCCTTATCTATACTCCTCTAAGTTCTTTTACATCTTTTCTTGCTCTATATTAAAAAAATCATATTGATCCTCAGCTGGTCTTTCCCTGCTTAATTCTATCGAAATAGCTATATACTGCTCAGGAGGGATAATTTTTTCATTGTTTCATGATAGGTCAGTGCCTGCAATGTGCCACTAATTGTTTCACATGTGCAACCAAATTGATCTGATTGTTACAAGGTCTATCATCGAAGCAAGTAGATGGAAAATTTATTAGAAGGGTGGTAGGCTTCTTGCCTTTACAAGTGTTTTTTAGGCTTATCAATTCATACCCACTAGCACTCATTATGTGTCATACCTGTGTGAATGGGGTTAATGAACATATTTTTGTGTTTCCTTTTGGTGCACATTTTTCTGCCAACTACTCTCTTCATATTTATGCACATGAATCACCCCCCCTCTCCAAATAATCTTCAAGCTAGTGAGTGCATTGAGAAAATTAACTTCCTATAAATTGGTTTATAATGCCAAAAAAATTGGCAAGTCCTCTTTTGTAAAGCAGGCAATAAAGGTACTATAAAACATTGTTTCTTCATTCCATATCATTACATTTACCTGTTAAATGTCTTTTTAGATAATTATTTTGAATGAATATAATATATTTATTGTAATTGACAAAATTGATCTTAAAAGAACTCTAAAAAAAAAATAAGTTTCATTCAAAAGTAAAAGAAATTTATTAACTTAAAACAAATACTCAAACAGATACAGACATCTTAAACAATTGAGCCAAATGTACACATCCATATATTACTTGAAAAAAGAGTATTCCATAAAAAAAATGACACACACACTTTTTTAAAAGTTCAATATCAATTGAAGGAATACATTTATTACAGTTGGCACTAATTACTTGAAATAATATCACTAGCACATTTCTCTTACTAATGCAAGTTACATATATGGTAAAAACATTTTTTTCATTTTAAAATCATTAAGTTCCATCAGAAATTAAAAAAAAAAAATTGTCAAGAAATAATTCTTTTTATATAAAATTCACAATACCTTTCTTCATTAAATTACACCATTGTTACTTATTAATAGTTTTAAGCATAACATTTGAAACAGAAACATTTCATATGCCATTAGACATTTTAATACTGATGAGAAAACAAGTACTTTCATTGTAAAACACATAATACATCAATATCATTAATGTAGTTAAATGAATAGTTAATAAAATTTTTTCTTCAACTATAAGAGTAGACACTGCACATGAAAAATGATCATTTTATATAACTGACCAGTGGTGACTATATTTCAAAAGGATATCACATATATTCAATAGGGGAAGGCATGTGACGAGACAACACATATTTACAGTATTATATAATGTAAAGTGCTACTTATTTAGTTTTCTACATAGAAACATGCCTTTTAAAAACAAAAATCTTAAAATGAAATACTGCAATGGAAATACATAAAACATTTGCATATATACTGTTATAATAAGGAAAAAAGACCCATAATTTTACACTGTACAACTATTAGATTATAAGGGCAGTAAAAACTGCATTTATTAATAGAATGCATGCAACCTGTTCTACATAGATGTCCATTTTCTCTCTCTCAATGAGTATTTATTCTATAATCTTAAAACATAAAAATACAACCCGAGTTCATTTTCTACTCTTCCATTATACGTGAAGCTCATATAAATTACAAAAGTTTACGTCGTAAGCATTTAGCTAAATTCACAAGTCACCACTGGTTATAACCTGAAAGTTCATTATTTTTATGAAGTTATATTAATTTAAGTATATTAATACATGATTTAAGAACTTGTACATTTTGAAAGTAAAAAACATCAAAAAAAATATACCCTTGTTTAAATAAATGCTTATCAGTTGAAATGATGTGAACAATACATATTTCTTATTATTGCAAAGAGCAGTTAAAATAAGAAACAAATGAAAAGACTTGAATACATGAACAATCTTCATAAACAATATCTTTTATATTCACAACATGGTATGATTATTAATTTAGTTTTATCGCTCAGTTGCTGTGACTAATTCAAACCACTGCCGTAGAGCTCCTCCTAGAATGGTTGGTAAAGCAGAAATGTCTCTCAAAATTATGTAGAAAGGGAAAGGAAAATCCTCAATATATGGCTTAAAAATAACCTAAATAGACAAGGGAGAAAGTAAGTTCAATGCACTGAAACACATCTCATAACATAGTACACAAATAGTAGTGATTATTTTTAAGAGCAGAAATACACAAACTAAATATTTCATATATTTTCTTCTACACTTCTTATACAAGAAAGATAATGGTAAAATAATTTATATTTTAGCAACACAAAGTAAACAATGGTATATGTGCTATCAATTAAATATTCTTATTCAGAAAACATTAATCTGTTTACTTGAAAAAATGCTATTTCCTATCAAATAATTATGCTTTCATGTGAATACAAGTGAATTCTTTAATTAAATGAAAATTGACATTTCTTTTAAAATGATCATTTTTGAAATGTAACAAAAAATAAATATGTATTAAAGTAAATTTCATCACATATGAGAAAATACAATGAAAATTTTAATCAATGCATTGATAAGAATATATAATTAAAAGATTTACCTTATTGTTTCCTTCAAATTTAGTAGTTGTTATGTCAAGAATTGAATCCTAAAAAAGTTTTCAATTAAAAAAAATTGTTAAAATTTCCATACTTATATTTATTAAATGAAATTCAATTATAATTGAAAAAGGCTCATACAAAAAGTAAAGTAACCTGATAAAAAAAATCAATTTAAAAATACAACAATTAAAAGTACATTACATAAGACCCCACTAAAAATTTAAAAATCTTAGATGTGTCTAGTACATTTTACATCAGGATGAAAACAATTGATAAAAATATTGTAGTGATACTAGTTTTCTGGCAATGGCATAAGAGCTGGATTCAGCTCTTGCACCATAAATCTACGTTCATTAACTTGCTGCATTCTATTTAACTTCAATCCAAGGGTTTTACATTCAACCATGGCCGACAAATGAAATCCACCTGTGAGCCTGCATTTATTCCCAAGGGCTTTTGCAAAGAGACATAAACTGAAGCAAAATGCATCCTCAAGTATTTTCTATATATATACCTCTTGCTAAGCAGTAAAATCGAGATAAGTTTTCCTCTTCTCATTGTTGTGTTTTGCATTCTATATCTATAATTGATTTATGTTAATCCAAGATAAATATTACTTTTATTATTCCAATCAAATTGATAGTTCAGATTTATTTTGATTAATAAATTAATCGAGTTGAGATTAAATTTCGTGCTCTTTACTAGGCTTGCTTGTATATTCAACGTGACAATATTATAAATTTATGCATATTTGGATACCTCATACATTTAAGAAAAACAAAACAAAAAGGAATATTTAAAGTAAAACCAATTTACACAAAAAATTTCATACCTGGCTATTGGGACTGTCAATTACAATAAAGACCATGAAAATATTATTGTCTCTAGCAGCTCTCACAGCTGTTCTAATGCCTTCTGCACCTTCATTGAAAACACCTCGACCATCCGATAATATCACTATAAGTTGAGCAGTTTCTTTAGACATCACAGCACTTGTATTTCTTGCTTGAGCCATAGCATTGGTGGCAAAATTTAGCAGCTGAACGTAACTAGTCTTTTTCTGGTTAAAAGTAAACTGAGAGAACATTCTAGCCCCATTATCTGTGTTGAACTGCTCATTGAAACCTAGTAGAAGTTCAACTTTTTCACCAAAACTTACAACAGACAGCTCTCCTGCTTCCAAAAGGCTGAGAGATTGTCCAAGGGTTGCAAGGGACTCAAAAGTTAACTCTTTGGAATGGTTATCAGCCATACTAGAGGAATCATCCACTGCAATCATTATTTGGTATTGTCGTTTACTGGGTTTTGTTCTCCTAAGCCATATTTTATCTTTACGATATCCACTGGCTATGTAAGCAATTATCTGGAAAGGGAGAAAAATAAATATTTGGATGAAAATAGCAAATTCTAATTTTTCCTATCATTAATAAAAAAATCAATTTATAATCGAATAATGCTTTATGATAATTTAAAACTATTTGGGCCAAACTGAATAAAAATTTTAACATGATAATGCTTCTTCTCACACAATCAAATCTACTCAGGAATAACAATGAAGCCTGATTCTGATTATGACTCCAGATTTAAATGCCTTTGAAAAACTCAGGATGAATTTCAAGTACCCGAGTTTAAATAAATGTAAAACACTTCTTCACAAATCAATTGGAAGATCATTGTGAATGACACTATATTATTATAATAAAATCACAATTTCAAAACTTGCTCTTTCTTATTAATTATAAAGGGTTTGAAGTCATAAGAAAGAAGATCGAAGGGATAATGATTTATATAAAATTTTTATTTATAGAAAAGGAGTCTTATAATTTGAACTGTTTGTTTGCATTATTGAAATGTAATGCAGTGTTATCAGTGCCTATCATTCTCAATAATTGTTTAGTAGATTATATTTATATAAGAAGCAACTAAAATTAAATATTTTGAAATTTGTGAAATCCACACACAAGTGGGAATAATCTTTGAATAGATATCATTTTAACAACATTTGGATAACAACCAATGTTCCCCGAAGCAATAATAATAAAAATCTTAACACTTTAAAAATGCTTACCTTCCTCATAGCCAACCGTTTACCAGTTCTATAATCCCCTTTTAACTTTGACATTTTTGTAGGCTCAAGTACAAGCCTTAGCTGCTCACAAAGTTCTTGAGATAAATGTACCACCAGATCTTCATATCTTCTCCACAAATTAATGGCACCAATAGATTGCTCTTTATTACCCTGATAAAAGAGATCAAGATCTTTCTCCAATGCAAATCTTTTATTATGAAGATGTTGGAGTGACATAGATGTCCATAGTTCTTGATTTGTGTGAACAGTGGTGTCCCCACGAGCCACTGTGTGAGTTCTAACCAATTCTCCTTCAGGAGTTACATCCATTGGTTCATCATCATAATTACCTGGAAGAAAAAATAAATAAAACAAAACTAAATAAATAACAAAAAAGTCAAATTTACAATGAAAAGAATATACACAATAGACTGGTGAGCATGATGATTGACTATTAGCTATTTTTGGAAACGAAAGGGATAGAACAATTTCATATATCACTCCCATTCATTACAATTTTAATAACAACTTCTCATTCAAAAATAAAGGAAAACCTTAAAAAATATACACAGAAAAAAATTATCTATCAATACACATTATAACTTTAATATTTTTTTTTTTTAAAAAAAATAAAACTACATCTGCATTACAGTCAAATAACTAAATCTCATGATCTGTATTAAAAAAAATCTCACAAACAGTACATTTTCTATATGTACTGTAAACGACAAGGGAAAAAGAAATGACCTAGCAACATTTTATCATTCAGTAGTTCATTAATAATAGATTTTTCCTGATAACTTTTGGTTGCGAAAGTTGGTGAGGGAGTTCACTCTGAAACAGGAGAAAGTGCAGTTGGTAGTTTGGTGGCTCCGAGTGAGTGGAAAAAGGTTGTTGAGCTGAAGGTGGAAAGGAAGCGAGATGTTCGCACCGGTTGAAGTTGGCTCTTGCTCTGTTTTCAGGGACTATTGATTTTTATGGTTGGTGTATAAACCATCTTACTATTTACTGGACTTAACCAAATCTTTTTTTGTTATTTCTTCAATTTTGATGGAGACTCAAGCTGAATCTTTTCACTTTTAAAATCTTGGATATAGATGAACAAGGAAAGATAACAAATAGAAACATGATGGATGCAAGGGGAAAATAAATATTTTAAAAACCTTAAGAGTGACAAGGAATTTGTATTAAGACTTGGAGGCAGGAAATATTCCAACATTTCAATAATTTTAGAAAATAAACAAAAAGAATCTCCCAAACCAAAATCAAAAACACAGCTTTTACACGCTGAATTAAAAAGAAAAATTTCTAGACATGCTAATATTAATAACATGTCATTTCCCAAATGACATGTTATTAATAAAAATTATTATGCATGTTATTAATATTAATATAATTATTATGCAGCGGAAAAATAAAATTTAACACCACAGATCCTGTTTGCGCAACCCAAATCCTTGGAATGAAAGAACTCTTGAAAATATCGGTTAAAGTCAGCCTTGTATGGGAAAGATTCACATCCTGATTTCTTCTGCACCAAATACCGACAGACATACCTGTGGCAGATTTGGGATCTGAACTACAACTGGGTAACAATATTGAAATTGTTGAAATGCGACATTTTATCAAATTTGACAGTTATCAAGAAGTTTCACTTATTTTAATTACTATTCTAGGTACAAGTCTATCAAACAGTATTAAACTTTGGTTTAATTACAGCATCAAATACTAAGATACAAGACTTGAAAAAAAGTTAGAAAATATGGTAATAAAATTTCAAACAGCCTTTGAGAAACAGACAGTCTCTATTAGAAACCAAAAAACGATGTTTTCACAGCTCTGCAGTATTATGGAAATACAAAAAGGGTCTGCATCTCCATCCAGGAAAAAAAAAAAAAGCCAGATCAGTGTTACAAAAATTTTATGCTTCTATTCCGGATGCATCCCTTCATAAAGAGGATACATTGAATAACATAGAAATGGGATAGCTAGTACAAAAATAGTCTTTAATCTTATTTTAAAAATTTTTTTCCCCAGTGGATAAATATATCCAGTAGCAAAATATTTCCTCCATCCTCAAGGGGAGGTTTAGATTTTTTTCTTTACAACCAACTTTTCCTTACTTTTATGCTTATTCTACAATGGAACTGTAGAAGTATACAGAACAGATCCATTTGGTTCTGCATCCCTCCCTTTTCTCAGGCAGATATTTAGATTTTTCCAAGAAACTTTTCTAAAACCAGACAATGAATTGCATATTCCAGAAGATTATTTTCCAACAAGATCGACTTGACAGACCAGGAGGAGGATTGCTTATAGCAGTTCCAATGAATCTTTCTGCTTGCCATATCCCAATTCCATTACCACAATCACCTAATATCGAAATTTTAATTGTCCATGTCACGATAAATAACTTCTCTTTCTATATCATTAATTTATATGCACCTTGAGGACTTAATATATTCTTAATAAAATCCTATTTAGAATCTTTAACTGATACAATCTTCATTTTTGGCGATTTTAACCTTCATCATCCAATGTAGGGTTCTAATCACACATCGCAATACAGCAAGGATTTTGTGGAATGGCTAACCAACTCCAACTTTATTCTTCTTAATACCAAACCTCCAATTCACAGAAGTACGGTAGGTGCTGCTGCCCTCATTGATCTCACCCTTTGCTCTGCCAACCTTTTTGGATCAATTAATACTTATGTCTTAAATAGCTCCTTCAATAGTGATCATTGCCCTATCATCACAGAATTTAAATCTTCATAGCCCTCATCAGCAGAATGTAAAGAGTGAATTGGCAATCAATGATGAAACAAGTAGAATCTACTTTATACAACATAGAGGAAAACAATAACAATCTCTTGGATACTGTTGCTGATATAATTTCAAATAATACTCGAGAAATTAAAATTTCCAATAAATATTCCCAACCTTGGTGGAACTGGGCATGTAATAATTTTTACAAACTCAAGAAGAATTTCAGAAGAAAAGCCATACATAATATTTCTCCTCATCCATGGATTCAATACAAAAAATATTCCAGCAGACTCAGATTTTATATTAAAAAAAAGCCAAGAAAATGTACTGGGATAAAATATGTAACAATGTTAGCAATCCAAGATTTTTTTTTAATATATTGAAAAAATTAACAACTCAAATGAATCCTGAATCAACTACAAATATCCTTCACATTCATAATAGATTTATCACTCATTTGCAAATCCAACCCAACATTTTTGCAGATTTTTTTCAATCTAATAATATTCTCCATGAACCAATTCCTTTAGATTTTCTCACTAAAGATAATCTTAATAAACCATTCCACATCTCTGAACTAAGAAGAGCTATAAAAACTTCCAGAAATACTACCCCAGGTGCAGACCAGATCCTTTGTATAGTACTAAAAGGAATAAATCAGAGAGATAAAAAAAGTTGTTCTTAAATATTTTCAACAATTTGACAACTCAAAAGTCACACAATCATGGAAACATGCCATCATTCTTCCAATTCCCAAACCATGCAAAGATAAAACGAAAATCTCATCTTAGAGGCCCATAGCTTTAACTTCGGTTTTCTCGAAAACGTGTTTGAAAGAATTCTATATGGTCGCATAACTCACTATCTGTCAACTAATCAAACACTTCATTCTCAACACACTATGGCTTTGTTACTTTTAAGGAAAGTAGAAGTGAAACTTACCTTATTCATAAAGCGATAGTTTATGCAAAATTAGGAAAGAAATATTTCGTAGGAATTAGCCTTGACATAAAAAGTGCTTATGATTCTGTATATATAGATGGCCTCCTTTACAAATGTCTACAAATAGGTATAACAGGAAAAATATTCATGGATTTTCTCTCGAATAGGTTTTTTCAAATTTGATGGAGGAACATTCTCTCTACAGAAAAAATTCTTTTTAAGGGTCTCCCCCAGAGCAGTGTTTTATCCCCAATTTTATTTATCATCTACACATGTATGATTTTTTTGAAACATTGGAATCTGGAATGGAATGTTCCATTTGTGTTGATGATATTTTTATTTACTGTTCCATCAATCACTTGATATCATATGTCGCAAATTACAAAATGCTTCGAAAAGAATTAATCAGTGGTGCAAGTATTGGAAATAATATTTAAGTCCTGACAAAAGTACTATAGTAGAACTTTCAAACAAAAGAATTAGTGCATTTCCTAATGTATCATTAGCTGGTTACCCTCTCTCATGGCAAACCTCCATCAAATATTTAGGAGTATATTTCTCCAAATGGAAACAAAATACAACTATTATGAATCAAATGAAAAATAAAGCTCTAAAAAAGATTAAGGCCCTTAAAGGTATGGCCTACAAACATCATGGTTTGTGAGCTGATAATCTTATTCAATTAATCAACAATAGCATCTGCAGTTCCTTTTTCTACACTTGCCACATCATAAATAAATGGTCTGATCATCAACTAAAACCTTTCAATATTATTCAAACCAAAGTTCTTAGAATCGCTGTAGCTCTTCCTCAATGGACCCCAAATATCGTTCTTTTGAAATTGGCTGGACAAGAATTGCTCTCCGAAAAAATTAGACAGCTGGCACAAAACTTTTTTATTGTTCAAATATCTAATAGGAAATATTCTCCTATGCATATGAATACTCAGGAGTCAATAGATCTAACAATAATGAAAGATGATAAAAATTGTGTTGATCATATCCTTAGAAATTTGAATACAGCTAGAGAAAAGATAATTTCTATCCCAAGACTAATCCATTTTACTGATCTTCCATGTTCGACTTATATAAATGAATTCTGCTTTCAAAATAAAAATCTACCAATCCCTAAAATTAATAGTCCCTTTAATGAATTACTAGAACATAGATTCCAGGAATTTTTCATAATTGCTACAGATGAATCTAAAAACACAAACATTACTTCCATAGCAGGTTAATATGAACTACTTCCTTTTCTTATAAAATAAATCCAATCAATTCCATATTTATGGCTGAAGCGCCAGTGATTTGCCAAGCTTTGGATAAACTAACAGAAACGCATAATAATCTGCTTTTAAATATTCTATCCGATAGTTATTCAGTTTTATCTGCTTAACAAAACTTTTCTATCAAATCCCCAAGGTGATTCATAGACTGGCCAGTAAGATTCTTATTCTTTCTCATTATAATATGCAGTTGGTATTTCTTTGGATTCTGGGTCACTCAAAAATTTATTAGAATGAACAAGCTGACACTATTCTATTCTAGAGAGTCGAAGTAGTGTGGGACCCCCTTTTTTTTTTAAAGTTCTTTTTCCATATCTTTTTAAAATTTCCCCAAGGAACGAAAGATTCGCAAGATCAGTAACAAAACAAACTAATTCGCAAGATCAGTAACAGAATTTGACGTAAATATCGACTGGAGAGCCTCAGAAGACACCCCATTCTTACAATTACCATAACAGACTAGAAAAAACCAACAGAAACTTTTACTGCAGCAATTACTTTGAAATTTTGGGGAACATACTTACCATGGATATTATTTCTAATTGAACAAAAAACAGAAGAGAGGAAATTCTAGGAATCCGATGCCTCAGCAAAATGATAATTATCCCTGGTCTTTTAAGTAAATTCAATTTGCAGGATAATACTCTTTGTTCTACCTGTAGTAGGATCAATGATCTGGAACACATTATCTTAACTTGCGCAAACTATACCTCCCATAGAAATTAACTCTGGAACATTCTTCAATTAGATTCCCGTTGCAATATCACTTTCAGAAAACTTTTACAGAAAGCAATATTGAATAAAAAGAACTTTAGAGTTTTTTTTCCTTTACAGAGAATGAAATTTTTGATATTTATTAACTAGAGGGATAATTTATCCAGATAGGGATAATGGCCTTTGTTGTTCTACAACCCTTCTCCCATCAATCAATCATTAATAGCTATTTATCCTGATCAACTGATAAAATTGAACTTGTAGCATCACATGCATGAGTGAGATGCCTTTTGGGCATTTCAATGAAGATCTTGTCCTTTTAATTGATGAAAAGCATTTTATTTTTCTCTTTTGGTTCACAGCACACCGATACATCACAGTAAAACTTATAAGAAATACATACAAGACATTTTCACACACAACATGCACAACAATAACAACTAGAGGAAGAAGTCTCTCTTTTCCAACATCACCACAGGTGGTGTTAGCACATTTTCCAACACACCCTTAAAGTTACAGTCATGATGACAGTTAGTATTCCCCTCTGGCCCTGACCTCGCTGCAGCAAGGAGTCAGTAAGAGATTTTCTTGGCCTGCCTCTTTTATGAAGAGGAGTTAGAGGCTTAGTTGATGTACTTTTGATGAAGATATAATGCTGAGGTGTGTTAGACCCCAATAGTAACACCAGGATCCTCAAGATTGGGCACCTCAAATGTAGTAGAAGATCGTTGGCTGAGAATAACATAGGGACTATCTCTGCATGGCATAAACTTCGATGTTCTTTGTCGTGCAGAGCTACTTAAAGGATGTTTGTTAACCCAAACCCTGAATTTGTAGCCAGGCATAAGACTTTTATCGGCATATTGTTTATAATAGCCTTGTTTAGATTCTACACGCTCCTTTATTCGTTTTGTAAGGTTGGCAAATCTTTTTAGATGTGGAGTAATCTCTGCTACAAAGTTATCATTCTGGATGACACTCTTAATGTCATGATTGATGTTATCAGTCACCCGAAGTTCTTGGCGGAAATGAAGAAAAGCTGCAGTCAGGTTGGTGGTTTCACTTTTATGGGCATTCATTGCAAAGCGAATAACTGGAAGCTTCTCAGATCATTTTGTGTGATCGTCTCCAACTAGGATTGACTTGTGGGTGGTAAACTGGAGTGAGTGAAAACTTGATTTATGTCTAGAAGATAGCACACTGATGCATAACTGCACTGACAAATTGAGCTCTGTTGTCACTAATAACACGCCTAAGTAGGCCATATCGCAAGAAGACTTCTTCAAGAAGAGTGGCAGCACATTCTTTTGCTGTGGCATTGGGTAACGCAAAAAGCTCAATCCACTTTGTTGCGTAATCCTCAACAATTAGAATCCACTTGTTACTGTCAGAAGTTTCCGATCAAAGGGACCAAACAAGTCTATAGCAAGAGTCTCACAACACTGACCATACACTGGAGTCTGCAGCAAACCAGATGATTTCTGATTTGACGGTTTGTATCTGTTGCACTCATTACAATTTTTAACAGTCCTGAATATACTTTTGCATTCTAGTGAAGTAATACCTCTTAGAAATTCGATGGTAAGTTCAATCAACTCCATAATGTCCAGCAGTAGGAGAGTCTTGGTACTCTTGAAGAACCCTGTTCCACTCATGAGAGGAGATCACTAGCTGGGCTTCTTCTGATTCAGAGTCAGGGAAATACTGATATAAGAGTCCTTGATTCATTATATAACCATGTCTAGTCCAGTTGGTATAGTTTTTATCTTTCATGGGATTTTCAAAAGATTCTACAATTTTCTTAATGTCTTCATCTTTTAGTTGTTCCACTCATATGTCCGAAGAGCAACGACCAGTCAATAGTCACACTACACACAACTCTTCCTTTTGTCCACATACAGGAAAGGATAAAAAGTCTGCTATATTTGCTTTTCCTGAGATATATTCCATTTTCAAGTTGAATGACTGTAGTTGTAGGGTCCACCTTGCTAGTCTACCTGAAGGCGATTTTAAAGCCAGAAGCCACTTTAGGGGTTGGTGATCAGATGCTACGGTAATTTCTAGGCCCTTAATGTAACTCAAAAACTGTTTAGTGCCCAAATAACGGCAAGAGCTTCCCATTCAGTGGTGGAGTAGTTTTTCTAAGTAGTAGTTAACAGCCTACTTGCATATTCTATAGGATGCTCTTCCTCACCTTTATTATGCAAGAGGACAGCACTTATGACATGGTTACTAGCATCAGCGCAAAGAATGTAAGATTTCTTGGCATCACTCTTTTTCAAAATGGGAGGACTGGTTAGAAGTTGTTTCAAAGCTCTGAAAAGAATTTTCTTCTTCATCTAACCAAGACTAAACTCGATTTTTCTTTGCGAGATTACTGAGAGGTCTGGTTACCTCAGAAAAATTAGGAATAAATTTTCTGTACCATGAACAGGTTTGCAGGAATGACTGCACCTGCTTTACATTTTTGGGAGGAAGCATTTCCTAGATAGCAAAGGTTTTTCCAGGGTCCATTTTCTCTTTTGAACTAGTGATATAGCATCTAAGATTTATATTTCACTATATCACAAGCAAAATTCTCCCAAATACAGCTTTGAGATCATCGAGGCAAGAACGAATGAGAATATCACTTAGGCCACAGCAGAACTTGTCAATCAATCTCTGAAATGTGGCTTTGGACATTTTCAAACCAAAAGGCACTCGAAGGTAGCGAAAAGTTCCGAATGGACACACAAATGCTGTTTTGTCTCTGTCAAAAACACAAACATTCACTTGGTGGTAACCTGATTGTAAATCTATAGTCATATAAAAGGTGTATGTTTCGCTTCATTAAGTGGGTCATCCATTTTAGGTAATGAATAAGAGTCAGCCACTGTCATAGCACTAAGACCTCTATAATCAATACAAAGACTGATTTTCCTGTTCCCTTTAATAATGAGCACCACAGGCGCAGCATATGGAGATTCACACTCTTTAATGACGTTCTGCTTCAAAAGTTTATCAAGATCTTTCTTAAGTAACTCTTTCTTTTAATTTGATCACATAGTTATTAGAATTTTTCCGCAGAGAGCTTGAATCTCTTCAAAAGCATTTCTTTGGCATGTGCTTAGTCCTGTGCTTCTTCTTCTGTTTCCCTAGCAATGAGTGTAGCTATGTCACTCGGTACGGCTCCAATTAGATAAGCAACACATTGGCTATCAAGTACTTTTGAAAATTTCAGCTGTCTCTAAAATAGTTTGAGAAATATCACCATGTCATCTTCTTTCAAATTAAAATTAGAAATTGGCTTCTTCAATTCTAATTTTGGCTGCTCAGAGATGTCAGAGTCATTACCTTGTAGAACTCCATTTTTTTAGCTTCAAGTTGTAGTTTCAACTTCTGTAACTCAAAATTCATTTCAGCTTTCTTTCTTTCTTGTTCTGCCATCTGTTTGTCTCCTTTATTTTTCTCAAGCCATTCCTCAATTATATTCGTGAGCAAATTCTTAATTGAATTTTCTTTATAATTTTCATAATTTAAGATCAGTTGTTTTATATCAAAAATGCTTAAATCTTCTGCCACAACAAGTCCCTTTTCCCAAGCCAACCTCCTCAAATCCCTTTTCTTTCCTTTTGTGAGAAAGGCCATTGCTTTCTGTTATTGAGTTCAGTTAGTGATGAAAGGTTAAATTTTTTTTTTTTTTTTTTTTTGATAAAAATAACTTTCTTAACACACTGAAGCTGAAAATCAAAACACAGATAACATTCCACTGAGAAAATATCAAAAGAAAATATTAGTTATGAAATAAATTAGAGCATTCAACGAATAATAAACTTCTTACATACCTGTTTCCTATAAACAGAATATTTAATTTAAAAAAAAAAAAAAAAAAAACCTCATATGAATGCAACACTCTACAGAGCAAATCAGAGAGAGAGAGAGAGCACATATATATTATACTAATAATAAAAAAACTTTTCTATCCAATTTATATTGAAGCTGAAAGTATGCATTAATACTCAAACCAAAATGAAAGTAACAAAATAATAAGTTTTTCATTTACTCTTCTAGTATACACAAAGAGGATGTTATGACTCATTGACCTTCTCTTGAATGAGAATAAATTTTGTGGGAAAGAGAGAGAGAGAGAGAAACAGCTTATTCTAGGGGGAGGGGGGTAAACCTAAAAAAATAAATTTCAGTTTAAACAAAGATTACATATACATGTTTTACCTCAATGAAGTAAAGAGATACAATTTAAATTTGTGTTAAGAACAATTTTTGACACAACAGAATTATATGAGGAGGAACTCCATTTTAGAACATTAGGTTGGAATTCATTATATTTAGAGAAGCTTATTTATCTCTTTATGATAACAGAATATTTTAATAATTCACAAAATATTAATTATATGCTTTTTAGAATAGAATACCAGATTGCCAAGTATTTAATAGTTTGGGTGTTAACATACACAAGGGAATTAATAAAGAAGTTTTCCAAAGTTTGGCTTTAACGCAATTATACAAAAATGACGTGTAGCATTGGAAGCACTCAAACATATGATAAACATTCTGATAAATGTTTTAATGCAGTTTCATTTTAGAAATGATAATAATTAAGCAATGGATTGCTTGAGACATTAAAATCAAGGAAAATCTATAAATATATGCAGATTATATCCTTTTTTTTTAAATTTTAAATTACAGTTCTAATTACGAATAAAAGAACTGTTTAAAAACATTAGAATTAAAGAATAGTTGATTTTCAAAATCAAAATATACTTTTGATTCAAGAAGAATCATTAAAATTACAATTCTATTTATGAGATACAGCATTGTTAATTTTCAAAATCAAGACGAATCATACAACAATGGTTTTGAAATAGGAAATACTGTTTTTTAAGACAGTATCAATTCAAAGAATCATTAAATTTATATTATTTAAGAATACAATTCAAAATAATAAAAAATAATATACTATATAATACTGAAGGGGGGGGGGGGAAGAACCACTTTTTTAAAAGCATGTCTCAGTATAACAATAACATCAAAATTTTCAAAATGCATTTGATAAAAGAAGCAGAGTTTGTATAATTGGACAATTAATATTTGAAATTAATTTGACTACTGAATATAAATAATGAATTCACATACAATAAATAAAAATTCAATAAATGACACAAAATCATTCAAATCAGGGGAGGGAACCCCCCCCCATTAAATATTAATAATACTTAATGTATATTTTTGCTTGATTTGTATAGAAAAAATTATTAATTCTTTCCAGTTCTTAATTTTTTTTTTTAAAAATACATAGTTAATTTTGACTTACAATAAATAGATATTTCAAAGGTACTTTTATTTAACCATTTGCATAAAATTAAAAAGAATACAAAAATTATAAAAGCTTCCAACATCAAAACAAAATTTATATTTTTTAAAAATAAAAGTTTGCCTTAAGTAATTGGTTATTGTTTATTTTGAATTAATGCTAAAAAGGAGCTATGTGAGAGTTATCAGTAATAGAGCTTGTAATTATGATACTAAGTGAATTAAAAAGGATAACATTTTAACTATCTGGTTAATAAAGGATGTCTAATAACAGATTCCCCATGATAAATAGAATTCTACTTCAACAAATTATAATGCGATTTTATGTTGTTTATAACGAGTTAAAAAAATTATATAGTCTTAATATAGAGGGAAAAAAAAACTTACTGAAAGTCGTGTAAATTAAAATATATATATATATAAAGAGATCATAGTAAAAAGAAAAATGACAACAGTGACTGCCAAAATTGTGGACACTTAGAAGTTTAAAAATTTTCAACTTATAGAAAATGAATAGTTCCATGCAATGAAAATAATTACATATTTAAAAAAAGTTGCACCACAAAATACCATAGTATTACATTAATTATTTAGTATGATATCCTTTATTTCTGATTACAACATCACTGTAACGTCTAATTGAGCCTACAAATACTTGTTCATGTTTCATAATTACATGATGCCAAAATGTAATTAAAGTCATTATTAATTATCTTTTATTTGATGGAGACTTTTTAAACAATGCCTCTGATATTGTGCAGGGTTTCAGTTTGGACTATATCCTAGCTAATACAATCATATAATTTCTTACATATTAAACCATTGTTTACATATCTTTGTTATGTGGCAAGGAGATGGGATCTGTTGAAAGATAAAAGGAGCATTGTTGAGAAATAGATCACTAATAAAAGGAAGCATTTTTGGTTCCAGGATTATACATATATTTTTTCTCGCATGCTCATAATTGCATCAGTAGGATGTGCATGATACCTACTGGCTGAAAATATATTCGATTCAAAATATTTTCAGCCATCACTTCTAAATAAAGATAATTTACTTTCAATGAGTTAAACAATCTATTTTCACTAATTATCTGTCAATTCAATATGTTTTTTCACCTATTTTTTGATGTTGCAGTGCATTAAGAAATGGTCCCCCCCCCCTTTAAAGCCCTAACTCTTCAGTACAATTTTGATAACATTCTTGAACCCACATAAACACCAAATACATTCAAGTTATTTTTGATGCTTTCAGATGATTCTTCTGTCTTGAAGGCACATTTTTACACTTCTGTCAGCAAAAGCTCAATATGCTTTTTACCCCATTTTTATTTGCTTCTTACATAATCAAAATTTATGTGCTCTAGTAGTAGCCTCATTTCCAGTTATTTGTCTAGCAATTCCAGGGTATGACTGACTATTTCTGAACAATATAGCATACTTCAGTTCTTTTTGTCGCTGTCTAATCTTTTCATTAACCATTCCTTTCATTACTATCATTTATAATATATATATACACTAATATCATTCAAAAATAGCTAAAAACAACAATTAGTGTTACACACAAAACTACATTTCTTTGCAGAACAGATTGAATGGAATACGAAAAAAACAATTCAGGGAACAAATTTTAACCTGATATTTAAACTCATAATTCGATTCTCAGAACAGCGGATGTGATTGGCTAACGATTGAGTATTATCTAAACCCACTGAAACTTGTGTTTCTTTTCGAAAATAATTTTAATTTAATTAAGCATTAATTTTACTTTTAAATGATATACAAATATTTTTGCATTTTACGAGAGAGAAAATACACCAAGAAAATAATTAAATTAAAATAAGAATTGAAAACATGACATCCATTCCAAATTTGTTGATTTAGTATAAAATTAACTACATCCTAACCTTGCTGTCCAGGTCTCTTTTTTTTATCTTGACAACCAATATCTCCTTGAGATTTTGCAAATTCCTCCTTGCTACAATATTCTTCCTCATCACTTGACAACTCTATAACATCATCATCATCATCAGTATCATCATTCTGTTCATTGGTTGGTCTCACAGTAGTCTGTTCTTCTGAAGCTACATCCACAGCTAGCGACATGCCTTCTTCTTTGTTTTTAACATGCTCATATGTATCTGCTGAATCATTTTCCTCTTTTGGACCTGTGGACTTTTGAAGACTTTGCTTGTCACTTATTGGACGTTGTTTGACATCAGTATTGTCTGGATTGTCATCCAAAGTCCTAATTTCAGCTGGAGCTCTTAATTTGGGCTTATATTTTTGGTCTTCAGGTGCTTTTGATTTTGAAGATGACTTCTTGCCTTCATGAGCACCACCTGACAAATAAATGTAAATTTAGAAATACTGTTTGTTAAAACAACAAAATCATATACTTTATATCAATAATTCGATAATATTGAGAACAAGAAGTAATACAAAATACAAAAAAAAAATCATTGTTTTCAGACGAATAAAACAAACTTTCAATTAAGTTGCTAAGAATAACATCCATGATAACTTAGATGATGCAGCTATTTACTGAAACAAATAAAACTTTAAACAAACATTTTAATTTTTAGAATAAATCAATACTTTCATAATGCATTTTTTATGCATAAATGAGTACAAATAAATAAGTCTTCAGGATGTTTAATGAACAAATCTTGTTAAATTCTTGCCTTAAAAAGAAATATGAAAAGATAAAAACGAAAAATTATGGAGGACAACATAATATTCCCAATATGCTACATCCCATTTAACAAGAAATATTAATGCATTTGGTATAAATACAGTACAAAATATTTACTGACATTCCCCTCCCTCTCTACAGAGCTGCTAAACACTTAATTTGTTTTTGTTGCTGAAGCTTAAGAGTTCGAAATATAAGAGACTGAGTTCTGTGTAAAAGTACTATAAGCTTTTTGAGTTAAATCCTTTTGCACTATCTATGACCAAGATTTCATCAATACTGCATTTGAATTACTGAAGAAATTGCTGGATTTCACAAATTTAAGCAAAATCAGGTTGATATCTATATTGGTACCCCACTTTCTAAATTTCCATGTCATAGCAAGTTAATTATTATTATTATGGATAGAATAAATAAGACCCCCCCCTTTTTTTTATTTCAAATGCCTTCTTATGATAAAAATTATGTATTTTACTTTTAGAAAATCCTGCATCATCTTGATGAGAAAAATTGTTTTGAAAGATCTTTTTATTAAAATTCTATCCAAATGAAGTGAGTGAGTGATAGTGGAGTTAAAAGATGCACTAGAGAGCCACAGGTGTCTACGCTGTGCAAAACAGTGAAATTGTTATCTAGACATTGAGGGAAGGCGACAAGAAGGGTAGCTAGGGTATCCTGGAGGCACATCACCTGTGTTTACCAAAGACAGTAAGCCCCATAGTAAAGAAAATGATCACTAGGTTACCTCAGGGTCACGGTGCCTGTACTTTTACCTAAAGAAAGTAAGCTCCTGAGAGATCTGTGCATACAAAATTCTGTATAAATTTTTGAATATTTACAGAGCAATTCTTACTTTGATCAACTGCATTATTTGCATCAGTTTGACCTTCCTCATGTTGCTCATCTGATTTTTGGACACCACTTTCCCAGTCCATAGTTGAATCATCTTGCACAGGATCTAAAGAGCTACTTTTGGACTGATCAGCAGTAGGCAGAGCATCTTTTTCAGCTGTAGGGGTATGAGTAGGAAGACTGGATTCTAAAAAATAAATCATTGAATTTAAAAAAAAAACCCTTTTAAAATTAATTTCATTAAAAATACTAGCAGTAATATTATACTAATGTATCAATGTTTTTAATTAAAAAAATGCTCATTATTTTTTTCCTTTTCAAACCAGAAAATAGAATTTCTACAGTAATCTATAAATGGGGGGGGGGGGGACATCACAGTGTGCATATTAAGTTGATTAAAAACCTCATATATTAGGAAAAAAACATTACAAAAATATGTAGGAGGGGGAAAAAAGTTTATAACCAATGTTAAAAATAAGATAAATTATAAATTCACCATTCTTCTTCATATCTGAATTATCATCATTAGTGTCTTCTGGAATAGGTTCAGCTGAAGTTCCATTCTCAATATCAGCATCTTTTTCTTCTAAGTTGTTTGAACCATTTTCAGTATCTTCTCCCTCATCATTGTTTAATTCACTTTCAGATTCATCTATTAAAAAAATTATACTTATATTTAATTTTACAATAGAGCATACAAAAATAAGAGTCTAATGTCTTCAATAACATTTATAAAAGCTAATATGTACAAAGTGTATATCTAAGACTATTTGCAGGAAGTTTTGATTCATTATTTCATCTTGGAAGAAAACTACAGCTCAAGCTTATCGTATATTTGTATAAGCTTACAGCGAACAGGCATCATCTCAAGATAAGACTACAGGAAAACAACTAGAAAAATTTGCAGATGCAGTGTTGCAAGCATTGTTGGATGAAGACTCCAAACTTAATCACAATAGGTGGAAGTATTGAATGACTCAAAAAAAGTATTAGCCAGTGTTTGTAACGATGGGAAAAATTTAAAAAGAAGGAAAACGTATACCACACAATTTGACTAAAAACATAAATGAAAGTTTCCTGTATTGAATCATAATAGGTGAAGAAAAATAATTTTATCTTGATAATCCCAAATGAATAAATCCTAAACTGATCAAAAGGGTGTTCTTCATTGTGAATTTCTTAAACCTGGGGAAATAGCTAATGCTGCCCAATACCAACAACAAATGATTGATTTCCTCCATCCATTTCTCACAAAATGTCCAGAATGAGTCCAAAGATATAGAAAAGTGATTTTGCTACATGACATGGTGCCGGTCCACACCACAACAGTTGTCAAAGAATCTTTAAAAGGATTGAAATGGGAAAAATTACCTCATATGGACTATAATTTATTTTGGTTGATGTTGCATGGATTGGCTAAAAAATAAGTTTTTATCATTGCAGAATCCATCTTTTGCAAGAAAGTTGGAAAAAAAAAATATTGTAGAATGGTAAATACTCCAAGTAAATAGTTTCAGCCACTCACTTCAAATTAACATGTATTTTTCCTTAAAAAAAAAAAACCTTTTGTGGGTGAACATCTGGTATAACAAGATTTTTCAGATGAATATCCACAGCATAATCCCTCCACACGTAATTATTGGTACCATGGAAAACAGTGCATGATAAAACTACGAGGGTCATTCAATAAGTCATTAGAAAATCCAAGAGATGGCGCTCATAGTATTGAAAATGGTTTGTTTTACGTAGGCATGATGATTCAATCACTGATGTTGTTAGACACTTTTATCATATGATTTAATTTTTATTGTTGATTGAAGAAAAATACTTAGATTTATTTAGAAAAATGGAAAAAAGTGAGTTTTGAGCTGTTATTAAATTTAAAAGACTTAACAGCAAAAAAGATCAAAGCAGAGTAGGATGAAGTACATGGCACACCTCTACTCCTGTGTTTACAACTGAATAAATGAGTTTAAACATGGCCATACACCTGCAAAAGATGAGTGTTGTTCGGTACATCCAGTAGAAGTAACTATTCCCTGAATGATAGACAAAATTCAAGATATGGTTTAGAGTGATCAATGTGAATCATAGTGAGCAAAATAGTTGATGCCACAGACATATTGCAATGTACTGTGTCTTAAATTTTGGATGAAAAAAAGTCTCAGCAAGAAGAATGTTGCATTTGCTCTCAGTGGAAAATAACCGCAATCGGTGGTTGACTCTGAGGCTATATTGGAGCTTTTTCATTGCCAAACAGACAAGTTTCTGTTGATGAAATGTGGTTACACTACTATACTCTAGAAACAGTCAAAACAGTGGGTTCTTAAAGGCAAACAAGTTCTGAAAAAAGCAAAGACAGCACAATTGGCTGGCAAGATGATGTTCATGTTTTTTTGGGATGCTCATGGAATAATCTACACCAATTACTAGGAAAATAGGGAAAAACAATAACTGGAGAGTATTGTGTTGTTGTTGCACTGGTTGAGTGAAGAAATCAAGGGGGGGGGAAAATGTAATTTGAAAAATATCCTCTTCCCTTGCATCAATACACTGATGCACACATGTGCAGTTTTTATGGCCAAAATCATGGAATTAAAGTTCAAACTATTATAACATCCATTGTATTTGGCCCTCAATGACTTTTTTAAATTTCCAAACTATGGCTCGGCAGACAATGGTTCATATCAAATGAAGAGGTCATTGTCGAAATAGATGTCTGTTTTGGGAATATTATTTTTCAGATGGCTTAAAAAGTTGAAGAAACACTTGGAAAAGTGTACAGAGCTAAAAGGAGAAATGTTGGGGAAAAAAAAACTACCTAAAATAATTTTTTTTCTATCTTTTTCTAATGACTTATTGAATTACCTTTGTACAAAAAGTTGATATGCCCTTAATTATTAATATCATCAATTTTTACTACATTATAAATGTTTACAGCAGCAAATTGATTGATGGGATGTAGAGCAACAAAAGCTATTATCCCAATTACAAATAAATTTACACAGTTATGAAATAATAATGTCCCAGAATTGTACTTTCTCAAATTTTTAAATTGCAGGTTATATTTAACATGTCCAAAATTCTACCATTGATCTAACTCATAAAATTTTAGTTCTCCTTAAAATAAAATAAATATGGAATTATATACAAGAGGCAACTTACATTCTAAAAAGCCATACTCATAAAAAATTGAATATTTGTAATGAAATAATTCTGCGTAATTTACTTATAATTCTGAAGCAAAAAGATTGTCAGGAAAATGGAAAAGTAGTATAATATGTAATGAGTTATAACTTATTGGTAACATATATAGTTGATAGAAACTACGATTCAATTATAGGGCCCGATTAGACATATGTGGATGCATTAAACACACACACACGCACCTCCCCAGCCCAAATGAACCAATTTTTTTTTTATCAGAAAGTTTTTTCTGAAGAGGAAGAGACAGGTATTTTAAATAATAATGAAGCAGATTTAAAAGAGGGTGCATCACCAATATTTTTTAAACATCTTGCTACACCTTATGCATTGAAAGAACGCATAGAGCATGCGTTTGATAGACTACAATCACTTGCAAATTCTATCAAAAATTAATTATTTGGAATGGGTTACACCCATTGCACTAATTGTAAAACCAAAAGAGAAAACTTAAATATGTGGCGATTATAAAATTATTTTTAATAAGCATATCAAAACAGACGAATGTCCAATACATAATATTGAAAAAATTCTATCAAAATTTGGAGGTGGAAGATAATTTTCTAAATTTGATTTAAAAGATGGGTATATGCATATTAAAACTTTCAATAATTTCAGCAAATATCCTTACAATTAACACAACAAAAAGGACTATATAATGTTCGTAGATTAACGTATGGCATTGCATGTGATAAATGCAAAAAAGCATGGAATCTTTATTTTGTTCTACTGTAGGATTATAATTTTTTTTTTAAACGATATTGTTACCAAAAATTTAAATGCTCCTCTGCATAGGTTGAAACATTTTTTTGAAATATGTTCTAAAAATGACATTAAATTAAACAAGCACAAATGTCAACTCTTCAGAGGAAATTTTGTATTTGGGATATAAAATTGATGCTAAGGGGGTTACACAAAATGAAAGAAAAAATAAGTACTATTATGAATGCTAAACAACTCATTAATGTCATGGAATTCAAGTGCCTTCCAGGATTAATAATTTATTACAGTGGATTTATTCCAAATATGGCTGAAAAAGTGTTATACCAACACTGTTTCACCATCTTTTAAGGAAGAGAACTAATTTTTATGGAAAAGCAATGTGATAATGCATTTTGCATTGTATTTTTACTAATGTTATGGAAAAACTGATAACATTAGCCTTATGTAAGCTTTCTAAAAGTGAATGGAATTACATACAAACTTGATCATGAATCTTTATCAATATTTCAAAGGAGAAATTTTTTAATTATTTATATGGGTTTAAATTTACAATACTGACTATTTTATCTCCACATATGAGTTGTCCCACTTACGAGTGCTACCCGATTACTCCATTTTTCATTACTTTGATACAAGGATTTAATTAAGACATAATAAATACCTAAACTGGAGATCATTCTAATACAAATTTTTATCCTGAGAAATCCAGCAGAAAGAATCAAAAAGGATTTTGAAGATAAGTACATGTTTTTCAAACTAACTGATCCGGAAATTGCATGAGAAACATCCGGATGCAGCACTAGTTCTTTGAGATTTAATGCTAACCAAAAAAGAAATAAGTAAAGACTCTAGAGATTATACCGTACATATTGGATGCATTATGAAAGGTGTTAGAATTATTATACCAAAAAAATTAGCAGAATGTTTTGGTACAATTGCATTTGGACCACATTGGAATGCTTAAAATGGCAGCATTAGCACAGTTATATTTATTGAGACAAGGATATGGAACATCTTGTAAGAAAATGCTCCATTTGTTTGAGTCTTTCAAAGCAACCAAGCAAAGTAATGGTTATAACCCATAAGAATATCCTACTAATATTTGGTAGCTTTTGCATATAGGTCATGCTGGTTCATTTGGAGGACATTATTATTTTTTGATTATTCTGCACAGTTATCCACTTAGTCAATTACATCCTCAACAACAATTCAAAAGTTACAGGATTTTCATGTTTAGGATTGTTGATTACAGTTAAATACCACAGAGTACATAGTAGGAGGAGCATTATGTACAAACTGTTAAAGATTCTGTAGTCAGAGAACAAGGAATATTGCATAACAAACTAAAGAAATTTGTTTCATTTTAGAAGAGCACTGCATTCAGTGATGGAGGAAAACTCCACAAAAATTATAATTCAATAGAAATTTAAGAGTACATTTGAATCTACAAACTTCCACATGTTAAATCCACAGTGAAAGAAAATTGATGAAGTGAGAAAGAGGGATGTCCAAAAGTGCAATTTTTTTACTGGGGATTCTGACTTATTTAGAAATTATACAAGAGCCCAAATGAGGAGTTCACGGATAAATTAGGAATTGTGCTTTGCTGATAATGATTTGGATCATGTGCGTCTTATGAGCCTGATGTTAAGGTGTGAATTTGATTCAATTCCTTTACCATTACCAACGAGGCAGATCGGCATGCCCCTATCTATACCAAAAAGTTGTACTATACCAATTACCCTGAGACTTAGCTAGGTTTCTCCTCCTCTGAGTTTTATCCGAGCCTTTTCCAGAACCAAATGCTACCAAGGTAATGCCAATATCTTTGTCAATGCTACTGTATTTGAGCAGTTGTCATTCAACGGGAATGTTCTGAACCCTGGATATCTATATTGCAGACAACGAATAAATTGAATTAGCAATTTAAGGGAGGAGGGATTATGAATTAATGTCCTCATGAGTGATCTCAATTTTGTGTTCATCATGTGCCCATCTGATGTTATCTATAAGGCATGAGCTCGTTACTGTATAAAATTAGTGACACAGTTTTTCACCAGTTTCCCCGCTCTTACTTTGCATGTGATTCTAATTGTATGTTTAAAATATATATTTTTATTGTTTTAAATGAGTGTTGCTCTTTACTTGTGTGTGTGTGTTAATTCTCTAACGAACTCAGTACACAAAATAATATATAGTATATATTATACAAAGTAATTATAATTAAACAAGCAAAAATGTAAAATAACAGTCAAACCTTTAGATTCTAAATCTTCATTTGGATCATAAGTTAGTTCTTCTTCATCATCATCCAAGTCTTCCTTACCATCAACATCATTGATTTTTATATCATCAGGAAAATCAACATATTCAGGTTCCTTAAATTAAAATACAATATTTGATTGAGAATAAGTAATCTTACAATCAACAGATTCTTTTTTTTCCACATCATGTGCTTTTCAAATAACAATTATTTTGAAGGAAATTGGCTTCAGTAGTGATATAAAATGAGGTATCATAAAGGGGATAATGCATTCACGTCTTTTAGTTATTATAATCAATATATATATTTTGCAAAAAAAAAAAAAAAAAAAAAGCAATGAGAATTTTTTTTAAATGGACATTTTAAAGATATACTGTTAGAAATAAAAAATTTTAAAGCATTTAATACATCTCATATTATGGTATCACAAAAAATAAATAAGTGTACTAACTTCAACAGGAGGAGCATCTATTAGAGGATCTGGAAATTCACCAGGATATTCATCATTTTGTTCATCTTCCTTATATTTACCATCTTTTGCAGCTAATTCTGAAGGCTTGTTTTCAGAAACTCCACCTGTATCATCCACATCACTTATTTCATCTTCTTCTGAGTCAGAACCCCATACCTAAGATGAAAGGGAGAAAATAAAAGTAGAAAGTTAGATATAATTACATAAAATGAAATTCAATATCTGCATCAAACTTTCAAAAAAAAAAAAATCAAAGTAAGTTTTTTAAAAAAAATAATTACATATTTTCGTAATTTAATCTTCAAAAAGAGCAGATTTAGAAACAACAGCATTTTCCAACTTAAAATATTTGTTAAATTTTTTCCATGCATTTCAATATTATAATCATTTAAATTGTCCAAAACCAGAAAAATTACTTTGTTGTCTAATTTATCAGCATCATCATCATCAACATTTCCCATCTGGTCAAGAGATTTTTCATCTTCATCTTCATCTTCCTCTTCACTTTCTCCTGATTCATCTAAATTATTCTCAGGGTTATATTCCTTACCATCGATATCTTCCGACATTTCAATCCCATTTTCCTCATCCTAAATTAAAATCAAGATTTTTCAATCACAGTTATGATAGGCAAGTTTAAAGCTTTTATGTGTATAACTACAATGCATATAATAACTGACGAATTAATCTAATAATGCAATGCATTAATTATTTAAAATTACAGATGTTCTTAATTCAACTTCAGTTTACTTTTTGAACATTTATTTAATATTTTAAGTGTTCTATTTACTAAAATAATTTTTTGGGAGAGAGGAGTTAGGTTTGCATATTTTGCAAAATAAAAAACTTTTATAGCCAAGAAATTCTTCGTGTGGATACAATAAAGGAAATTTGTAGTGTAAGAAAAACAAGATATTTAAAAGTAAATAAAAGCTTTGTTTATTAAATATATACAGATTACATAAGAAACATCAATTTGTTCAATACAAACATTATTATTTAAATTAGTAAAGATATTTTTTAAAAAGTTTTCATTGAACTTCATACGGTTAAGAAGATATTAAATTAAGAGATATGTACAAAAAAAAAAAAAAAAAAAAAAAAAAAAACGAAATTAGCACTTTCTCTTAAGTACATGCAATCAGTCAGTCTTATCCTCACATTAAAATCCTTTGTGGCTCACTGGTTGCAAGGCATGACTGCAAATTTATTTTTTTCATTCATAAAATATGGTGCAGTTATATAAAAACTTGTGGCGAGAAATTTTTCTTTACTTTCATCTAATATTAATAGATGTCAAAAGTAACAGACATGCACTGTCCTTGTGATCAGCCTTCACACCCTCCCTTCGAGATTATTTTAAAGCTCATTTTTCTTATGTGTAGACTCACAGTATAACAGTTTTTCATGCTGTTTCATACATTTTTAACACTGAAAACTTCAAAGGAATATGACATTATTATATAAAGCAAAATTTCTTGGAAAATAAACTTCAAAAATGTGACTGAATTTAAAAATTAGTGAACTCACAAATAAATAATTTATACAAAAAACTAAATATTATATTTTTGAAAGAAATAAACATCAATTATGTTATCAACATGTAAATTATTTCACAGAACCTGTTAATTATATAAGGAAAATCACACAATCTTAAATAAAAGAGGATAAAATATAATTTCTATTACACATGTAGAAAAAACTTTTTATCTAATTATCATACGGTCAAATATTCCTAATGCTAGCACATACTTTAATATCTCCTTCTCCTCCATCTTCTTTTTTCTTCTCTTGACCATCTTTGAGAGTATCCTCTAACTGATCTTCAGTTTCAATGTTTTCACTAACATCTTTGACCCCTTCTCCATCATCAAAACCCCCAGATTCAATGTCTTCAAATTTGGTACCACTAGCTTTTTCAGCTTCTTCTTTAAGATCAGGGGGTATGCAAAATCCCTGAAATGTTTTTCTATTAATTTATGAACTGACTTTAATGAGAAATTAATAAGGTTTTAAAACAAAACATGCATCACGGAAATATCAAAAAATTACAGGGAGGGGTACAAAAGTATCTTTCTTTTAAAATATAAAAATATTTTTTAATTCAATAAAAACTCATTAAATAAGTACTGCTTTCACCTAACAGTTGCAATAATCCTTAATTATACACTAATATTTACATAATTATTTTAAAAATTCAGTATTAAAAGTTTTCTTTACATATAGAATGACACTTTAAAAATACTTATGAATTTATTTTTACAAAAATGTTATTTGAGCTTTAATATTTAAGAAAGGTTAGTAGTTTAGTAATTTTTTTTTTAAAACAAGGGAAGGGGCATAGAGAAGAGTTTATCTAATCTTCTTGAGTTAAAATGTAGAATTAGCAAAATAAGGAGACATTTAAGTAATTAGACTATTAATTACTTTAAACAAAGGATGCACTTTAAAATCACATTTCAATTAAAATTTGGGCATTTATTACTTTAGAAAAATTTATGTGAAAACAACTTTTCACTTTTTTAAATTATTATTATGAGAGATTTTATCTCAGGAGAAATAATACATACAAGGCAAAGCAAAATTGATTTTGAGATAATATTTTTTAAAAAAATTATTGGAAACTAAATATTTGTTTTATCTAAAAATTCCTTTATTTTTTTACCCCTTTAAAAATAACCTTAAAGCTGAGATTTATACACTAGTAAAATTTTTAATGATGAAAAATTACACCACACACATATATTTATTACTAATTTTAAAAAAAAAATCTCGTAATAAGATTTACATTATCAGTTAGCATAAATAATACAACTGTAATTAAAAAAACCTTTTATTGGAATATACAAATTTTTCTAGACACAAATCACATAATTTAAAAACTCAATTTATAAAAAAAATTGCAGTTTATTAACAAGTTACATGTGAATTTAAATATATATATGTTATACAATTGTAAATAAATGAAAACCAACCTTAGTAGCCAAGAGATTAAATATTTCTAGTAAAATTGTTAAAAACTTGCAAGATGTCCTATGCATTCCTAGGTTAGTAACAAAGTATATTTTGACGAGCTGAAAGTACTGATCAAAAACTGGTAATAAATTAAGAAGCAACCTGGAAAAAATGGATCAAGAACATATTAAATCATGCAAATTATTAATTAAAATTCTTTGTTACAGAATTTTTTTTTACATGATTTATAAATAAAATACACAATTAATAAAAAATCCAACTTACCAACACTTTGATTAATTTGACATAATTCGAGATAAAAACCAACATTTTTATATGGTGGCAAAGTTTATTAAAAAAAAGATTATTGAAATGCTTGTTAAAACCTTTCGCAAATGTCTAAATATTGCAATGTTAGGTATGTAAGAATGATTCCCAAAGTTTCAGAACTCTAGCTTGATGGGAAGTTGGTTAAATTAATGATCGAAAATTTAATGACAAACACACCAGGTGAAATATAGAAAAACGTTGTAAAAATGTATACATTATTTTTTTATAATGACAAAAATGATTTATTTTAATATATGTCAAAATCTCTCTTTCAAGTATCCTGCAATATTAACTATATGTTTTGAAAAATAATTTTAATTTTTTGAGCTAGAATTTTAAATTTAGAATAAATATTAAAAATAAATATTAATAACAATGATAAATTTTTTGTTATATTTTCATCACTATAAGGAAGGAAAGCAGCAATATATTTTTTAAATGTAATTTTAAAAATTTTGGGATTACTTTAATGAATTTCCAAAAAAGGTAAGAAGAATCATGAATTAAGTTACATAAGTTACTTGTTCCATTTTTATAAATCTTAACAACAAGTATATAATATTTTCTAAGAATTTTAATAGCTAAAAATAAAAAGTGGTACAACAAATATTTTACAAATACATAGAAATAAATTTTAACAAACCTTATGCTGCCATCGATAGCTTCAATGCCAACTTTAGATTTAAAGGACTGCTGCAACTGTTTTTGCAATTTTAAAATCAACTTTGTAATCCTTTGGAAGTGAAGATGTTTCTTAAAGTCTGACAAATATACAGATATTTTATCAGTAATCAAATTATCTGGACACATATTATCTTCAGAAGTATCTTTTTTATCACAGGAAACACAAGAGGCAAGAATATCCTGATATGCTAATAATATTTCTTTAGTGATTTTATGAATAAGTACAGATAAACTTCGATTTTGGATATTATTCTGGTTTGTTTGATTTTTCTTCCCACCTTCCTTAGCTGGACTTGAAAGCAAATTACATCTTTTCTGTGCCTTAAAATATTCGATTTGAATTTTGCTTGAGAGTCTAGTTAAATTTCTAGTTAATTGTTGATTCTGATTAAAACCAGGTCCCTTCATAGAGTTCCAAAAAATATTGATCGATGTCATTAAATGCTTAAAAATCTTCATGATTTGAGAAAATCGTTCCCAAGATGTGAAGATCATAGTGTTGGAGATGGACTGAGACATCATTTCAAAACCTTTCTCAAGTTCTGTAGAGCAATCAGTGATGCCTTTTACAATTTTATTCCAAATTGGATCATTTTTGCTTAAACTACATAACAATTTTTTATCATTGTATATAAATGGAATATCACCAAAATTTCCTTTAAAGGATTCTGGTGCACACTGCATCAACAATCCTAATTGCTGGACAACTGACATATATTGCACCATACAGTTGAGCAGTACTTCCTGCAATAATACAAACATACATAATGGAGTTTTAAAATATTAAGATAAATTAATAATAAAACCAACAATATATATACACACACACATATACATACACACTCCCCTTTTAAGTGCAATTGCCTGCAAAACAGCACAATTTAGATAAAAATATTGAGTAAATAAAAAGTTATTATGCAAAATAAATATAGCCATAAATCTTTATTCATACTTTTAAGAGGTCACAATATTCAAGCTTGGAGACTTAGATAAGAAAGCCCAAGCAGGCCATAAATAACAAAATCACCAAATTCCTCATGATATCCTACTTTTGTTTTGATAATCTATTTTCTAAATGCCAATTATATTTTAAATTCTACATTTAAGGTATAAACCAATCTCTTGTATTACTGTATAAATTTAATTTTTTTGATGAAATTGCAATATTTACTGAAATATCTTTAGTAGCTTAAAAGAGGATACATATAAGCAATGAAACACACATACAAATATACAGAAAATCCATTAATCTAAATTGGGTTCTTTTTAAGTAACTGAGCACTAATTTTGTAAAAGTAGACAGTGAAATAATACAAATAAATAAACGAAATATTCAATTAAACTATTTCTTTAAAAACAGAATCTTTTCCCAAAGCATTCAAGAACGATTAATTTAAATAATCCTTTCACATTCTTCCAAGTACATCATGAAAATAAGTGATACCTAAAAAATAATTTTTCAGGCTAAAATTTAATGAAAAATATTTTCTGATTTCTAAGTCTATTTCAATGCAATACTCAATTGAAAAATTAACCAAATAAATTTTTGCAAATGTCACATCAATAAATGTCTCAAACATAAGAAAATCCTGGTCAAAAGTCATTTCAGAAAATCAAATTATATTATTAGAAATTTTTTATTTTTAAAATGGTTCCAGTATATACAAAAGTTAAAATACTTAAGTCTTTTGTGAGGTACATTTTTAATAAAATGCTTTTAATGATATAATATCAGAAATTCAATTTTATGAGCAAATAGACCATTACCATTTAAAAAAAAATAGCTTTTCATTGTCTTAGGGAGGGAAAGATTGTGATGGTGTGCAAACACTATGCATCTAAGACATTCAAATGAGTTGAAATGCTTAGAGTAATGTATTTGCCACAATCTGAATAATGAGTATAATAATATATTTTTAATAAATAACTCCCAGATTAGTAACTTTGGAAACAACATAAAAAGTATTATTTTGCAACTTAAAATAATTTTAAATAAAAATGTAATATAGCCCCTAAGTAAAAGAAATAAAAAGAATATTTTTAATGAAATAAGAAAATATAACATAAATTGCTCCCAGCTGCTGCATCTAGTACAGCTAACACTAACCTATAACAAATTCAATTCATGATGTTATGTTTCTGTCACTGCTAGTCTTTTCCAAGATGGGCAGTAGTGGCAAGGCATGATGAGCTTTCAAATTTTTTGGTTTCAAAAATCAAAAGGTTTCATGTGAATTTTCATGAGCTTAAGAATATTTTGAAATTATTCAAGGCCCTAACAATGAGATTTTATGCAAAATTTCTCCAATTTTTCATTTTTAAATAAAGCTTTTTTAATGGTAAGCTTCTAAAGAACACCAAAAGTCTGCCATATTGAAAGGACTAATAGTTTTAATCCTGCAAGGCTGCTAACCCATAGTCATATTCAGAAGATTAATTTAAAGCAAATTTTGAAATTATCACAGTGAATTTTTAGTGAAAAAGTAACCATGAATAGATGGTCATGTCTTTTGACCATAACCCCACAAAAGGTTAAAATATACAATATTTGACACTAGTTATTATTCAATATCTTCTGAAAGAACCTAAAATGTTCCATCAAAAGGAGAGACTTATGTCAACCAAATTCAATCTCCATTCCAAGTCTATAACAAACAAAGTACAATTACATCCTAGAAATGCTTATACACATGAACTATTTCCTTTTAATCTAAATTTCCCTTTAAAATAAAATAGGCAAAGCATATATTGATTTACTTGCACAGAGGGGGGAAAAAAGTCAAGAACCAAATCCTTTTTCAAAGTGTTAATAAAATTAATTCAAAACAAAAGAAGAAATTATATTTTAGTCTACACAAAACAGCTTATGTCTAATATAAAACAAATAAAGAGGTTTACTGTAGAGTTTGAGAAAAATTAAATAATAAAATATGCGAACCTTACACCCTAGCTTATGTACAATTGAAATATTTTTTATATATTGTAATAATGTCATTTCTCAAAAGTATGCCCACCATTGATTCATTGAATTGATTTCTTAAAGTTTCAAAAAAAAAAAATCTTTAGTCTTTAAACTATATAAATGTAAAATGGTTAAATTAAATTATTTCTATATTTCAACACCACAAAAGATGCAAAAAGTTGATGAAGCAGATGTTTCAAAGAAAGTTAATACCGATTCAGTTATGTTTCCACTCGCAAACTAATTGTTATCAAGGAAAATCTTCCCTTTACCTAATGAACTAGGACAAGGTTTCAATTGACAGATTATTTTCTCAGACTCTACATCTGCTTTAGAGGCAATTAAAATTGGTTTAATTAACATAACTTGCGCCATATTAGATCTACTTCAACAACTCCACAATAAAGGAAAATCCTGTGACCTTCATATGGATTCTTGTACATGTGAACATAAATGACAATGAATTGGCAGACTTGCTAGTCAAAGAAGCATGAAACATAAACCAAATTTCTCCTACCATCACACTGGCTGATGCAAATGCTGTGTCTAACTGCAGATATTTCAGCCAAACTCAAAAGAAAGGTGTAACCTTAAACATTCCAAATCAATAACATCAACAAAACTCGAAACAAATCTATACAAGGGTATCAAAATTCAAAACAAGTAAATTTAAGAAAATGCCTGGATAGGCCATTGACACCAGAGGATATTGATAACTGCATAACCATTTTAAACTTGATATAGCCCTATACATTTATTTATCCCTGCAGGAATTTCTCTACAGCCTCAAGGCTTCTGATCTGGCAGATGCTGCCTTTCAACCATTCAAGTCTTTGAGAACATATATTTATTCTCCATTATACATGGGCATAACAACTTCAAAAATAAAATCTATGTAATTTTTGTTAATTAATTTGTGGTACAACACTGTTTCTTGTAAAATTATCAAATATTAGGTTTTTAAAAGCTGGTTTCAGATTCAGTCAAAAAAATTATTTTTGGGCTATGGTGGAATTCCCCTTGTGTATGTAATATAAATATAAAAAGTTATTTATAATAACTTACTTCCATCTCCAGAACATCACTTTCAGGTGGAACAATCAAGCATTTTTCTTGAGTCTTTTTAATAGCCGATAAAGTGCTACAGAAACAGCTGAAATTAAAGAATTATTACTTCAATTAAATTACAATACTTTGAAAACTAAATGAAATGCAAAAATAAAAACCAATTTACAACTTTTAATAAATGCAAAGTGTCGAAGTATTTACCCAATTTTGTCAATATTTTCAGCTAACTCTACTATTGATTCTTGTTGAGAAAGGACGTGGTGTATTAGGTTGCTGCTATAACCTTGTATTCTATGTATTATATCAAGAGTAAGTTCCTTTAAGGAAGAAAAATAACAATCACACAAAGCATTTATTTGAAATGTTTAAGAAAGCAAACAATGATTAACTTAGTATTTTCTAAAATAAGAATTTCCATTTCTCTTAAGAAAAATTTACTTAAAAAATTATGAATAAAAAATATTTATTTTTTTAAAAAAATTACATATAAGCCACTTCAGGTAATTAATAAAGAGCATTTACATTCCATATCCATGCAATACGCTAAAAGTACATAAAAGAACAATGAGTCCATTTTTTAAAGAATCATAGGAAAATTTAAGAGCATAATGTTACTATAAAAATGGAATACATAAATAATCAAAGTTTGAACAATGCAATAACTTTTAACCCCAATAATATACAATTTTTTAATAAAAAAATTCTTAGAATATATTACATGAACAATGAACACATGTAAATGTTTGTGCAATATCTATCAGCAATTCAAAATGTAAAATAGAGAATCTATCCTTGAAAGAATAAAAGGCAACTGCTACAGGATAAACTGAAATGTTATTTTGAGTTGTACTTAGCTTCATTTCATAGAAAAGCATTTCAAATTTAGAAATTTGATTTTCAAAAATACTCCTTATTACCCCTAGACCATTATCTGAGAACTAAGCAGAAGCAGCTTACTGAAAAGCTATTTCATGGTCAGGATCATCTTTAAACTGTTGTAAGCTTTTGGAGCACTAAGTGATTTAGTTTAAGTTCTTTCAACAGGGGATAAAATTAAATAATTTATCCAATGTTTATGTTGTATAGATGTCCAGATTATTATATAAAACTTCATGCAAATATTCTTTAAGATCCGACTTGAAATTTTTACTTACAATAGTAAAAATATCATAATCTTAAATTGTGGGGGAAAAGTAAATTTGCTAAAATACAAATTCAGTATAAAGTTTTTTTCTCAAACAAATGAAGATGAAAATAATTTATTAGTATAGATTTAAAAAAAAAAAAAAAGGACTCAATAGAATGTTGTTTTTTGAAAAAATAAATCTGTTTGTAGCATTTGATAAACATGTAAATTAACAGACATACCTCACAAGGTGTTTCCATGTATTTCTGCAAAACAGCATACTGAGCTATGCTTTTGTAAAAGTAATGTTTAGTATCTTCAGATGTTTTCAAAACAAGTTCCTCAAATTTTCTAATAAAATAAACAAAATAATAAAGATTGATGATTGCTCTGCATTCCCGTTCATTTGAAATAATTTCATAGGCACAAAAATATGAAACAAAATAACAATTTGAACTTTACTTTATAGAATCAAATTAAAACATCTAAAGTAAAAAAACAAGACTTTATCAAAATATAAATCAAATATTTACAATACATAAGATATTAAAATACTTGTGTGATAACAATTTTTAGATGCATGTGCAGCAAAGTTTTTCAATCAAAACATATTGTTTTTCTCCCTTTCCTGCGTAAATGATTAAATTGGCCTTAAGTCATAAGAAAGATACACTAATATTAATTGGATAAACAAAACTAAATTACTGCTGTTGATATATTTTACATGAATATTAAACAAAAAGGTTGTTCATTGAGCGACTGACTATGTGTACAGAGTGTAATAAACATGGATTAAAGACATCATAATTAGGAAAGTAAATATGTTTAATCATAATTAGTCAAATTTGAAGCTTATATGAGAGGTAAAGTTAATTCAGCAATATATAACACACAAATCTATTAATTTCAAAAATATGTATTAATATGTACAGGAAATTCTTAATTGGGGGGAGGGGAGAGAAAAGATTGAGCTTATGAAATTATAGATGGATTGATTTTTAAAAATATGCTACTATATAAACAAAATGTTGAGATATTGATTCAAACTGATATAATTAAAATTGTCTTTTCAAAACTAATTTTAATAAGTCAGAGACAAAATTAGAAGTTAAAGATTATCAACAAATATCAAAATATTTCAGGAAACTATAAGAATTGTAAAAAAGTAAGTAAGGAAATATACGAACAAAGGATATATAGGAAGATGCATATTTTTGAACATGAATTGAAAACTTATAATAAAAATAAACATGAAGTAAGAATGGGCTAACCTTGAAGAGTTTAAGATGGAATCTGAGAATTTCACAACAATATCCTTTTTTTCAAAATTTAGATTTTGATATTTAAAAACATATTTTTAATGAGAATCAACTTGAATTTATTCATTTAATCTATCAATGATAATTTTGAGAAAGTAGAACATTCTAATTTATTTCTACGATTCAGTTTTTTTTTTTTTTTTTAAATATATATTGTCCATTTGTAGAGAAAAGTTTCAGCTTACTCATTGTTCTACACTTTTATGCTAAACTATAAAAAATTAACTATTTCGGAAACTAAGTGTCTTGAATAAAATCAATATAAGTAAGATAAATAAATAAAAAAAACCTCAACCTAACTTTATTCTAATAAATCACATAATACTTTACAGATGAATAGTTATATAAGTGATCAATATTACAATAGAAGTTTACCTATCAAATTTCATCACTTTCATTTGAGATGGATCAAATGTAGGTGCTATCAACATAATATCTTCACTCCTATTTTTAGCAGATATCATTCCATGCCTATAGGACAATCCTTTAAAAGAAAATATTGAAAATAAAATAAGATAAAAAAAAAATCAAAGATTACAATACCTCCTTTTTCATCTTTCTTTTATAAGTAATTAATAATTTGAAAAATTTATATACAAATTCGTAAGACATGAACACTGTATATAAAAAAATGCACCATTAATTTAAGAGAATAAATAAAAAATGCTTTTAATACTAACTCTGAACAAGATAAAATATACATCTACATGCATGAAAATTAGTTATCAGATCAAAACGGAATTTGGAGAATAAATTCATACCCATTACTCTTAAGTTTTTAAATAATGTAGCCAGCATCTGCCTTTTCTTTTGAATAAGCATCAATGCTTGCTTCTTTTCTTGAGACCTAGTGCACATTTTCTTGAAAAAAAATAAAGCAAGAATTAACTACACATACAAAAAAAAAAAAAAAAAAAAAAAAAATCGTTTTGTATTGCAAATGTAAGTATTTAATATTTAAACTAGACTGAAATAAATACTTGATAGTAAAATAAATTTAAGAATTATTAATAGTACTAATTAACCCATTGACTTATACAGCTGGCTGCGAGATGGATTGAAGAGTTGTAGCATCTAAGTGTTTCCTTTTCTTTCATCAACAGATGGCAACATGTGATAAGACCATTGGAAAGCTGAGAAATGGATATATTGAATGGTGCATAATACATTCAATTTATCTCAATAGATTACAAGCAACTGTTTTTGATTTCAAAAATGGTGCACCACAAGATATACCTCTGAGAAGGAATTTATATTCGCTTTTTATTCCAATTTTCTTACAGTTATATAGCAAATATAGAGTTGACAAAAGGGAAAACATTAGTAAGCCACTGGCGTACTAACGTTTAATTACTAATGTAATTGGCTTACTAACAGCAAAATGCGGCTCTTTGACTCCTTGACTGCAGTGCTTCTATGAAATGTTTAGTGCAAGCACAGAATATTATTTATTAACTTGCCTTTTAAGAGACCATTTAACATTTTTGAAATGCAAGTCCACGGAAAAGATGCACATTTTTAGAAAGTAAAAATAGCATGGATAGCCGCTTTCAAACATGCGTATCATTACCTCCGTCGAATTGCTGAAATGCATTTCAACTATTTGAAGTTAAAATACTTTTCAGTGAGCAGCAATTTAATTTAACAAACAAAGCAACATAGGGCACAAAATATTTTTTCTGAATTTATCGCTTTATCATTATTCAGTTGGTCGGTCGGGTGACCAGGGGGGGGGGGAGGAAATAAATATTATCTTTATATAATTATGATACCAAGTTTTATTTAATGTACCATTAGTTAAACTAAAACATATTTCGCAAAGGCAAGCTTGAGAGTGTACTTTTAATCCTTATTATTTCCATAAAAATGTCTCTACTAAAGTAAAGCTTTAAGTTTAAAAAAATGGCTCTTTAAATACACTTCGATTTTGTATTGTTTGTATATGCCTCTTTCGGATGGCGAGTTTGCTAACTAGTGGGTTAAGCAATCCATTTTCATTCGGAAGCAGATGTGCGATAAAAACAAATAGTTGTAGAGGACGTATGTAAATTTATTGACTATAGGTACATTGTATACTTCTTATTCATTTCTAAAATAGTGGTTAATATACAGTAGAGTTATTAAGTTTAAAATATATTCTAGACATGGTTAAAGAAAACAACATATACAGAGTGAAAAATTGATAAATTTTGACTGTTAAATATTTTGAAAGCAATCTTACTGAAATACATATTTTTAAAATAAAAATAAGATACTTACTTTTCCTGAATCAAGAGTAATACTTTGTAGAGCCTCAATGACAGTACCTTTATTTTAAGAAATGCATCACATTATACACTTAAATCAACATGGAATTCAAGAAATATAATTATAGGAAAAACTAGCAATTGTTAAAAATTTCAATACATATTTATAACAATTAGAAAATGAGAAATGCACTGAATTTAAAGAAGACAATACTCATTACTAGCATACTAAATCGAATGCCTTCTAAATTAAAGGTAATGGGTTGTCCAAATTTAAGTTTATTTAATGATCTGTTAAAATCTCCAACTACCCCATTTAAAAATAAGGACATCTCTCCCTTTTTTGTCCTCTTAACTTTTCAATACTAATTAATCAAAAATTACACCTTTAAAGAATGAATAACATTAACTCTTTAAATCCCAATTGAATTGACCTGTTACACCTTTCCTAAATGAATTGAAATAACTTTATTCACTGAGGAACTCAATTCCAAATCTTACTTGTTTTTTAATAATTATTACTAAATTAAATAATTTATATAATAAACATGTTTATGTGTCTGAGAAAATTCATTCTTTTGAAGAATGTTAGAATGAATATTTAGGACTGGAATGTTTGTTCAAAGGAAAGTTACAATTAAGTAAGAATCAAATAAAAAATATATATATTTTTTTAAATTAAAAGATCCTAATTTTAAGAAAATTTATAAATTGATGAAGAGTGATGATGACAAAATGGATTCTAAAACATTTTGAACACTTCGTATAGGCAAAAAAGTTTAATTATAGTTAACAGAAATTGATCCTTGGCTTAGTTGATTCTATTTAAAAAAATATTTGAAGGTTGTATAAAGATAACTTACCACAAAATTCATTGAGACTATTGATATGATTTGTAACGTTGAAAGACTTGGATAATTTTCTAGATAATTTCTGCAAACGCTTATAATAATGAGGCATGTTTTTAAACAATTTTTCTTCTCTTCCTTTCAAATGATTATCTAAAAGCTAAAAGTAAAAACATTGAATATATTATTTCTGTCCATATATTAAGAAATTCATACAAAAAATTAAACACTTTATTCCAAACATGATCTTTCGGAAATAATTCAACAGCCTAATTAAATATCCTTCTGATAAATACTCAGATCACCATAAATTACTGAAATCACTCCAATACAATAGAATTTCATTTAACCCCTGCCTACAATTTTTAATGGTAATTATTCTTTTAATGCAATCATTTAAAAACAGATTAATTCATGTATATAAAATAGAAGTACAATTGTCTAGAGAAATAAATTCTTTTAATGATTTTTATTACAGCTGATCAAATTGCTATTACTATCAATAAGTCAATGGGAACAAAATTATGATACTAATAAGTTAATTAAATACATATTAAAACAATTTTTTCAATGAAAGTACTTTTTTTTTTCTATGATTGATTTGATATAATAAAATATGCCTTGATTTTAAATTCCAGAAAATTCTGCTTAAAAATAGAAGCCTACTTAATGTTTAGTATTTGAAATAAATTTTGCTATCCCACATATCTTTAAAAAGTTCACCAAAAGAATAATTATTTTCCAATTAATATATATATATATATATATATTGTTAGAATATATATATATATAATTAAATAGAGTTTAGAAGAAAAAAAAAAATAGAATACATAAAACTTGAAATATATTGTGTGTTTCCTAACAATTTCCCCAAATTTCTCCTAAACTAAAGATCAAATTGGAATGACATCTTGAGCACACATACTATTTAAGACCATTATCCTAGGAAGGAGGGAACACTGTTGCATATCTTTTTTAAAAGTTAGTGAGTGAGTGACAGTAAGGTTTTATGGTACAAGAGCTTTTTAAAAGTGAATTAAATGTATTAAGTTAATGAATTAATTACTGCACAAAATGGTTTAATTCTGTTTGAGCCTTAAACAATGAGTTTAACTGTGATATAAGACTGTTATGGAAAGCATTCTGGGTGTCATTTTTTTTTAATGTACTCAATAAAAATACAGAAAATAATGGGAAATTCATATTCAGCCTCATTTCCATTTCATTTTATTAATACTGTTTTTTATAAAAAAAGGGACACACAAATAAAATTTATTTTTCATCACTACTTCTTCTGAAATAGTTAAAAATTTGCAAATGATATCAAACTTTTACAAAGGAATTTTTGAGTTGTGTGTAGAATTATCAAATATCACTTTATGAGGAGAAGAAAAATGGAACATTTTTTAAGTGAAAGAACTATGAAATATAAATATGTTAATAAGCACCACATTTCGAAAGCATTTTACCTATTAACAGTGATTCTAATCTTGATCAGCTCTAATTAGATTTGCAAAAATTATAATAGGTGTCTCACTTTTTTTTCTGATAACTTTATAAAAAAAAATTCAATTCCAGTGAATATTCTCAACAAGCAAATTTTTCATTGTACAATATAGTTCAGAAATAAATTTTTATGTTATTGATATAATCAACTTATCAACATTCAGTGAAGTCTTTATTTAGATACTTACCATTTCCTGTGAAGCAGACAGAAAATAAGATTTCCTGATATTTAAAGTCCATGTAGATCCTTCGGATGAATCCTTAGATGGAATAGTAAAAAAACTCCTTGCAGGCCTTTTTAAGGCATCCTATTGATTAAGTTAATTTTTAGTATCACTTTCATAATTTTGGAATGATGAAATATAGACAGTAACAACAATTTTCAAAAAATAACATGAGTTTGAATACAGTACAATGAAATTGAAATAAAAAAGTAGAAATAAATTTATTTATTAGAAGTATATATTTATAAAGAATTTGTTTATTTAATTTGATTTAATGTAACTTCTACTGTAATCTTTATATTTCCATTACAAAGAATAGTTATTCAAAAATAAAAATGTCTTTTACAAAATAAAAATGAGAGTTCTAAGCATGGAGGGAAAAAAAAAATCAATGTTGAAGTTTTACAGGAGAAACTATAAAATCCTCATCTTTGCCATAAAATGAGAAAATATTTTAGTTATTTGTTATAGTCCTTTAACTCATTAGTAAAATCAAAAGAAGAAAAATAACATTTGATTTTTTTTAAGAAAGCAAATCACAAATAAACTGAAAAAAAAAAAAAAAAAAAGACAGTATTATAAAACGAAATGAAACAAAAATCTAAAGTAGAATATAACACATCAATCAATAACTCCCGAGACTAACCCAGAGATGGCGCTCGTAGTAAACCAGTAACCAGGTCTCTCTAGAGTACGAACCTTTGCTTGAAACGTGTCAAGATTTTAAGTCGATCGGACCAGAAACAGCTGAGTTATCGAGGTTGGAGTAAAGTCGTTTTGTAGTTTGTTTAAAAAATGGAAAAAACCGAGTTTTGTGTTCTGATAAAACATTGTTTTTTAATGGGTAAAAACACCGTGCAAGCGAAACAATGGATTGAAAAATGTTTCCCGGACTCTTGTCCATCAAAAGCAACGATTTGTCGGTGGTTTTCCGAGTTTAAACGTGGTCGTACCGACACAAATGACGGGGAACGCTCGGGTAGACCTGTGGAAGCCGTTACACCGGAAAATGTGAGTGAAGTGACAAAAATTATAATGAAAGATCGTAAAGTGAAGCTCCGTGAGATTGCTGAGATGACACAGATATCATATGGAAGTGTATTTACTGAAAAAGGTTTTTTGAAGTGAAGTGATAAAGGTTTTTTCCAAGTGGGTGCCGCGATTGCTTTCGATGGAACAAAAACAGCAACGAGTCGATGATTCAGAAAGCTGTTTATCGCTATTTACTCGCAACAAAAAAGATTTCTTGCGGCGGCGGGGGGGGGGGGATTGGGGGAAAAAAGATTTGGAAAAGCGTTGGAACGATTGTATCACCCTAAAAGGTGATTAACAAAAGGTGTTATGTTGATGAATAAAAAAAAATTTGCAAAAAAAATGTTGTTTTCAATGTTAGTCTCGGGACGTATTGATCCATGTGTTATTAAATAAAACATTTTTTAAACTTCCAAACACAAATTTAAAATTAACATATTTTAAACCCACTTTCTTTAAAAACAAACTAGTCTTTCACACACAATTTTAGCACTTGTAAATTTAAATTTAATGAGCAATTTATCTTAACTTGCCTCAAAAGATTTTATGTGCTTCACAACAAAGCGATGTGATTTTTTGACAGAGGTTTTGAGAGCATCAAAGTTAATATCCTTCCAGCGTACTATTTTCACAAAATCCTATTAAAAATGAAATATATTATGAATCATGATAATAATAATAAAAAAAACTATTTGTGTTAGGTAATTATTTAAATATAATGACTTACTTTCAATTCCTTGTCAATAGGTTTTCTAATTTGTGAAATATGATTGTTAATGTCTGGTAGAAATTGTTCGTAATAACTATAGAAATTAAAAAGCAAATGTCCCAGTTTTCCTAAAAATCAAAAGATATATGTTTGTTTTTAAGAATAAAGTATATATATATATATATATATATCACAAACTATTTTGAAAAAGAAAGTGATAAATTTTACTTACTGTATAATTTTTTTGATTTTAATAATTTACAATGCTGTAAAAAGGTATGCAAAATGCTTAATCTTGCCGGAAACTCTCCCAAAGATGAATCCTCCAAAAACTGTTTAAGATAATCAATCAGAGATTTGAATGCTTCATCATCTTTTGGATTCTAAAAATAGAAAAGGCATGGATCAATTGAAAATAAATCTTGAATACACACTAACATGAATATAAAATAATCAGCAAATTCTTACTTTTGAAGAAATCAACTTCCGTTTTTAATTATAACAAAGAATTAGGAGACAAGAGTTATTATTTTCTAGTATTTATTAAAAGAATCAAATTTTATTCATCAAAGAATAATTAACTAAAGAAAAATATGTTATTATTTTTTTTTTTTTTATAAGATTGATGGTCAACCATAAAATAATTATATTCTTTGGTTGCTTTGTAAAAAAAATTACAGTTTCATACACAATTATTTCAGAACCAAATAAATTTTATAAATTCATCATTTAAAATTCTAATTTGAAAAAATTGAACATATATTTATAACAAAAGTCATGTTAAAAAAGATTCAATAATATTACTTTACTCTATTAAATTATTAATTGTGTAAATTTCTAAAATGTGCCCAAAATGATACATTTCCCCCCATAACCAGAACTAAGAAATAAAAAGCTTAGTAAATACTTCTTATTTTAAAGCAAAATAACATTAATTTTGAATAAATTTTTTATTCAAATAGAGAAGAAAATTTAGAAAAAAGAAATACTTTAAATTTACCAACTAACCTTTACAGGAGCAGCAAATAGACCAAACATATGAAACCACCACTTTGTGCAGTTAATATACTGTTTTTGAATGACACAATCTAGTCCTTTTCGCCAAACACTAGGAAAAAAATACAAAATTTTGCTGCAATATCTTATGAAGTGAAGGCATTTATTACGGAAAAAAAATTGTTATATTTATTACACATGTATATAAGAAATGGATTTAATTAATACATTCCACTAACAAATATAATGACAGATATTGAAACACTTACTCTAGTTCCAGTGACCTATATTCAATTATTTTTCCTGTTATTTTCTTTCTCTCCGATTTTAGTGCTTCTTTCCATGACTAAAAAAAAAAAAAAAAAAAAAAATCATAGCCAATAAATTACACTTCAAAACTAAATGTACCGGAAGTATATGAACAAATAATTTAATTTAAAAATAATTGACCTGCATTGATTCTAAAATTAGTTCCAATCCTACAACAAATTTCATTAATGGATCAGTAACAGGAAAACTGAGAACTCGGCATACTATTTTCAAAATCTGGAAGAAAAATGTCAGTGAAAAAAAATTATAATGAGAGATCAAAATACAAAACAACCAAAAGCTAAAACAGTTAATTCAAAGGTTACATTTTCAAATGTTATAAAATCCCATTTGAGTTTATTTTTTATATCTGAAACCTTTTCAGAAGACATTTTAAAACTTTTATTTGAAATTTCATAATAGTAATAGAATTGTAGATAAAAAAAAGACCAGAGAGGGAAGAACATTTTCAACTCCAAACATTTTATGTTAGATTTTATTTAAATAATTAATAATTCAGGTTTGCAGCATTTCAAAAACATTTAATATAATATACAAGTTATATATCAATTTCAATTTAATACTTACCTGTAATTTGTAAAATGTTTATTATGATTGTTATGGAACAAAAATCATAATTAATTATGGAATGGATAACTTGTTCTGAAACTCATGTAAAATATTCAAGATATAAAATAACAAAATGAATCTCAAATGATATTCGGTACAGTAAATGCGGTATTAATGAAAACATTTTCTTTTTTACACTTTCATACAAATATTGACTTTACTTCATACCTTTCTTGTTTAAAAAAAGCCAATTTTTCAAACTTAATTTTAATAAATGTATATTTAATAAAAGCTTTAGGAAAATAATAACATACAGAGTTCCTATTATTTAACACATTAATGCCAGCTTTTTAATTCAAGTTTCTCTTCCATGGGTGGACTACCAAAGATAACTTTGCTTTATTGGGTACTGTTGAAATATATGTGAAAATGAAATTTTACCATAATGATGCAATTGCTGCTCTTTCTCCCCCCTTTTTTAAATCACTATTGCTGGGCATAGAAATTAATAAACAATTCTGTTTGAGTTGAAATCAAATGGAGAGAGTCCTACTTTTTCACTTAACATACCTTAAATATCCATTATATTAATTTTCAAATACATATATAAAAAAAAATTCTAATTAATGAACTAACTAAATTATTGGTGGTACACACAGGAGTGAATGTGTTAAATCTAAAAAAAAAAAAGTAAGAAAGATATCATCGAATGAGTTAAAAGAAATATCAGAGATAAAATAATACAAAATGGATAATTAAATGTATGTAAAAATCATAATATAAACATAAGAATATTATAAGATTGTATTCAACCATATTTTATCAGAATATGAAGATAACTAAAAAATGTAAAACTTATTTATGATACTTATACATAGAAAGAAAAGAACAAAGAAAACATAATATAAACTATGACTTAATATAATATAAAAAAAAGGGAAACATGTACATGTAAAATCATTTCTTACTTGTAACAATAGAGGCTCTTGTGGATACTTTTGCAACAGTACATTTATATGGTTTTCTAAATCACTCAATATGGGATACAGTGTTAAAACTTTATTTGGATTTGGGCTTCGATAAATATCGTAAAATTCATTTTCTTGTAATTCAGGAATTTTTTGTATTTCATTGCACATCATTAAATGCCCTGCAACAAGTTTATGGTCTAAAGAACCATCAAACTTCTCAGGCAGAGATTTTAAAATCTCACATATTACTTCATATCTGAAAAGATATGGAGCAGAGCTATTTAAGGTTTTAGACTCATTGATGATCCAATTCATATTTTCATCAGGATTTTTTAATTCATTTGGAAGCAAAAGTGACATGAGAGTAGCATGAAACTGCCAGACTTTAAATGCATCGTCTACAGATAGCAGTAGTCCTTCAGCAAATATCTCCAATGGAGTTTCATCAATGTTTTCATTTGAATCGAGACAGTCAGCATATGCCTGAAAGCAATATTAATATTATTAAAAACTTTTTAAATATTATGATCTATTTAAAAAGGACAAATTTTGGAAAAATAAAACTTCAGTTAAAATATTCGAATTGGTAGCAAAATTATGTGTAAAGGGATTAAAAAGTATTGTATATTAATATATTAACCCTTAATCAAATGTAAGAAGATTAAAGCAAATAAAATAAATATAAGAGTTAATTGTACTGAAATCTGCAAAGTTTTAAGATTTTTTAGTACAATCATAAAATCAAAATTTTTTACATTTTGCAGAAAATAAAATTTTATCATACTGACTAAAATCTATTATTACAAATGTTATTAATAACATGAATATATATATATTTGTTCACAATTTTCTTCATTCACGAGATAAAAATCAAGTAATTTCTAAAAGTTAAAAGTGAGAAAAATTACTTTACTTTTATTGAAAACTTAAATATTTATTGAATGAAAAGACAAACTTTGATAAATCACTTATAGAACAAATTTAATAATTTTAAATTTTACAGCAAACAATCAGCATTAATATGATATTTCAGTTCATTTATCTTTTACTTTTTAAAACTTTAATGTATATTTAATAATTACATTTTTGAATGACGGGAAAGACATCAAAATTTGCTTTTCAACAGCTTCATCTTCAGTAAGTTCTCCTTCATGAAGCTTTACTTTATATTTATACAGAATTTCTTCTTCTTCTTTTTTCTTCTTGATCTGCATTTCCTGTAAGTTCCAAGTTTGCCAGAAAACTCCCAATGCTGATGATAACAATGTTAAAATGTCATTAGTTCCTGTTTTACTCTGACTTGGATTTCTCTTAATTTCAACAATAATTTCAAGGAGAGCTGATTTTAGCAGCTTGCAGATAAATTTGCCAATCACAGATGAAGGCACACCACTAAGAGATAGAAGGTCCTTAAATGAGTCAATGTTATCTCCATTAATAAGCTGCCGGGCAATATCGAGAGGATTATAATGACATTCCAGAGGGGTTGATATGAATTGAGAAAGAAAATCAGCAACATTTTGGATATTCTAAAAGATGCAAAGGTACAAAAACAGTTAAGTAAAAATGTTGCATAATATTGGCATGAAATAAAATTTAACAATGCATCATAATTAATATAATGAAAATAGTGAATTTTTGTAAATACACAATAGTAATTTACAGTTTATCTTCACAAGAAGTTGATCAAAGTATATGATGATTAAATAATAAGAATCAGTACATACACTGAAGTGAATTTGTCAAACAATAATATATGATTGTGTTTGAGACAAATGAAAACCCTGTTTAATATAGAAAATAATTTCAGGAATAATTTTAGCTGATATAATTATTAACATACATTCAGTAAATAACAAAGTTAAGACAAAATTTCATTTTGTAAATATCAACTGAATAATAAATTAGAATCTGATTTTCTTTTTTAATTAAAGAGAGAGAGAATCAAGAGGAGTAAATGCATTAGCATTTTTAATAAACCTAAGCATTTCTGTCTTAGTTTCTAAAATAAATAGCTATTTTCAGATATTATATTTATCACATGTATTAACCTTTAAATATTGCAAGAAGCCTATCAAATTGCTGGATACTTCTTGGTTAGATTGAACTTGTTAAAATGAGTTGTTTTTTAATCAGATTGATTAGTTATGGTTTTTGCACAAACACATTTATAGATACACTAACAGGAGTATATAAAGCAGGTTCCCTTAGACAAAACATAGCACTCAGCATAATAATCGTTCTTTATGCACACATCATTTACATGACATCAGTTACTGCTTCCATACTTTTGTCAGCCTGAATATTGAGAGAAGCAGTCAAAGCATAAATGTTCTTAGTATTGAAAATAAAAAAAATAGTTTGTTTATTCCAAACCCAACCCATTACAGTCGCTGACTTGAGCCTTGCTGCCACTTAAGATCCACAGTGTAGCTGGGGCTGATGCACAATCAAGGCTTTAAATTCTCCCATAAGAAAGGTGTGGAAGTTTGGAGAGATCACATGACTGAGCTTCAAAATTATGAGGTTCGTCATATGGCATATCCTTCATGTTGTTTCTAGTGCAACATTAATAAAACCAATCAATCAAACCCAACACATCTCTCCTCCGAAAGACATTTTTTCCCAAAACGACCTTAAAGTCAAACACACACACATATATAAAAATAATAAACCCAACAATGATATTTATTACTTACACATAAAAAAAAATTAAGAAAATAAAATAAAAAAAAATTTCTTGAATAAAAATATTGTACCCTCATTCACCATTTTAGTCAGAAAGTTTGCTAATATATAATCAGTCAGCAGAATAGTTGTTCTTTATGTACACAGCATTCATATGACCATCATCACTTCCATGCTCTTGTCTGCTTGGAGAGTATTGGGAGAATAGGGCGAAGCACAAACATAGATATTCTTAGTATAGTGTATAAAAAAATAGTTTCCTCACTCCAAAAACAACAGTTACAATGATAATCACTATAAAGTTTTTAAGTCAGTTACTCGAAATCAATACCAAATGTCGTTGCCCTAGTTTCTTTCATATTTAAAGCCTTGTTTTGTTAATTGTCTGGTTTAGTCAATGAAATTATTTACAGTGAAAATAACCTATTCAGTAAGTTTCCAGTGCACTTAATGATGACAAAAATTGAAGATATTGTAGTGACTCCCTTCTACAACATCACTAGAAGATAAAATGCCTTACTAACTAGTCCGAATAAACATCCTTTTGGCCTAGATGGTTAAGGCATGTCAGAAAGCAATCAACGCGTCTTAGGATCTACTGATCCAGGGTTCGAAACAATGTTGTTGCTTCATGACAGCTACAATGGTGACCCTGGACCAACCAAAAAAAACCAAACCTTCTCTTCAAATACCAATATTTCTCTTCTATTATTATGATACTAGAGGGAGAATATGTAGCTACTCCTTTCTACAACACTGCTAGAAATTAAAATGCCTTATTAACTAGCCCGATTAGACATCTTTTTGGCCTAGATTGTTAAGGCACAACAAAAAGTGATCAACTTTCCTTTGGACCCACAGGTCCAGGTTTGATACAATGCTGCTGCTTCACAACCGCTGCAATATAATTATATGCCTGTTGATCACGAAATGATTAAAATGACATCAGATTGAGGATAATTTGGAGTTATTTGAAAATGAAAATAAAGAATTCAGATAAAACAGCCAAAAGTTAATATATGCACAATCAAACATGTCTACTAAGCATGCTTATGAAATAAAAGATTCAAATATCAATACATATAAAGCATGCCTTCCATTAACATATAAATAATGACTTCATTACCTTTGATTTAAATTGTAAGTTCATTTCTTTCAGTGCAACAGATTGGTTAGCTAGCCGTATTCCATGTGTTATCTATAAGATATTAAAACATTTTTCAGTAATTTATATTAAAAAGATACCCTAGCAATGAATCAAAGATACTACTATTTTTGAATTAATTTTATGTGATCTGTAAAAAGTGTTGCTGAATTAAAAACAATTTTCTAGCATAGCCTTCAAAATACTTCAATAATCTCTCAAAAAATAGATCATCAAACTTTTTAACTCATTTATTGCCAAAATTTTTTTATACTTTTGTGGTAATATGAATTAACAAAGTATTAATTTAGGATAAGAAAGATTTTCTTTTAGGTAAACTGTTCTTTCCAATTTACTTTTAAATTCTATTTTAAATATTTATAACACATATAAATAAGTATAAATTAAACAAGATTCATAAAAAAAACTGCAAGAATTTTTTTAGTTTTATGTATTCATAAAGAAAGCAAATAGTTTGAATTTTTATTTAGAATTTAATGTATTGTGGAATATTTATATGTTACTATTGATTAGTATTTTCAGCCATTTAATACAAAGATGTGTGGTTTTATTGAAACATATTGTACAGGGAAAACTTTCTGCATTTGTATTATTATCATTATTTTGTAAATAATTTGAATATATGGAGGATGACACAATATGTTGTATAAATATGTAAAGATAACATACCTGCTCAATGCCAAGTAAAAATGGCATTGTTAAATCCTCATACCCACAGTAGTTCCTAGATATAAATTCCACACAATGTCTCTGATTTTCAACATGATTTTGGGCTTTGCGAATGACATCATATTCTAGTAAATTTTTATTGAAAACCTCAGAATTGTAAATCTGATCAATTTGTGAAATAATTTCAATTATGAGATCTGGTGAGCCAATTCCAGACATATACTCATGTACTTTTTCTTTGAGCTTCTCAAACTGGAAAAAGAAAGTTCATTATATAAAAAAGTTTTTTAAACAATACATTTACACACAGTTTTCATTAATCATTTAAAGGTGATTTTTCAAATATTCATTTATATTTTTTCAGGATCAGAGCTGATAAATATATTTTTCCATTTAATACAACCTGTCTTTGTAAGTATGTATCATATCAATAGTTCAATTTTTTTTTAGAGTTGACAGTTTTCAACAATATTAATGAAGGGGACGGGGCCGTGTTTAAATGGGTATTGCCTAAGCAGATAAAAAGTTCAATTTTGCTAAAAAGGACAATAGCTTTTGTTGCTCCACATCCTTAATAGCTCACTCATTAAATAAATCAAACAGTTATTTAAATATTTATATTGCGATCAAAATCTTGAAACACATTTAAATAAGTTGCATATAAGCAGCCATTTATATTTCATTCACTTTAATTTGTAATATACAGATAAGACAACCACTATGTAGTCTGCAATTTTTATTATTCATCCAGTTCCAAGGAATTTCTCTTGCAGAAATTCAATTACATAAATTACAGATTTTTCTATTGGCTAATAAATTTCAATGTCACATAAACAAAGATAATGTCTAATAGAAGAATTAAAAGGAGCAGCAATTATTTTATTATAACTGCAAATATCATGATTTGTTTTGAAACATAGAAAAAAAAAAATTGAAATTACACAACAAAATAAAAAGTTCTCACTTGAAAGTTATTCATAGGATGTTATATATAAAGATATGTTACATCAAATAACATTAAAAATGAATGTGAATTTGATAAATTAAATAAATATGAATAAATTAAATAACTAAAACAACCATACCTTGTCACCATTCTTATCCCTGCAAACCAATTTTTTATTTAAGGTAAATAAACATGCCTTAGTATGTTCACAAATTTTTTGCAGATTTTTAATGTAAGGAGTACAATTCATAGAGGCAACTTCTCCAAGACTTAAACCAGTAGTGACTTTAGAGAACCAATCGCGAAGTCCTACCTCCATTAGCAAATCTTGATGCTATAATAAAGAAATAATAATAATTTATTCCAAGTTAAATTTGATGCACACACATAAAAAAAATGAAGGTAATAGTTTTTATAAAATGCAATACATTCTAGAAACAGACAAAGATTTCGCTATATAGAACTATTCATTAACCTAATCACAATAATGTAAAAAAGCATTACATAAATTATAAAGTTCTTAATCCTAAACAATATTATACCTTTTAAAAAAAATGTTTAAATGAGGAGAGGGATATTTAGATACAGTCATTACCCCCCCAAAGACTGTAAAGTAGGGGGGGGGGAAACACGTAGTTCTTAATATCTTCAGTTTCTTTCTAAAATAAAACACATAAATTAAGGACTTGTGGAGAGCATAAATAACCACTATGACTAGTGATATCCTAAACATCTGAACAACTTATAATTCAAACTTTTAATCCACTCACTGAAATCCAATACATTCATTACTATATGTATTTTGAAATTCATTCTTGAGGGGAGAATAAACAGACTAATCCAGTTCAATATTTGTAAGGTGAGCAATTGTCTTGGAATTCGAAAGATTTGGAACTTTAATAGGGTTCTGAATTACATTAAGTTTAGATTCCAAAGTATAGTTGCATATATAAATACACATTGATTGTCAATTGTTAAGGTATCCGTACACCTTTAAAATGTGATTTTTGTCAAAATTTTCAATCTTTTAATTTTAATGTCAGTTTTAAAATTTTTTCTTTGTAATAGTGTTTGAATTTTGCTTATAACTTATTTAGAACTTAAATTACAGGGATTTGAATTTTACTCAGTAGCTAATTTTTAATTGCATTTGAAAGTTTAATTTTGATTTTTCTGAAAATGATTTTTCTTGACATATTCACATATGGCAACATAGATATCATAAAAGGTTAAGAACCAAATTATTTTAAATTTTTCAAGCATCTGCCTTATAATAGTTTTTAGTAACAAAGGTGTAAATCATGTATTGTTATAACGTTTTTTTCCCCTATTGTTATTTGACTCTAAACACAATAAAAAAATGTAGTAATATGATTTTCAACATGAAAGTGTTGTACCAGTCCCAAAAAATGTTATGAATAAGATAAAATTTATAGAGTAATGATTTTTTACTTTAGTTTTTATGAATATCGCACTAGAAGAACATGAGGGCTATTAGCGAAGGACCTCATAATTTTGAACCTTGGTCAAGTGATAAGGACGACACCTGAGCTGGCACCCCCTCTCTTAACTTCCACATCACGCCAATGGGAGAACTTTGGGCCCAATAGATTTAATGTGCATCAGCCCCGGCTACACGGTAGGTCTTTAGTGGCCAAGGCTCAAACCCGTGACTGAACAAAAACCGCTGGCCAGGAATCTGAAACCATGACCACTGGGCTACCGCAGCCACATTGCGAATTTTAAATAGTAAAGTTTAAGGAAGAAATTACTGTTAGTTTTTGAAGCAAATACTATATTCTTTTTCGAAATTGCAGAGCACCTGAAAGATGTTAGAGAGTGTACCATTATGGCTAAGCAGTTCATTTGTCAAAAGGCAAGGAAAACTTAACTGGTCACTTAAGTTACTTACTTCCACAATAAACATGACAAATAGTGTTATTTTACAGTTTAAAGAACTACTGAAGGTGGAGGTGTTCTGCAAAAGCATGCTGGAAGATTTGGAGAAGTATCCCACTTCAAGGAAACAGATATGCATCCCTAGTAACAAAGCCTTTTACATGCATTCTGCTATGAGCTCACTAACATTAGGAAAAGATAATGTTGGTGCATTAACATACTGTTTGTCATCAGCATAGAAGAAGCTAAAAGTACATCAATGGCCAAAGAGCTCACATTTCAAACCGAGAAACTTGTATGTCTTTATTTCAACAAGACATTTTTGAGATTATAAATTGGCTAATTTCTCTGCATAATAAATAATGCAGTGTATTTTTATCACACATGCAAGAAATTCAACTTCTTCAATCAATGTCTATTATAAATTACTGTGAATATCTGTGCCTTAAGAATTGAACAAGATAAATGATGTGATTTCTCAAAGAGAAGAACATACTCGATTTTCCAAGTCTTTAGCCTTAATTTCCCGTTTTACAGCAGGATCTATAGCATCCCTTGGTAACATCAATACGGTAGTAAGGAGACCAACAAAAATATAGGTTTTAGCTGATGACCACATAACTGACTCACAATCCTCTATGCAAACAAAGATACATAATCTAATTAGTATAAAATAAAAATACAAAAACAGTTATAACTTTTATAATTTTATTAGAGGGACAAATGAACAAATTGCTATTTCAAAATTAATATCTAGATTTAAAGTTTGATACATGTATTTATTCAAGTGACTTGATTAACTCATGCTTCAATAAAAACAATTAAAAAAAATGCAAATGAATAAACCGAGAATTTCATAGTTTTGACAAATTAACATGAAATATCTAAAATAATTGAATTAAAAATGATCTGTTTACAATATTTGCAGTAAAACAATTTGATTGTATAAATATGTTAAGAATAATAATTTTTAAGCAATCAAGCATAAAACTAAATATAAGGCTGTTTAAACATTATAAATGAATATAAATATCTATGATGACATACAAGCATACAAATTAAATGTAAATTAGACCAAATAATTATATCAACTAAATTGTCAAATAAGCATGAACAAATACTATATTACCTTTCATCTGAGCACTTAATTCTTTAACACTACTGAAAGCTAAAGTAAGAATGTCATTTCCTTTTTCTGTAATAACTAATGAGGCTAGTCCAGTTTCTTTAAACAGTAGTTTCAAATATTCCAATGAAAATGCATCACCTGGTAGACGAACATTCATAGTCATTGCTATGCCAGAAATTAGATTGAAAAACCATGAAGTTATCATTCTAGAAGTACCAGACCTACCGTAATATTTGGGGGAAAAAAAAATCAATAAACACTAAAATGATGGAAATGTCTTTTCATCATAACTATTTCATTAATTAAAAATTATAGGAAGTTTCATAATTAAAATTAAATAATAAATGTGGCAGGCATTTTTAAGACATAGCAAAAATTTAAACAAGTTTCAATGTTAAGTTTTAATAAACAAACCAATGGTAATTACATGTAGGGAGAGCATAGCAATATACAAAGGGAGAAAATGAAAGTAACAAATTATCTATATTTATAGGACTATAAATTTTTTTTAAAAAAATGATTAACATATAAAAGAATTGACTTTTTAGTCTTTAAAATATTTTTAATAATTTCATAATATAAAAATCCAATTTGTTCGATATTTTTACATTAGCTGCTATAAAATGGAACTATATTACTTTATAAAATTTAATTATAAATCTTGATTTATAATCTTAAAGCATTCCATAAGAAATTAAATAAGCTGAATTACTTATATGGTACAAAGCATAAATTATGACAATTAAATTTCTGAAAAAGAATTAAGAGCTTTTTATTTATGGGGCAACATACATATATAAAAGTTTGTAGGCACTGTTAATAATCTAAGCTATACTAGTAGATAATTTGATTGGTTACATACAATTTCAAAATTTAACAAAAGCAAGATATTAGAACAATGCTACCCTTCCCCCCAATAAACAATTTATTTATTTATTAAAAATTGCAATCAACCAATGAAAGCAATTTCAAATTAAAACACACAAACACAAGGGAGCATATCTATATATACTGAATTTTAAATGAAAGCTTGGATCTTCCAACCATAATATAGAATAGTAGAATAAGTGAATGCTTCATAAAATATTTAATTGAAAGTTCTTATTATGACTAAAAAAAAAAAAAAAAATGTAATTACTTATAAGATATACTAATATGATAACTTATAATAGTATTTATACTAATCAATGAATTCTTTATTAAACTGTCTTTCATTTATAAATTAAATTGTGATTCAGAATATTTGCATGAAATTAAAATATCTAATTTTTGATGAAAAAAAAAATGCCACTGAAAGAAAATTACATTCAGAAGATTTATAAATAAATATTAAAGAATAATAATAAAATATTTTATAATAATTTAATATAACAATATGATAAAATATATGAAAAGCACAAACCGTATTGAAAATAATGGATTGGATAATTTCTCAAAATTATTCCATAATAAAGTTTTTGTCAATTGTAACTGCAAAGTTTTTTCCTCGTATCTTTTCAGAGGTACTTCACATATAAGTGATGAATCATTACGCTTTTCCATAATAGATGCACATATAAAAGTTAGAAGAGGTGCTTGTTTAGACCATATATTACTTGAATCCCATTTTAAGGGTGGTGAAGTAATAGTAGGACCACTTGATCCTTCAACTAATTCACAATGCAGAAAACAGAGTCCTTTTGATGAAAATCCATGTCTTATATGACTGAGAAAAGATGTCATTAGAAGTACAAATACTTCTTGAATAGATGAGATTTTACTCTGAAAATATTGTAAAATAAATATTAGGTTCAAAATCTAAGCAAAATAAATTAGAACAATAAAATTAAAGTATTGTTTTAACAAAACAATGCATAATTATAACATGAAAAACATTTAACATGAAATTAAGGGGAGTGAAATATTTTTTTGAGTATTAAACGAAGCATGCTTATCAACATATCTTGTTTGAACTGAACAAGCAACTAAACATCTAAATCTTCATGCTTAGCTATCATCATAAATTTTCTCTCCGGATAAAATACACTGCACATACATAGCAGTAATTTCACCCCTTTTTATATTCCAAGCCACTTATACAAAAATTCACAAATTTCCATTTTTGACTTCTGTTTTGCGTCAACTGCAACTAACAATCAGCTCTATCAATTTTAAACAAAACAGCAGTTATTTTTATTTCAAATTCTCTGCCATTGTACAAATATAAAAACAATTTGTTGATTTTGACACACCCATGATTAGATGCCCCAACAATTTATCTTTTCTGAAAATCTGTGGTCAAACATTCTGCAACATAAGAAAATTCAAAAAATAACAGACCAATAAATTGAAATGTTTTGAGAATGGCAGTGCCACTACCTACCCAAAGACAAATGCTGACCTAGAAATAGTAGCAACTATTGTTTATTTTGTTCCAACTAATGAAAAACAAAATTTGAGTCAAAGAAATGAAATCTTTTTGCAATGATTTGTGTGTGTGAGTGTGTGTGTGGGGGAGCATAACATTGGATAGTATTTTGTCGGGATCACAGTATTATTTCATGTTAAATCTTTCCCCCAATATATATGAAGAGAGAGAACCTATTTAAAGTGACTTATTTTGAAAGTAGAAAAATTAAGCAAATAATTTGTAATATAGATATAAATCAATTGTATGTTAATAAACATGCTTATATAGTGGTTTTATGAAAAATCAAAAACATAAATTTCAATGTAGTTGAATTCATTTTCAAGCATCTTGTTGAGGATATTTGTAAAAATAACTTAAAATACTTACAGAAAAGCATAGTTATATTTTTTCAAAGCAATATACACTAGTGTATAAAGGAATTTTTCAAATTGTGCAGTAATTCTGAAAATAATCAACTAGGTGACATGAAACTTGCACTACAGAAGCAAAATGTAGCACATAAAAGTTGACGAAAGCATAGTAGCAAAAAAAATGTATTATATGCATACATTATGGAACAAAGAAGAAAAAAAGGCTTCATCGCCCCAACCCCCCCCCCCCCATTATCTGATCATGAGGAAGAGAAACAAACCAAAGTCCCTAAGAAAGGGATATGATCTCCTCTAACTGCAATGGTTGTGTGGCACTGTCTGCTCACATACTCAATACCTTATTCAAAAGTTATTGAAGTTAGAGTTGCCACTCTTCAAGGAGCATCTGTTTCAAGTGTCTGGTTTTCCAGCGGATACAATCTTGCAGCCAAGTGTCTTCTCAAAACATCTCACATATGTTCAATAAGGAATGCACGCTGGACAAACAATTCTGCAAATATCTTCACTTTCTAGAAAGCTGATCAAAAGCAGAGATCCTGTGTGGATTTACAATGTCATCCACAAAAATAAAGTCTGAACCCACGTCACCTTGGAACTAACTCATGCAAGGGAGCACAATTTCATTGCAGTAATAATCTCCAGTATGTAAGCTGCTGTCGTAAATATGGAGCTCCATTTGTCCATTCAACATAATGCCTCCCCACACAAGCACTCCATGATCAACCCAATCACCTCTTTCTCTGATGTTTGAGTGATAAAACTGTGTCCCAACCTCTAATTAATATCAAATGGCACAAATAATTGTTGCTCAGACTAAATCAACTCTCACCAGTAAACAGAACTCCAATGATGAGTTGTCCAATCTTTGTGTTCTTGACATCCATTGTAAATGGTGATGTCAATGGACTGCTATTAATGGTACGCAGCATTCAGGATGATGGGTGAATAGGACACCTTTACGCAGACATCTGATCACATTAAATTGTGATACCTGTAGACTGATTTTTGCATGCAGCAGCATAAGCAATGTTGCCTGATATCTAGTTTCAGTCTTTTTAGTCTACAGAATAAAATACTGATCATCACTTTCAGTAGTTTTCCTTGCCTGACCACCACCAAACTTTCTGACAGCTGTACCTGTCATCTGAAGGGTTTCCAAGCTTGGCATTACACATTTGTCAATTCCAAACTCTTGTATAACATTGTTCAACTATACCCCTCTTCAAGCTTGATGATCATTTTACCACATGTAAAGGTCTCCTGATGGTTTCTTATGGATATTATGAAGGTACAATTTCACTTTCATTAGCGCAGAATGTCTGGAAATATGTCCTTCCTGAATGAGAGTGCACTTTCCACATGTTTGCACGCTGTGACATACCATCTGATATCATACTGTTGATATATGCATAAGGATCATCTTTCTACTGAGCTGCTTTTTCACAGTATTTGTTGTAAAAAGTTCTTTTCAACAATTTCATGGTTGCATAATGAAAAGTGCATTTGTTGCTTAAATGTTGCATGCTAGTATATTAAAAAAAATTCCGAATTTGCATGACATGACGAGTAACTCTTTTGAAACTCCTTTTATACAACATTAGCTACACACACAAAATTGTACTTCTAGATGAAGTAAATATATACTTATTTATATCAAAGATGTTTACAATGGACTAAATTCACAGAATCATGTGATATATATAATAAATTGATGTGTTCTGTGTTTACATAGGATTTCCCTACATTCTAGTTTTGTATATATATATATATATATATTGTATATCTTGCATAATCAAAATCTATATCATATATTATATATATATTACATTTCTTACATTAGTCAGTTATTTGTATATTTTTATGTATCTGTTATCTTATTCTCATTTAATTGTGTAGTTAAAATGTCGTTTGGTGAGCTAAGCCTATTTAAAGATACTTCTGGTGCTTGTTTGTATACTTATGATATAAACTTAAAATTATTTTCTGCTTTAAAAAGATACATTTTTGACCTGTTAGCAACCATTGAATTATCTTCACCTTTTTGTTTCGTTAATCTTATTTTGTATTTTAAATTATTTCATTATAAATATGTGATAATTTTCAATTTTGCTGGCGCAAGCGATAAAGTCATCAAAAATGATACAAGCGATGCCAATAAAGTCTCCTGGCCAGATTTGTGCCGGCAAAGTGGAAAAGTATCAAATATTTTTATACACCAACAGATGATCGATTGATTCCAACATGTTAAAAATAAAGGTCCCGATATTTATTCTAAAATTGTAATATTCTAAACCGCCTGAAAAATAAATGTGAATAGTTAAAGTGTAATTAAACTCTTTCTGATTTATAGTATCTTACATGTAATGCAGACATTTAATTTATCAGGCTGGTTCTGTTTAAAAAAATAAAGCAGTATTGGATTTAAATTTGGATAAACTATTTTCTATTTTAATCAAGATACATAATTAAGCTGTATATAACAGTTTTATAATGAATTATGATTAAAAAAGTTGCAATTTTGTACTTTGTATAAGTTTTTTTTAAAAAAAAATTTGGGTAAAATTCTATTTTACCAGGACCATTTGGCGAAATTTTTGAAATACAACCAATATGGTGCCAAAAGCGAGTATTTCAACCTCAATGCTTCTGGAAGCGGAAAAAAGATAGCGGCATCTGTGGAAGACAAATTTTGAAACAATATGGCATTATCACTAAAAGAAAGGATATGCAAGCATCGAGTTTTATTTTAAATAATTCTTTTCAGTATTTCATTCAAAAAACAAATACATCATAAGATGAAATTCGACACACTATATGTTTTACCCAATGCTGGAAATTTAAACAAATGTTAAACACAAATTCTAACATATTAAAATTCTACAAACTTTCCTCAAATAATATTATTAAATTAAATTTTAAAGATAAGTAAAAATACCTTTTTATAAATACTAGTAAATCGTTGTTAAATTAGGATGTTTACATAATTATAACAAAATATTTGTATGTAAACCAAATAAATTTGCAGCCATTATTTTAGCTTGTTGATAGAAGAATGATTCAATACTTTATATTACAACAATCCAAAATTTCGATATTTGCATTTATTTAGGGTGAAAAATGCATAAAACAAAGTTTTGTGATAATTTCTCATTTAATTAAAAAGTAATATATTAAGTAAAATGTAAGTTAATTAAGCTTATGAAGCGTAACACATTTCACAAACATAATGCTAAACAAACGAATACAAGACTTGTATACATCGGCAGGTATCACATGGTCAAAATATCATATGATCATCATATCACATGAATTTAGTCCATTGGAAGAGGGGATCTAATACATTTGCAATACACACTAGAACTAGATGTAATTATTAGAAATTAAAAATTATAATTATATCTTACTTGAGCAGACAGAATGTGATATCTAAATATATGAGCCAAATGCTGCGGATGAGCACATATACGTTCAGCACCCATTTTATAAACTTCTTTTATGTCAATAGGTAAATTACTTGGGTGGAATAACTCCGCTGTATACATATTGAAAATATAGTCCAGAAGAGGCAAAATTTGGATCTCAGCTTTAACCATTTCATTAGGTATCATTGGAACTTCAACTGGAATTTGAGAAACTTCCTTAACATCATCATCATCATCTGAATCAGAACCATTAAACTGCAGTTCAACAGATCTACTTTTATTCAATGCTTGAAAAAAAAAAAAAAAAAAAAAAAAAATTACAAATATATAATTTAAGGAAAAACGGGAGAAAAACATACACACAGAAGAAAAATATTACCATCACCATAATCAATATTTTCCAGAAAAGCACTAAATACACTTTTGTAAACTTGTTCAGATACAATGTTCATCCAATTTTGTCTGTATCCAAGAATTTTTTTCAGATCATTCAGGTTAGGTTCTTTCATATTTAAGTGAATGAACAAGTTTATAGATTTGTAAGATCTGAAAAGAAAGAAAGGGGGGTGGGAATCACAAAGAGTTCAATGAGTTATACAGAAAATCACAAGAACAAAAACTTCGGTTAAAATCATAAAGATTAGAATAAAAATATAAAAATAAAATAACTAGTATAAAATTCTCCACTTCTAAAATAGAAAATGTTTTTAATTTTAGAGCAGGTTTATAACCAATAATATTTAAAGCAAATTTATTCTTTGGAAACTGCTTTTTAAAAATCTTCAAAATGTACTTTATTTTGAAAGTTAGAATGTTTTAAATTTAAAATTATTTGTCACAAAAAAATTCAACATACTTTAGGAAAAATTCAGTAAAAATATATGATGGTGTTAAATGTTTAATAATCTCTCTCTCCCCCCCTTCAATCACATAATTAAGCTTCAAATCAATTGGAAATCACATCAAATTGAAAAATCATACTATATAACTCAGTTTCAAATTTTCATTACCAGTTCAGTTTCCCTGATTTTTTGATATAAGGTATATATTTCTCAACTGCATTGTATTGAAGGCTTTATTGTTAATACAAGTACTAGAAACCAGAGAGAAATATATTTCTCAATTGGAGTTCAAGAGTAAAAATTTATAGTAGGACTGACATATAATCCTGCCCTCAAATTTTCAACTCATTAGGGAAAGAACAAATAATTAAGAGCAATGATATGCATACTTTTTATTTCAATCAAAAATCAAATACAAATTAACAGCATACATGAAGAGAAGAATGATTAATAAACTCAGTTACAAAAAGAGCAATAATGCAACAATACATACAGGATAACTCCAAATGGCAAAGTACAATGAAAAACGTATATTTTGATTGACATAAATGTTGTTAATTTACATAATTAAAATTAGAGGTTTTATTTCGAAGAGACTCTAAAAAAATTAGAAAACTTGGATGAAAATTTTTCCTTGCCTTAACATTACCCACCTAATATTTTCCCATTTTATTTTTAAATCCTTACAACAATTTCTTGGTGGGAAAAAAAAAAATCTTTTGTGAAGAAGCATTGATTTTGATTCAAGAGTTCTCAAAACATTTTTACAAGCACAGAAAACCAAATGTAATGAAAACAATGATTACTTTCATTGTTTTCATTTCATTTAATTCTACTTTCAAATATGCTATATTTACATATGATAAAAAGTTGTAACTTATGAGTATCTCAAATGTAAAATATAAAACAATGAAATCTCAGACATACAAACACCTTTGTTATGTGATAAAAGACCTGTAAATTATATAACCAATTTTTAAGAAATTCTTAGAATACATGACATTTAATAATAATATGAAAATATAGGATTCTTTATTTTATTTAACCAAAAATCAAAATGTTGCAGATGTAAAAATGAAAAATATAAGAACCTACTTTAAAGAAGTATAAAACAAATTAGCAGCCTCTTCAGTGCTGAATCCTAGAGGATATTTGTTTTTCTTCACAAACTTTAATCGGAACATTTGTTCTGCATTTTTGTATGAAAGACATCGATCAACTACATTGAAGGAGTTTTCAAGAGCCGAAGGAATACTAAAAGAGAAAATAATAATAAAAGTTAACTTTTTCTAATGTCCTTTACTGAAAAAGGACCAATAACACAAAAAAATCTTAAAAATTAAGCCAAATAAAACCAGTTCATTGTTTGATAAAAGCTGATAATGATTAGCTTATCATTGTGAGATCAGAACTACAAAAAACACCAGGTTTGTATATTGATAACTCAAAATATTTCCTTGTATTTAAAACACCCATTTAAATCTTTGATGGTCATGAACTAGCCTAGCTCAAATAGCGCATAATAATGTCTATAAATGGGTTCGGCTAGTAAGGATTTCCACAAAAATGGTTGAAACCAAGTTCTACTTGCATAGTAAACATTTTTACCAATGCACATTGGCAAGACAAGTTTGTTTTCAAAATTACCCAGCATTGTTTCAGTTATAAATGATACCTTATTGCAAGATTTAATTAGTTTGATGGTATACAGATTTCAGTATGGGTGGAGTGAAATCTTTTGCACAATCAGGGAAAATCTTGATAATCTCGTTATTTTTCTTTTGTAATTTGGCAGGAATTTTTACAGAAATGGCTCAAAAGTGAAAACTAGATAATTCTGAGGATGAATAAGTACAATTCCATTCTTTATAGTATGTCATCAGACACAAAAATATATTTAGACAGGTATAATAATTAAACATTTTATAAAGTTTAAAATAGTGTGTATATAATTAAATATTTTATTTAATATTTTACATACTAATATTTATCATTTACAGAAATGTTTAAAAGTGTGAGTAATAATTATAGTAAATTTTACATTGATGTATTGTAAATAATTCTAGAAAGGCTATGTTTGAAAAGGTAGCGAGTTATCTGCAGCACCTCTAAAAAAGGGTGACACTTATAGAAGTAAATGGATGGGAGTGGAATGGGGAAAAGGAGGAACTTTAAGTGACCTGTTGGTCATAATGCTGCATGTAATAAAAGAGAAAAAAAGTGTTCTTTTTGCTATCCATTAAAGGGTTAGATGGTGACTGTTGGGCTGGAATCCATATTAACCATTAAATCTTAACAGGAATTTTGGCAATTGTATGTATTTTAAATCAATGTATATCAACATTAAGTATGAAAATAAAGAATTTTAAATGTTAAAATCTTTACATTTCTTTGTCCTTCCTAGTAAACTTTTCTTCAGAGAAATGGAGGAACATCCTTAGCAGTTGAGTTTATTTTTAAATACTTTGTAAATTCAAGTTTTGAACAGTTAAATTAACCAAGAAAACTGATTTATTACAATTAAATATGTAATACATTAAAAAAATTATATTCTTCTATAATGAATGCACATTTGTCAAAAGAATTTATGAGATAAATATTTTTTGTATTACAATTATAGATATCAGATAAAATGCACTGTTTTAACACTATATCACTGTACAAGAGATATGGGTATTGAAGGTTTTGCATGAACCACTTCACTGAAGAGATACAATTGATGTTGAGTTGAAATCTAAAATTAAGCAAATTGAACATTCCTAGGGAAAAAAAAAAAAAAAAAAGGCATTGTCTTGTTATTCTATTAGACAAAAATATTTGACTTTGCACTAGTACCACTCCCAAAACAACTATTGAACAGTTATATAGAGAGTTTAATTGTTCCAAATATAACACCATCTGATTTCAACATGCTTTGCTTTCTGCAGCATTTTATAGTCATATAGTCCAGGACTCTTTCCTATTATGCATATTACAAACTCTTTCATTGTATTTATCAAAATGCGAGTCTTTTTTTCTAAAATTAAGGTTATCATTTGTGGTCTGAAAAATGGTAAGAGATGATTAATATTAATAGTTGAGCTTTTATTGAATAAATATGTATCAGTTTTCTAATTATTTATGTCTATTTTTCTTTTGAAAGGCTGTGTTTGAATGGTAAGAAGACAATTACAACAGTTTTTAACTAATGTGTTCCAAATAATATTTAAAGAGTGTGGGAGAGAAAAAAAAATTCTTAGAAACTTACTCCTTCTCTGTTTCATAGAGATTTTTAATTTTTTTCCATAACCAATAGAAGTGAGCAATGAAGATAATTAATTGATGTTCGCTTTCTTCCAAGTGGATTGGTTGTTCACATACTTGCCGACAAACATAATAAGAGTATAAGATATCACGAAACTTTAAAAAAGAAAGAAATAATTAGATTAACAGCTTTTCTTATCCAAAATAAGTCAATGAATATACAAGATGTGTAGAAATACTTCATTAAATTTTCTTAACAATAATGAAATTCATTGTAAACTTACTTTCCAATAATTCTCATCAGTACAATCTAATCCTTTCCGCAATAATCCCAGAAGAATGTCAGGTATAGTGTTCAGAAAATGTGGGATGGTCTTTATAACAGAACTATTTTTTCCTCTTTCCATAAAATATTTAGATACCTTTTCAGATTTTATAAGAGAGAGCATTTGTCGTTCTCTTGGAATGGAGGAAGCAGTGAATTCTAATGTTCTTAGCAAAAGCAGTAAATTGAATCTGAAAATAAATACATATAATTTAATGCACAATAGAAACTGGATTTCCCTTAATGTCAGAACTGGACAAATTATGCAATTTTCTAAGCACAGCAAAATTTCTCTATCATATACATTGCTACGAATCAAAGTTCAATTTTAGAAGACGAACTTCAAATCCTTAGTTCTTAAATAAATGGCAACAATAGATTTGATTTGAAATAAGTTAAACACTATAAAAATATAATTTATCATTGGATAAAAATACTATTATCTGCTTGGAAAACTTGCAACAAAAATGATTTTGTTTATAAATAATTTTTTGTTAAAACAAATAAATCATACAAATATCTATTATTTACATTACGAATTCAGAATGAATTATTATACCAATATGTTTTTGTACACTCAAATGCATAAATTTTTTTTTTTTTGTTCTTTTCGTAGTATAATAATGGAATAGATCTCTTTTTTTAATGAATCGATCGAAATTTCATACAAATAGGACAATGGGGAAGGAGAGGGAAATCCTAATTGTGAGCCTTATCTGACAGAATGACAATCTGTAATAGCCAATTTTTCTTATACATGAGGAGAAAACATAATATAAATAAATAAATGAAATGACTTTAACACACAATATAAAAATAATGTATGTGATTATGAATCAGCTCTGCTAAATGAAATTAATACCCATCAAAAGTCAGTGAATTCAAAAAACTTCAAGATATCCAAGACTAGTTTATAATAATAAAATTTTCAACACATTTTAATGCATCAAAATTTCATAATTAGTAGGGGGGGGGAAGCTTTATCATCTTAATTCTCTAAGTTCCTCTAAACATCAAATGCAATGACGATTGCTGTTGCTTCTACAGTAAATTCAGAATTCACTTTGCATGGCTTTTTTGCAACAGTGAGCCATTACTACTTTGAATGAATCCACAACCTACTTTTTCATTGATTTTAGAATCAACATGAATTATTTTTCTTTTTCAATCTATTATTTTATTTAACATTACTTTCCTACCTGAATTCTTTTACATTTTTGTTGTGAATCACACAATTGTAGTTGGCAATATTTCCCCCATCCATGTGGTGTTTTCTTAAAGATTGGACGTAATTTATCTGGTGATTGATTGATTATTTATAAAAGTGGTACTTAGAAACTGAAGAAAAAATAGCAATTAGCTAACTATGTATAACTAATGGTTCCAGTAACGGACACTGACACTCACTAAATCCATACGCAGTTAAATTTTAAAATATTTAATAAAAAAACATCTATATATTTGGCCGATTAAATCGACCCGAAACGAATTACAACTTCCTTGTACAAAAACAAAGAAGAGTGCCAGATGGCTTATTAAAAGTAATATCGTTATGATGGAGAGCAGCTCCCTCTGGCGTTGAGGCAAGATGGTTACTTTGGTTGCATTATTTTCCACAGAAACAACTTGAGGGTTATTGGCAATGGACTTTATAATATTGAGTTTCAGTCAAACGACAAGGACAACACCTGAGCTGGCACTCCTTTCTCTAAGCTTTAACACCATCCCAAGGTAATTGAGCCTCAACGGATTAACATGCCACAGAAATACCTCGTAACCCATCAACTACAGATGGAGGCAAGCAAAATACAAGTAAACGCATGATCAATTTAAATTATTTTAACATCAAATGAGCGAAACATTTTTCTGTTTTTCCATTGTGAGGCTCAGTTTTATTTCTATAATTTTCTCTCTATAAGCAGTTTTCTTCCTTTATCAAATTTATTAGATTTTTGAAAAAGCCTTGAAAGTGCTCTTACTTTGCTTCTCATAATTTTTAGTTTCACTGTGACATAATAAAATTATATTACACTCTACTGTAATGATAAGAGCATCAAAATCAATATTTACATATCTTTTCTAAAAAATATCCCCAAAATTCATTTTAAATATTTCTAATTTTCAAAAACAAGTTATTTTTTTCTTTCTTGAAGATTAATTTCAAATAAACATGATCTAATAAAATTATATATTGTATTAGTGATAATTTCCAATTTTAATTTGTTCATTGTTCAGATAATTGAATTAAAAAGTAGTCCATCCAAAGAGTATTTGATGAGTTACAATACGTAAGCAAAGAACCTTTGCCATGACTTTTTCTCAGAGGTAAATTACTTTTGGATTTCACAAATAACATTTTGCATTGAAAAATTTCATGTGCAGTATAAACTTTCTCTTCCTTACCCCCCCCCCCAATTTAGTATTTAAAAAAAATCAAGATTGGTTTCTATATCATTAAACGAAGCAGAGTAAATGGATATAACAACAATGTTGATATATTCTACTGAGTAATCTAAAAAATTGAAAACATATAAAGAATGCAGCTAATAATAATAATAATAATAAAAAAAAAACACATTTTAAAAATAAATAAATACTTTAGTTCTATCCTTATTCTCAATTATTTCATTTCACATGATATAATGAAACATGCCAAGGGGGAAAATTTCAATAAAAGAAAATAAGTTTCCAAAAACATTACAATATGTTAATTAAAGAATGTTTCAATTGTTAACTCATGAAAATTTTAGCTCAAGTTTATGAGAATAGAATACAAATATCTTCTAAATGTAAAATAATGGGAAAAGTTTTTCTTTTTATTTTGTTAGCATACAACACATATATTTACTTGTTAGCACAGCAGGAAACTTTAAATTCTATCATGTCAGTATCAATAGAATCCTTCTCATTAACAGATTTCTGTTTTAATTGAAATATAAGTTGCTTATAAATATCTGGTTTCCATCTTGGATCAATAGGCAGATCATGTTTCTTCACAGCAAGAAATCCTAGAACATTTCACAAAATTATTATGTTATAAATAGCTAAATACTTATGCAATAAAACAAGATATTTTTGAATTTTTTTTCCACTTACATAAAGTTAAAAAATAAAGGATTAAGGATTTTCCCACTTTTTAATAATTATTACATTGCATTAATAACAAAACCCATAACATTTAATATAATATGAAACAAATATCGTCAAAAAGTTACCAAGCATTGATGGTATAGAGGAACAAAGCTCACCTACAGATCAAGAGTTTTTGGTTTCAAAACCCAACAATGACAATGCCGAAAGTTTAGATAAAAGTTTCATTAAATTGTTCCATTTTTCATCAAAAATTTTAACCTTCCAGAATATTCTTAATGTTTCCAGAGCAGAATTCTCAAATATCCTGCTGTGATATACAGAGACATGGATTCTCAGTCTGAGAAAATTCTCTGCCAAGTGCAGCCACTTCCAGTTTGTTAATATATCATATATTTGGATATTTACAGCATCTTCAATTAAACCTATCCAACATGACAATATACTAAACAAAGTAAAATACAAACTAAAGAATTCTAGAGTAAACTTTTGTATATCACTTATAAATTTATTTTTGGAGACTACTTTGTTTATTACAAATCTGCTTTACCACAAATTTTACTTCAAATTTTTAAAAGAATATGATTAAATGAGTGATTGAGGAAGGAGTTTAATGGTACAAGAGTCATACATGGCTATGTTTAGCCAAATAAGGTATAACTAAATGTCTGAAAATGGGGGTGGGGAGGGGGAAAGGGTAAAATTTAGAAGACTAGAAGAAAGTTGAAAATGAATAAAGATTGCTACGGAATTCCGGAGGGAATGTCACCCATGTTAACCAAAGACAATGCCCCATGGGAAAGAAAAGATCACTAACGTTCCTTGGGGTCATGATTCCCATACTTACCTAAAGAAGGTAAGACCTGAGGGGGAATAATATGATTAAAGAAACCTTCATAGAATGGCTGAATCAATATTAGTGAATAGAATATTTATAATTAATTCATATCCCTTACAAGTTTTATAAAAATCAATTTTAATAAAACCAATATGTACAGCACAAACATACATGTAGACACAACTCTTGTTTTATCAGCTTCTATAAAAAAATCATAATAAATGAATTAAAGGCTTGATGGAAAAATAAATCTATAGAATATTCAGACCATGTACAGGTTTTTGTTAAAAAACAATCTTTTTTTTTAAAAAAAGTATATTGTAGTTTGTATAACAAAACATTATTATGTCTAATGATTTATATTAAATTAAAGTCATTATATAAATTATTAAAGCTTCTAGATTTCTTAAGAAAGTTATTTTTATTACACCATAATGACCTTTTCCTCTTAGCATTTATAGAGAATAATTATTTTAAGAATTCACTGTCATATAAATTCTTTGCTTTATGCAATAAAATGGAGTAGATGATTTAAACATTTTTTGTGTGTGTCAGATTCAATTACTTGTGGTAGAAACAAATTTTAACCTGGGATGTATTACTTTTTTACTAATTGCATGTGTTCGTATTGGATTTTATTTAATGTTCCTTTTAAATATTTTATTTTACTTAGATTTCGTGAATTATTCTAATTATATGGTTCCTGAAATAACTTAATTATAATGAAACCATTATCTCTTTATATTTTATTTCAGGGTGTGGTGTTTGTTTTGGATATTTCTTTCATTATTCTTCAAATATCTCATTATAAACCTATCTGAATTAGATTTTATTGTATTCTCAACATATATGCATGTTTTCTGCTTTTTTTTTTTTAAATGCCATATCTTATGAATATTGCATAGCTGCATTTCTTATACACTTCAAATATGAAGAAATATATAGTATAATTTGTATTTCTATATATTTTTAATTTATAAAGTTCGTTCTGGACTAGTTTATTACTCAAAAAGCCCAAATAGAATTAAAAGTTTAACCCTTTTGGGACGGGACGCCTTGGGACATTCCCTGGGGATGAGGTTTTGCATCCCTAAGCCTAAATTTAGGAGGAAAAAAAAAAGATTTTGTCCTAATAATTTTAGATTATCAATTAAGCAGTTATATATTTTAAAATTAGCATTTTTAATACCTTTTTCCTTCAATTTGCAGAAAAATGTACATAAGAAAGCACTCCGAGAAATAATTTTCAGAAATGCTATTGAAATTACTAAAATTTATTATCAAAAATATCAATAAACTTTAAAATTAATAAAAATATATACAATAAAGACTATTTACAAGAAGTAACAGAACTCAATGAGAAGACAGGGAATGGTAATTCTCGAAGCGTGGAGAAACACAAAGTCCTGTTTTGTTCGTCTCTGACAAAATGTCAGAATCAGAATCACTAGCAATATTTTTTTCAAACCTTTTAGAAAATTAATCACACTCTCATTGTTAATTGGATTGTCACCCGTGATAGTATATTCTTCTGATAAACAATGCTTTCTCGGAATTATAAATAAGAGTTGAGGCTTTTCAAAATAAAAAGGGAAATAAACGAAATGCATCCAAAAGTAACGCAAAGTCTAACAGTACAGCTTTAAAAAGAAAGAAATTTAAAAAAAAAAAAAAAAAAAAAAAAAAAAAAAACCCATTTGGTGAAAAATCAAAAACACGAAAGTACATCACATGGAAGTTTAAAGAGTCAAGTTCAGTTTGTTTACATTCACGTTCTTTCCTCCCCCACAACAGCAGGTGAGCAAAATAATGAATTACGACAGACTGTGATCAAACTGAAGGTCAAGATCTTAAAACTATATTCAGTTCATAAGTAATGGTCACAGGGGGCCATCTCGAGATATTTAGAAAACATTCCACCATAGAATGCGAATATGCATTGTTCGGTAGTGAACGACAATTGTGAGTCATGTGTATAGGGTACATTCATCCCGAAAGGGTTAAAAGTCAAATTCTAACAATGACTTGGCTATCGTATAAAAAAAACATCATACCTTTCTTTAAAAAAGAACAGATTGTATTTCTGGATTATACTAGTACATGCTTAAATCAGAGTTTACTATTTTAATTTATACAGGTCATTATTATTTAAGAAAAAAAATTGCCAGTCCACAAACTTTTCTAATTTCTTTTAAAAATAAGTATAACTGAGAAATGCAAGAAATAATTTTATGGTATATTACTTTACTGCTGGTTAATTGATTCAATACATTAAAAAATTACCTGCATGATCATAAATTTGAGAAACAACACGTAGTAGATCCTGAACAATTTCATCATTGAATTGCTCTCCAAGCACACCTCTCAGATGCAGACATGACAGCAGTATATCTTTAAATTTATTGTTAGATTCATGCTTGATTTCCCTTTCAAGTGTTGATTGAAGCCAAATATCTAATAAATGATGTGATTGAACAGAACATGATTCAAGCATGATTCGAATAATGCAGAAGAATCTTTCATTTATAGTAGTTGCCGAGAGGTAATTTGGCACTGGATATGGAAAATAGGTATCAACAAACAGTGGAATTTCTTCTTGCCTAGATAAAGAAATTTTATAATCAAATATATTAGTTTTTTTTTAAAAAAAAATTTCTAAATTTTTAACTTCTTACATTAAACCATATAAACAGTAGATCACATGAAAGCATTTTTATACCTAGTGAATTCACTTAAATATTGGATTTAAACGTATAAAAATGGAAGAAAGCATTTCAAAATCTTAGAAAATTTAAACAAAATAATTTAATCATGAACCTTAAATATGAGATTCAAACAATTCTATTCAATAGTCCAGTAAAAAGAAATTTAAAAAAATCTTACATTTTTAGATAATTTTTGAAATGGCTTAAGAAATATGCAAAAATAGCAGCTTGTTTTTTCACACGTGAAAGAGTGATACTATGACGATAGTCAATAGTAGTTGGTAACAGAGAACTAACAGGAATGGATAAATCTCTCGTAAGAGGCGGAAACTTCTGTACTACAATAGTGATTAATTCAATGATACCCTAAAGAAAGAAAAAAAAAAAGGAAAACAATTACTTTCAATAAAATTTTCAAAATAAATTTAGGTAACCAAACTGTGACAATTCTTATAGATAGAATAATTTCTTTTAACAATTTCATTAAATTTTTTTAAGAAACTTAGTTTCTAAACTTTTAACAGTCTAACAATACAGGGGGGAAATGATTGCTACAACATTTAATAATTTGAATTTTAATAGAATGTCTAAAAATTCACACCAACCTTTTTCAGATTAAAATTGAAATTGTTGCTGGCATATACTGATTCACAAGATTTGAAAAATGCTGTTCTGGGATCATCATGCCTTCGAAGAAATTGAGCGCAAAGAGATGCAGCACTAAGAAAGTCTGTCAAAGAAGGAGACTCTGGAAGAAAAAAAAAGTATTGCATGAGTCATTGTAATCAGTAATTTGTCTTTTTAGAAATTAAATTACATTAATCATACACTCATTTATCTCCAATTCTATAAACAAAATCCTTCTTCAATATTAAAAAATAATGTAAGAAAATATTAAATATTGAGATTAAAATGACTAAACCTGTAAATAACAAACATAGAAAAAATTTATATATATATCTGAGAAACCTGCTGGCAATGAAACATTGCATAGTAGCAACATCAGGGCTTCGGAAACAAATACTTTCAGCTAGCAACATCAGGGCTTCGGAAACAAATACTTTCAGCAAGTCCATCGATAATTTGTCTATGTAGGTTATGGTATCTTGTTGAAACCACACAGCCAAATTCCCATGCTTGTCCAGTTTCAGTTGCAGGATGTTATGTAACACATCCAAATAATGGATAGAAGTTACCGCAACTACTTTACCATTCTCTTCAAAAATTTATAGAACTATAACCTGAAAATGTGTAACAACCCACTAAACAGTATTTTGATCATTATGTAGAGGTCATTCAAGAATTTGTCTTGGATTGTTTGAAGCCCAGTAGCAAAAGTTATGTTTGCTCACACACCCAGACAAATGAAAGAGCTTCATCAGACACAGTCACCATTTTCGAAGCCTCTAACATGAAAGCATGATGTTCACTCCCACACATGCTAAAGGCTACTGAAATGGTAAAACATCTGATACTCAAAGCCAGTTCTAAATTCCAGGTGGACAACTAGCACCATGAATTATTTCTGCCTATCCCTGTATACATATACAGGGTTAGGCAGAAACATTAGGCAGGTTAGGCAGTTACATTTAGTTTCTTATATATATATATATAAGAAATTAAATGTAGTTCTTATTCCAATGTGATGAGTTTTTTAACACTGTAAATTTGGTATTAAATATAATATAAAAACTCTGTGCTTACCAAATCTATCATCTTTACACAGTTTGTCATGCAATGCATATAACTGTGAAATCATGGTCGAATGATTTAATCTTTTACAATGAGAAAATAAAGATATATCAAACAAGCGTCTCCATAGTACTGGATCTGAGCTGATTGGCTAAAGAATAAATAAAAACAATGCTCACTGTTAAGAAAAAAGAGGGAAAAAAACAACAACTAGTAAACTTAGAACTTAGGAAAGGGAAAAAAAGCCAACTTACCTCAACAAATATTTCAACACCTCTGTTACGCATTGCTCGAGATATCTCACCATTTCTTGGATTCATTGTGAGAATTATCCTGATTTGAAATAAATAATATTATAATCATATAACATCATTATTAAAAACAAAAATACTTTAAAAAATTTCAAGAATTAACTACTTAACACGTCATTCTTTTTGTAACATTAGTAATTAATACAAGTGCATATACCTCACATACATGAAAAATCAAAGTGCCTGCAATTTTGAAAATTTTTCTTTTGACAAATAATTGGATAACACAAGCATACATCCCATTATATTAATATAACTTTGAATTTGAAGAAAAAAATAAATTTTTCCTTATTCACCTAAATTTTGGATGAGGAGTCACTGTGCGCAATTTACCTCCTACAACTCCTTGCTCAGATACAACTAGTGCACCATTTTGTTCCAACAATGCATTCAATCTATCTAAAACAGATGGACTACAAAGAGAAAACTAAAATTAAAAATGAGTGAAAATAAGAGAAATCACAAATTTAAACAAAAATAAAATTCATGAACACATATGAGATTATTAACTATTTATTAAAGTTTTTTAAAAATAATATTTAAAATGTCTGCCATGAATTGTGCAATATGTGTATGCAAAACATATGCTAAATACAAATGTTTTCAAAAATTTTATATTTTATTTTGCAATATACTTAAAACTTAAATTTGAAAAAATATAAAATTTTAACCATTTAATCATAAACCTTTTTTTCCCAAATGAAATATTCTTGATGGACTTATTAAAAACATTTAATATCAAGTAATGGTAGAGTTAAACGACACAAGAGTCAGATGTGGACTATACTGGACAGTTTGTAATTGTGATCTAGGTGTTTGAAAAAATGGGGATGGAAAGAGGAGAATAAAAATTGGTTGATAAGAAAAAGAGTTGAAAATATAAAAGGATAACAAGAATGTTCCAATGGTGTAACTCCTGTGTTTACAAAAAATAGTAAAGTCCATGGGAAAGAGTGCCTCAGTCATGATGTCCATACCAACCTAAAGAGAGCAACCTCCTGAGAGAAAAAACATTAAAGAAAAAAAGATACTAATTAAAAAGAGTATATAAATTTTAAATGTGTACGCACTACACAACAATAATTTTCTTTTTTCTTGCATTTTTCAAAATTAAACTAATGATATTATTCAAAGTAATAATTTTTTGTTCATTGAAGATATTGAAAGGATAGAGGAAAAAAATTTAAAACTTAAAATAACCATAAAACACTTAAAATCATAGTAATTAAAACTAATTAGCACTTCTAGAATGAACCATTGAGTTTAATTCCTTTTGATTTTCCTCATTCTACAATAACTCATAATAAGAGATACTTCAAAAATTACATGACAGATTCTTCATATATTACACACTAAACAAGTCACATTCGTGGCGGCTCACAGAGAACACTTTTGTAGCTTGAACGATGTAACCTAGCATAATAAATATTTTTACCTAATTTTTTATTTGTTTTACTTACTAATTATTAATAGAGAATCACAACGATTATTAAAGACTAATTAAGATTTAATGGCAAAACTCAGAAAATAGGTGCCAGTCATATTTGAAAGCATTTAAAAATTAACAAGTGGAATTCTATTTTTTATTTAGATGGTAAAGTTTTAAGGCATAAAAGCCAGATGTGGCCATGCTGTGCCAAACAAAGTAAGTGATTATAAAACTAGTAAAGTGTAAAGCTGATCTAGATGAGCAAAAATAGAAAAAAGGTAAAAGTTTGGTTGACAAGGAGGATTGAAAATGGAGAAGGGTGGTTGGGGTACCTTAGGGGCGATCATCCGTGTTTACCAAAGATAGTAAGCTCCATGGGAAAGAAAACAATCACTAGGGAGTCTCAGAGTCATGATGCCTGTACCTACCTAAAGAATGCAAGTTCCTGAAGTTTTTTTTTTTTTTTTTTTTAAAAAATTTAGACATATTTAAGGGGAAAAAGCAGGAATTAGCATTCATAAAAGAGAATAAGTATCTTGTCATATCCAGAAATATTCACATTAACTTAGGAATTCTGTTAGTAATCATTGTGAATAAGATTTTCTCTGAAGTAGAAAAAAATAAGTATCCGAGATATATCTAGTAAGAGAAAGAAAACAATTTTACTGTTGTCCTAGCTTCTTTTTCTTTCATCCTATTGTTCCAAAAATTACTTTAATTTCAAAACTGTTAATTTTTGTGTGAGTCTCATATAATTGTTCATGTTAATCTTCGAATTTGACATGCTTGTTATATATACAAATATTACCTGCAAAAATTTGCATCATCAATTAAAAGCCAATGCCCCTGAGTAACAGCAGTAATCAAAATACTGTCTATCCATTCAAATTGTCCACCAGTGTAAGTTGCACCTACACTAACGCTATTCCAAAAATCACTTACTGCTCTTTTACAGGAATTTAAATCTAAAAAAAAAAAAAAAAATTATGTTTTGTATGACAAAAGTACAGAGAGGACATAAAACACTTTATAAATATAAAGAATATAATTTTAAATAATATTAAACTTTTTTCAGAATAAAAGTATATTTTCCTTTTGATAATAACAATAGAATGTTTTGAAAACAGATTTATTTCTTTTCTTTTAAGCTAATGAAAATCATTTAAACACAATTTCTTAGAAACATCATAATAGAATAAAACAATATAAATATTTATACACACGTACATGGATCAGATTCAGAAATTTCATATTCATGTAAAGCTTTGACAAGATCGCTTAAACTACGAACTTTTGCTCTTAAAGATGTATTTCCCCTAATATTTGCCAATATGTGCATGTGGGACAATATTTCAGCCAACTCATTATTTTTGCGGCCAAACACAGAAGGATGTATGAATCGAAGAACTGCCTGTTGTATAAATTGTTCCAGACTTTGGGCAATATTTACAATTTTCCTATCAAGATCAACCTGCAACAACATAAATTTTATAATGAAGCACACACAAATATAATTGTAATACATAGTTTTCATTCATTTAACAATATACCACATACACACAAAAAAAATATATATTTAAAGACAGAGAAAGATGTTGAATATGTAATTTAATTCCTATGACTGATTTTTTATTATTAAGATGTAACAATACTGATATATGGGATATAATATTTTAATGAAGAAAGAAATCACGAGAAATTAGAATTTCAGCCTTTACACAGACAAATAAAGTTTGCAGTATATATATATATCAGTTTCACTCTAAAAATTTATTGCTCAAGGAAAAAAATATATTTATAAAATATAAATCCTTAAAATAGAGATTTTGTTTTACAAGCACTATTCATTGTTTACTAACATCGCATTTAGATGAAACACAAGCTCTATTAGTGATGGACTTCGTAATTTTGGACCCCAATCAAGTGACAAGGATAACATCTATGAGAGTCGTTCAATAAGTCCTTAGATAATCCAAAAGATGACGCTCATGGCATTGGAAATGGTTAGTTTTTAGTTAGCATCATGACTCACTAGACAGCTGCCTAAATCTCAGTTGTTTCCACCAAATGGTTTCATTTTTATTGTTGATTGAAGCAAGAAACTTGAGTTTCTAGCAATGATTATATTTAAGGCTTAATACTGAAAGATATCAAAGCTGAGTTGGATGAATTTCATGACACATCTGCTCTAGTGTTTGTAACTGTTTACACAATTGGGTAAATGAATTTAAACGTGATCGTACATCAATAAAAGCTGAATGCCTATCGGGACTTCCAGTGTAGGCGACTACTACCGGATGATTGTCAAAATCCATGAAATGGTTTTGGCTAATCATCGAATCAAAGTGCATGAAAAATTGGGCAAGCTTAATGCCGCGTTTGCTCTCAGTGGTCGAATCTGAGGCTATTTTGGCGCTTTTTCGTCGTTATCCTGATGAGTTTCTGCGTCGATACACAACTGTGGACGAAACGTGGATACACTTCTGCACTTTGAAGACAAAGGAACAGTCAAAACAGAGGATTTTTGAAAGCTATCGAGCGCCGAAGAAAGCAAAGACGGTGGAGTTGGCCAGTAAAAGTGACGTCTACGTTTTTTTTTTTTTGGCTGCAGGTGAAATCATCTGCACCAGTTACTTGTTGAAAATATGGGAAAACAATAACAAGAGAGTTGTATTGCACCGGTTGCGCAAATAAATCGAGAAAAAATTTGATAAAGATTCTCTTCCATCACGGAAGAGAATCTTTACCTGTGTTAGATTATGTTAAAAAATAAAATATATATTAAAAATAATTTGTTTTTCTATTTTTTTTCTCATGACTTAATGAAAGACCCTCATAAGTTCGTAGCCCACTCTCCCAATAACATCCACATCACGCTTATGTTGGGACTTGAACTCGATAGTATTCACGCGAGTCAGCCCCTCTACAGTATGGAAACAACGCCGGCCGTGACCAACTGATTACCGCGGTCTGTTTTATAAGCAATCTCTTAACAAAATGGAACAAGAATAGAAAAAAACACTTAAAAATAAGTATATTTATCTTAGGAGAAATAAACACACACGCACACACAATTTCAGAGATACCTTTATTACTTTTTCATTCCTTATCATACGAATACGAGATTTTTAAGAAATCTAAACTACTATGCGATGTAAAAGCTAATCTGTAATTGGAGTTAGGGATTTTGATTTTTGACTATCAAGGAAATAGTGCATTATATTGAAATTGCAGAAAAATGTGTTCAAATATCTGAATGTCAAATTCAATTCTACTGAGTGCCTTTATATAATTCATTTCATACATCTATGAATAGAGGTTTTAAGAATTATTTGTTACGAAAACTTCAGGCTTTTTTCAGACGCAATACAACTGCGCAACGAACACATAATATAATTTAATTCATTCACCTTTCTAGAATCCCGAAAAGAATTTTAATCGGGGAGGAGAGTATATTTTGTTTTGTAAGAAATAACAATGTACGAGTACTAAAAAAAAAAAATTTTTTTTTTAAAATCAGTAACGCATTTTTGTATTTTTATTGTTCATGAAATACATGCAATTGTTAAATTTCAAATTAAAGAAAAATACCACAGAACGACATGCTTATCCACTTGGATAAATATTCAAGCACGATAAATAAAAAAATATTTCTTAAATAACAATAGAATGGAAAGAACACGATAAAAATGAACGAATAGAAAAAGAACGAGCTATTTAAAGTTACACATAACGACAAACAATTTAGAGTTTTGTTTTTCTATTACTTTTTCAAAGCTTCCATCACTTTCATAAGAAGGAAGAGATGAGAGAGAGAAAAGAATCAACGGAAGCCTTATTACTTTGGGCTTGTTCCACAGGAAGCTTGAAAAGAATTTCACAAGTTGCTTAGCAACATGATGCAAAGACAAAAAGAGAGAGAAATAAAGAAGTATAGAGAAGGTTGGTCTCAAACACAAAAAAAGGTTGAGGAGCAAGAAGCGGTTTTTTTTTTCCATCCCCACCCCAATATTTATTTTATTATATTTGGCAATTGAAAGATGAAAATTTCGCTTCGATAAATAAAATAAAAACAAAATAAACAAACGAAGGGAAAAAAAGAAAAGAAAAGCTCCGTTTGCCTTTTCTCAATAAATACACACATTATTTATTCAACAATAAAATGGAAGATGTTAAGAAATTCAACAAGCATTCTGAAATTCTGTAATTTTGATGTGACAAAATAACAAACAAGAAAATTTTCACTGATGTGATTGTTTATAACGCCACACTGAGAAGCAACATGAGCGTTATTAGAGACGGACCTTGTAATTTTGAGCCTCCGTCCAGTGACATGGACGACAATCGCGCTAGTACCTCCAAATTTTCACACCACGCCAACCAAGCTTCGTAAAAAGATAAGTTCAAAGCTATTTTTCTCGTTTTACGTACGAATAGGAAATAGATAAAATTTAGAAAAGTTGTTGATTCAATACAATCTTCTGCAACATGGTTTTCAAGATCGCGGGCCGGGGGGGGGGTGTGAAACTTTAATGACTTTACGCACACTATGTTTCATGAATTTATATTGTAAAAAGACAAAGAATTAGACGTACAAACACGATCAATTATTTCTTACACAATTGAAAGTATGAGCATAAAATCGATTAAATGCAATAAGCGAGATGTATAAAATACACAGCAAGCAAACGTTGATTGCTTATCAACGTTAAGGAGCAACATGAGGCAGAGTTAATAACGAAATTCTCAACTACGGTCAGGTGACGAGGATGACTCCCTGTGCTGGCGCACCACTCTCCGAACTTCCACACCATAGAGGGCGATTTTCCGCTCAGTATCCTTTACACAACATTTTTAATAGATTCAGATCTCGGAATATTCGTCTCGATTGAAACATCGTCAGCCACGACCCTCACGGCTACGGAAGCAACCCACAATTGATACAATCACACTACTTTTCTTAAAGGCTCGCAAGAAATATGCTCACGAAAATACATTTATTTGGTTACTTTTGTACTAATCAGATATCCAGAACGCAAAATTTAGTTGGGATAAGTCAAGTATATTTTACTTGCTTAGAAAGAGAAATAGTATAAAACATTTTATTATTGTGAAATGCCCAAAACGAATAAAATAAATGATATGAACTAGCCTCGCTCTAGAGTTGCTCGTGAGATACTGGTGACTGACCCGTTATTCTAGAACCTTTTCAAGAAACGAAGGTAACTCTTATTTTACCCTAAAACCTCATTCTCTTAACTAGGATGCAAATTCCCTTTAACACGAATGCGCTATCGCGACTCGAATAACGCTGTCCAAAAAATTTGTTAAGTTCTGTTCACTATTAACACTATGTAAACAGTTATTAACCATCACTACACAGATTCAAGCAAATAAAACATTCCAATTTCGTTTGGTATAACGAAAGCTTCCAATTAAAAATGCCACGTACATATTGCATCAAACACTTAACATAACAGGTCAATTGAAAAGTCCCCGGCCTGACACATAGATGGCGCTTCTAGAATTAAATCCATATGTTTAATTAGCCCTAACCCTCAAAAGATGCGTGTATAAATTTGACAGCTGTCGGATCATTAGTTTGGGAATTATAGCATTTTGAGTGAAGCAACTTTTGTTATTGTAAAAAAAAAAAAGGATAAAAAGGAATTTCGCGTGTTGATAAAATATTGCTTTTTGAAGGGAAAAAATACAGTTGAAGCAAAAACTTGGCTTGATGCCGAGTTTCCGGACACTGCCCCAGGAAAATCAACAATCAAGGATTGGTATGCTAAGTTTAGACGTGATGAAATGAGCATCGAAGACGGTGGACGCCCAAAAGAGGTTGTTACCGACGAAAACATTAAAAAAAATCCACAAAATGATTTTGAATGACCGTAAATAGAAATTGAATGAAATAGCAGATACTCTAAAGATATCAACTGAACGTGTACATCATATCATTCACGAATATTTGGGTATGAGAAAGCTCTGTGCAAAGTGGGTGCCGCGCGAGCTCACTTTTGACCAAAAACAACGACGAGTTGGTGATTCGGAGCAGTGTTTGAAGATGATCAAGGGTAATAAACCTGAGTTTTTGCGTCGATATGTGACAATGGATGAAACATGGCTCCATCATTTCACTCCGAAGTGCAATCGACAGTCATCCGAGTGGACTGCACACGATGAACCCGCTCCAAAGCGTGGGAAAACGCAACAGTCGGCTGGCAAGGTTATGGCGTCTGTATTTTGGGATGCGCATGGAATAATTTTCATTGACTACCTTGAAAAAGGAAGGACCATCAACAGCGACTATTACATAGCGTCATTGGACCGTTTGAAGGACGAAATCTCCGAAAAACGGCCGCATTTGAAGAAAAAGAAAGTGCTGCTTCACCAAGACAATGCACCGTGTCACAAGTCAGTGAAAACGATGGCAAAAATCCATGAATTGGGCTTCGAATTGCTTCCTCATCCACCGTATTCTCCAGATTTGGCCCCCAGCGATTATTTCCTGTTCTCAGATCTCAAAAGAATGCTCGCTGGGAAGAAATTTTCGTCGAATAAAGAGGTGATCGCCGAAACTGAGGCCTATTTTGAAGCAAAGGACAAATCGTACTAAAAAAATGGTATCGAAAAGTTGGAGGGTCGCTATAATCAGTGTATCACCCTTGAAGGGAATTATGTTGAATAAAAAAAACTAATTTTGCCAAAAAAATGTGTTTTACTATGGTAGGCCGGGGTCTTTTCAATCGACCTGTTATCACTAAAAGGTTAACTGTAAAAAAAAATGGGGGGGGGGGGGGTGCACAATATGAAAAGAACAGATTTTTTAAAGCTCGATTCAACTATTTTTTAAATCAAGTTGACAAAAAACTTTGAGAAAAAAAAATCTCTCGAAATGATGCATTATCCTTACAAAACAATCACACACACATATACATACATATATAAGTATTTAATGCCTGTTAGAAAAGAAGTACAGACAATTTAATTGCAATTATCTATACAGAAAGAACCAAACTATTTTCAGGATATTTTGCTTGTTTAAAAATAGCATCCAGACTACGGACATTTTTTCAGAAGGGGAAAAAAACAACAACATTGATATAAATTCGTGTGGTTATTTATAATACATACTTTTTTTTTACAGTATCGTATACTTTACAAAAAATTTACTACGTTATTGTTGGATGGATATAAGAAAAATGTGTTAAATCATTAATAAACGTGGGTGGGGGGAAACTAATAAGAGTTTGGTTGAAAATATATATATATACTTTCTATACAAGAGAAAAGCAAGATAATTATTGGGACATTTAGCTATCTTAAAAATAGTTTCGAGTTTTGGTTCTAATCCTTAACATTAGGGGATGAAATGGATAACTTTGTTCATATGAAGGCAATTCTAAGGGATTTATTTCTACAACCGTCCTCAAATCTTTACTATTTATCTATTTGAATGCAAAAATGTGCATCAACAAGAGCAAAAAAATTGCATTATTTTTTTGCTCTATCGGAAGCACAGTTTTGTATTCAAATAGATAAAATAGATTAGATTTGAGGACGGTTGTAGAAATCCCTTAGAATTAACATTACGTTCACGAAATCAAAATGGCGGTAGACGGGAACCTCAAGTTCACGAAAATACAAGTTGTGAAAGACATTGTTTAGTGCTTAGGACGCGTGACAAAGCACTGAATGAAATGTTAAACGGGGCCCTTTTAACACACAGGAAACATGTGCAAAAACAAACAAATTTTATTTTAATTTCAAGCTCTTCATGTATACAAAGTCTAGTTAAATTTTAAATACTGTGTATCATTCATAATAATAAATACAATTCATTTTTCTTCACTGTTTAGCTTTTTCGATATGAGTTAACACAACAAATAAATTTATAATAAAAACCAATAAGAAACAAGACGAGCGATAAGAAAATACTAAGTGAAATTCAGCAAAACAAAACGATCGTGTTATATCGAATCAGTGTTAATCTAAGACCCAAACGAGGTATTACTTTATATTTATGTATTTCGCTAAGAATACTCTCGAACAGCAATTCAACGAACGAAAAGTTAGTCGTTGCAGCTAATTTAGGTACGAGGTCGACACGGATGGTGAGCTAAAAGGCTTCAAAGTCCGATAGTTTGACTCTAAATGGGGTGCTTTACCGACTCGGAGATCCAAGAGGCTATAAATCAAAACGAGGATAATCAAAGTAAGGAGTCTTGTAAATAATTTTCGCACATTTGAATGTCAGGATGAGTTTCTTATAAACGGTGCTTTTAAAAATCCGTAAGCTAGCGAGCAAAGTTTGAAAGTCAGTTTGGGAAATAAATTTAAAAGCAACGCAGTTAGGAAAACTACACTTGTATTTTTCAGAGGTTATGTTTTTATTTTGATGTCGAACTAGAACAACATAATACGCCACTGGCAACGGATCTCGCGATTTAAAGAAATGTTAGATCTCAAAGGTAACACCAGCACTGACAAAAACCCATTCGCCCGAATTCACTACCATGTTGGTGAAGGACTTGGGAAACCGAGTTGAGTTATTATCTAATTTTCGACACTAAAATCTTCCGTGAAATTACAGCTTCAATCAAAAATCCAAAGGTTACCTAGCTTTGCATTACCTACAAAAGGAGTAAACCCAAAAAGGAACAATCAAAGAAAACTTCAGTTTGATTATTCCATTTTTTTGGGGGGAGGGGGGATTTGTGAGCGAGTAACAGCCAAGTTCAACGGCGCAAGAGTCAATGTGGCTATGCTGCGCTAAACAAAGAGAAATTGTGTTTCTAAACATGAAAAATGGGAGAAAAGTTAAGAATTGGTTGACAAGGAATGAAATAGAGAAGAATCGCTAGGATAACACGGGTCACCAGTGCTTACCACCATAAACCCCTACTGAAAAGAAAAAAATAATTAGGGCTAGTTGTGTGTGTGAAGATATTGCAATCCGATATTAATATTCCTCAAATAAGACAATTTTGCTCATACATGATATAGGTTAAATTTATTTCTTAATTATCATTTATTTAATTATTATTATTTTCCTCTCAATCATTGTTTTAGGTTCACCCTGTAAAAGCGTTCTTTTCGGAAATTTTAAAGAGCAATTATCTTTTCTTGACATATTTGGATTATCAGGAAGAAACACGGCGTTTTCTTTAAATTCATTCATACATTTTGAAATACACCTATGATACCAAAAGAATAACCAACGATTTTTATTCCCTTTCATTGCGAAAGACTGAATTTTCATGAGATATATTGTGCCAAAAATTTTACCGTGAAAGATGTCACTTATTTTTATCAAGCAAAGTCAATTACAGAGTTTTTCATTATAGCTTTTGATTGCAGTACGAGATCATACTTTTTTTTTTTTTTTGCATTGGAAAAAAGTCATTCAAATCCAAACTTCTTTTAAAAAAAAATTTCAGAAGCCGAAAATAAAGAACATATAAAACAAATTGTTGCGGTGAAAAATGTGCAACACATTCGTAGGAAAAAAAATTAAAATTATACCAGTAAAATGTACAAGAAAAAGTTGATACGACAACAAAACAAGTGGGGAGGGGGCTTAAAATATATCACGGGTAGAAACTGAACAAATAATGAAATACAGTAATGTAGAAATGATAAGTGTATGAAACTTTATGAACTCATTTAAAAGTGAATTAGTACAACCTTTCCTTTAGATTATCAATAGATTGAGGAATAAAAGTAAACAAGGGAAAAAAAGTTTTATGAAATTTTTTGCAAATAACGAATTCAACCACTAAAGATGCTATTTTTCTTTCTTTTACTTTTATTATTCAGTCTTGAATTATTATCTAAATTAAATGCCTACTTCCACGTATAAAAATAATTGCATTATTTATGCTATCACCATCTCCTCGTCACATTCCAAACAAAAACAATGGCAACTTTTGATAATACACACATATATACAACAAAAAACGTATTAAATTAAATATTAGAATTAAAGCAAACAATAAATTATTAAAGTGAATATATTTTACGCTAAATGCAATTAATGTTGCCGTAAAATTGAAATAAAATAAATCTTTCACGTATTATAATCTATCCCTAACACTAATCATTCAGTGAGGTGAAAACAATTCAAATTGAAATTATAGTGAATCGGTTGGAGGAAATCGAATAAGATTAAATAAGTGACGTGCCTTTCACACTTTATTTTCAAAAATAATCAGGGCATTTTGCGAATGCACGAAAATCAAAGCCTGTTTAGTGGCTGAAAATTCTTAAAATAACATATATAACGTTAAAAAGTAACAAAACAATACAGTGCAGCACGTACCACACACATTCTCTCTCTTATCCCATATTTTTCTATAATGACCCTCATATAACATATCGAAATTGGGAACGTAGAGTAGCATTTCCAACTTATTGCATTAATGAAAGTATCAAAAAATCATGACACATTTTAAAAAATCAGTTGTAAAAGATATTTTAATTCCTTACTTGCCTGGATCATTTTTGCGATACGATACACACCAAAATAATAATCAATAATTAACTAATCGTATGCGGAAAACATATTATTGGGGTGCATAACCGTTTCAGGCTTTAGTCCCCAGGTAGATTGATATTTATTTTGAGCCAGAACATTGGTTTAACACTTGCTCAGGAGATCAAATTTTTATATATTTTAATTTTAATTTGCATTTAAAGATATTCTAAAGAGGCTATTGCAATTTATTTTTAAAATTATAACGGAGACAGTACATTTATAGAAATATCCTATTTATTTGTCCAGTCTGGTATTATTAGGTCTGAAGTGTTTCCCTCTCGGTGTCAAAAGGGTGCATTTTCATTGGTCGATAGAAAAGGTTTCTATTGAGAGTGGGCGGTGCAGTGTGTGTTTGATTTTGTTGCGATGAGTTATGGAAATTTAGGAATTTAAAATAAAAATATTAACCTATTAAAAATTTTCGTGTTCTATGTAGTAGTGGATTATTTCTGAGTGAAGTATATAATTAACTAATCGATGATCCATTCTAGTGAATGACAGTTGTTTAGGTGCAAGAGTCGCCAGATACATGTTTAAACAGTGATCTAGACAGGGAGGGGAAAAGAAAGAAGATAAAAATTGGTTGACAAAGAAGAATGGTCCAAAATTGAGCAGTATCGATAGGTTATTTAGAGGGCACGTCACCTGCGTTTACCAAAGACAGTACACCTCATGGGAAAGTAAAAGTTTACAAGGGTCCCTCGGAATCATGACACCCGTGATTAGTAATAATTTATTTGTACTAAGTTCACAGTAATCATTGTATGAATTTTTTAATTAGTTTTAATTATTAATTAGTTTTTTTTATAAATGCTATAATTAAGTTATTTATTATAAACATGTTTTATACACTTTTTTGAACACTATATGTATTATTTCACTCACTCAACCACACTACGAAACACTCTCAGACAATAGCATAATTTGTCTTGCAGCATAACTATAGGCACTCACTTGGATTTCTCTTTAGAGCTTATAGAAATGTTTTTAGTACACATGTAGAAATGTCAAGCGGAGGAGAAAACTCAACTATCAAATCTATTAAATACACCAATTTTCTAGTTTTTAATGCAAATATTTTCATAATTAAAATTTTAATAGAATTTTACATCCCAATTTCCCTCCGCATTTCTGGACCAGTACACTGAGTATCGTAGTTCCATAATAAATAAAGGAACCCACTATTTTACTGAAATCCAATAATGTTAGATATACGAATTGCCAAATATTAATATTAAACCAAATAACAAATCCTATTTTCAAAAATCAACTTTAGGACTTGATTCATTGCGGGTAAGCGCTCAAAGACTTTCTTTTCTGACCTTGATCGAGTGGGGTAAATAAAAATAGAGAAGAAGTATCGTTCGGTTCAGGAAGTTTTAATTCAGCTTCTCTCTGTTCAATAGGAGCGTGTGTTCGGTGACATTCCGTCCTTTCTGCTCTTACACTTCGCACGAATTAGGACAGCGATTCCAAAGATCCGGGCATCCATTGATCGTGAGAAGAGCCCCCTTCGTGACCACGCTACCGGGCTTTTCCACCCTCACACTATGCTAATTAACTGCTTTTCCAGCCTCCCCCCCCCTCTCCGTGCTTGCGCCCTGGCATCATTTATTCAAGATGAAGTTCCCACAGATGAAAGTGTTTGACGTGCTTTTGGAATGTGGACGGCTACATTTTTCATGTGAGGTTAAGAACTCTTACGGGAACTAGAATTTAACCTTCCGTTTTCAAAGTTTTGATTCCCAGGGGATAAAAAAGATAGAAATTAAGGTCTCTCTAGAATCTATTTAGTTCTTTATGTTTGAAAACAGATGTTGGAATTTAATTTTGTACAACCTGCGAGTCTAGTGAGTAAAAAACGAGCAACTGCAACACATGAGTTATTTCTAATTATCTAAAATTTGAAGAAAAATAACATCAATGTAAGCCATTTGTCTAAACATAAATAATTTTTTGTTAAGAATTCAGTTAAATGAATGTTCGTGTCTTATAAAATAACACTAGAAATCGAATAGAATACAAATGCTCAAGGAATTTTTTGATGAAGAATTTCGTTGGGATGTAATTGTTCATTAACGTCGCACTGAGAAGCAACACAAGGGCTATTGGCGACGGACCTAGTAATTTTGAGTCTCGTTCAAGTGACGAGGTTGACACCTGAGTTGTCCCCTAATTCTCCAAACTTTCACACCACACTTTCGAGAGGACATGGGATCTCGACAGATTTAATGCGCATAAACCGGTCTTTATTGCTATCAGGACTCGAACACCCGACTAGATGAAAACAACGCAGGCCGCAAGTCCGCGACCATGAACACTAGACTATCGCTGCCGAAGAATTTTGTAAACATTTGTCTATGAAAAACATTGGATAAATACTGAAAGATAAAAAAAAATTATTCGCTTATTTCTGGATAGTATTTGAGCCCAGATAACTGACCCTTAATCTTTTTTTCACACACAGCAACAAGAAACCTTATCAATGATTAGAGAAGACTTAAAAGATAAAACATCATTCAGATTCGCAATTTATTGAATAACATCTTATAATATAGTTGGTGCGAAGCCTTATCTCTTTACCAAAACGAAGGTGTCATTAAGCTTTTAATTTCTTTATTCACTCTATCTGAAACACAAACACAAGCCAAGATTTAAAACAACAGATATAATTTCAGTTACTTGCTTCGAGTTTTGTAACAACTAAAATAAAAGACAACCAGCAGCATTTTTAAAGTAAGAAACAAACTTGGTAATGTTTTAATATTTGGAGATGTTCTAAATTTACGGATAAAACATTTACTTCATTTCACAAAATAAAGTAAATCTAAACTTTGTCCTTTAAAATTTTTAATCGAATCTTTACATTGCCTTTCAATTAAAATTTCAGATTTTTAAAAAGCAGAAACTTTGACATTTTAAGAAAGTAATTAAAAATATTATGCTGGTAATCTCACAGTTTAAAATATGAATAGAATGTAAAGCGAGGTTTTGATTTTTAATCCATCTTGAACTTAAGTAAAGCTGTAGGAAAATCCCTCACGTAATTACGTTAATTGATAATTAGCAGAAGTGCTGGGTAAAATACTGAATTAATAGAACTCTATGCATTGAAAGGAATGCGAAAAATTTTCCCTTTCAGAAATGAAACTGTTATAGAGAAGCATATACCTTCATTTAATTGTAGAGGGGAACTAAAAAAAAAAAAATACTTTTTTTTTATTAAAAGAAAAAGTTAAGTGTTTCTGCTGATAAAATTAAAGTCTTTTCTCAATACACATTCTATGTGGAATAACTTTGTCTTTTCATGCGAATTATATCAGAGTTCACTAAATTTAATACATAACAAGGAAAAAAAAAACGCCTCCGATAGAAACTTCATAAAATTCATCAAAATTAATATATCGTATTATTCCGATGTATAACGTGCACTTATAATTTCAAACAATATTTCTTTAATTTTTAGGTATATTCTCAGCATTATGCAGACCATTTTCTTAAGGAAGACTCTGAAATATACATTAGTTATTTTTTTTAATCTATTGAAGTCAATCATTCGAAGTATTTTCTGAGGCTTTCGAACAATGATATACTGAATTGACAAGCGATAAGGAGAACAATATGTATGTGTGGGGAAATGCTTGAGAGGTTAAATAATTCTGCAAACATATTGAGTTATATTCAATGCAGATGTGCACAATATGGTTGTTCCAGATATTTGAGAAAAGGGAAACATAATTTGAGTAAGAACAAGCACTTTCCACCCGAATGAATTCGCGGAATTAGGAGCCAAATGTTTTCTCTTTCTCCAGTCATTTGAAGCCTTGATTTTGAATAGAACGTTGAACGCTTTAGTGATCTACATTTGCTTTTGTCGAAATACAGTTGATCTAGTGTTCCGTTTGGTAATATGTGTTCTGTCAAACGAAACAAACACTGAGTTGGTTTCAAATGTTAAGTCATTCAACTTGAGATAGAAAGCGAAAATTGTACTGCAGCAAAGATGTTTGGTATTGATGAAAGTTCAATACGTGAGTAGAAGAAAAATAAAATCATAATTAATATGCCGAATATAATTAATACGATGTGAAAAGAGCAAAAATGGTTCTACTAAAAACAGAAAATCATAAAAAATATCGTTTCACCTTAGTATGTTACTGCTTAACGGATGGTACAAAATTAAAATCCAAGTTAATTTGTAAAAGGAAGACGATGCAGATATGTAATTTGTCACATGGTGTTTTCACTCATGTCCACGGGAAAGAATGGATGCAGAAAAAAACGACGTAAAACTGTGGATAAGAAATGTTTTGCAAAAGAATCCTGGTACCCTAAAAATTCCAGCAAGTCTTTGAGTTTGGGACAAGTACAGATCCCATATAACGGATAATATAAAGAAATCGATGGAAAAAGTGTAACACAAACAAGGCAGTTATTACAGACGCCATTAGTTCAGCCTTTAGATGTGTTTATCAATAAACCATTCAAAAGAAATTTAAAATGACAATGAAATAAGTGAATGTTAGAAGGCGAAAAAGTGTTAACGAAAGGAGACCAAGATGCGTTATGCCAGTCGAGAAAGAATACGTTAGAGGATAATGAAAGCATGAAATGAAATTAAACCTAACATAATTCGAAGGTCATAGTATAGTAAGAACGGAAGATGATTGTTTATTTATGAATCTGGGTAAATGTGATGGTACGCGAAACAGAAATTCGATGATGAGCCAGAAAATATAACGGAAGACGAATATGATGAACTTTTCATGTTATCGATAATGAAAAATTTTAGTTTATAAAGCATAAAATTTGTTTTAAATAAATAGCATGCGGATTCAAAAAGAAATATTTTTTTATAATAATCTTCTCCTCGTTTTTAAATCCTGGCGTATAACACGCATTTGTAAATTTCAATCTTATTTTCTGTATTTATAAGTATGCCCGAATATATACAGTAGTTGAAATCGTTGACTTTAGATACGTGTTATGGGCAAAGCCTTATGAAAGAAACAAATAGTGGGAGAAGAAAATAAAAGACATTGTTGCCTAGAAGCTTGGAGGGAAAAAATGTTATAAATTGTTTGAAAACTGTGTGAGTGAGTGGAAGTTGAGTTCATTTGCGCAAGATCCTGATGTGGCTATGCTGAGCCAAACAAGATGTAAATGTCTTGTAAACATAAGGAGAGAAGATTTGTGTGTGTGTGTGTGTGTGTGTGAGAGAGAGAGAGAGAGAGAGAGAGAGAGAGAGAGAGAGATAATCACTAAGATATTCAGGGAATGCTACACCCGAGCTTATCAAAATCAGTAAACCTCACGGGGGAAAAAAAGATCACTAGGGTACCTCAAAGTCATGATTCCCATATTTATCTAAAGAGGGTAAGCTCCAGATGGCTTCTTGAAAACACTTAAGTGAACTTATGCTAAACGTTAAAAATAAAATAAATATAAAAATTTGAAATATTTCAGAGCAAGAAACATACATTCCATTTGCATAAGTAACGACAAATAAAATCCTTGTAGTTTAGTTTTTATTAACGTCGCACTAGAAGCAACATGAGGGCTATCGGCGACTGACCTCGTAATTTTGAACCACGGTCAAGTGACGAGGACGACACATAAGCTGGCACCCCCTCTCCTAACTTCAACGCCAACGGGAGAACTTTGGGCCCCGACAGATTTAACGTGCATCAGCCCCGGTTACACGGCGGGTCTTTAGCGGCCAAGGATCGAACCAACGACTGAACGAAAACCGTCGGCCACGAATCCGATGGTGGTCATCACCAGGCTACCATGGCCACCAAATCCTCACAGTAACTTAAAATCACGAGAATTATTCGCTTTCTTATTATGAGGAAGAAGACTGAAGAATGGTAACTGAGATGTCAAATTCAGATCGTCAACTGAGAATGGTTAAAAATAACTAAATTCAACTTCGAAAATGCAGTTTTTAATCGCACGAAAATAAGCAACCGGAAACTTCAGTTAAAAAAAAAAAAAAAAAAAAAAAATTCCTGCGTGAATGAAAAATTATGTTTTCTAAGTTATATGTCAATAAAGATTTTGAATTAAATACAACATTCCAAATAAATTTTTAATCATACATATCATTTGTTTAAAAAATTAAAATGTTTCAGCGAAGCGGTCCGATTGATTTTTTAAACGCATTCTTAAAAATAACACGAGAACTTTTGGCGACGAATCTCGTAATTTTCAACTACGGTCAAGAGATGAAGAAGATGCTTGAGCGGGCACTCCATTCTCCAAAATTCTACACCGTTCCATCGTGAGAGCATTGAATAAAAACAGTTATAACAGAGAGGTCAGCCTCGCTATACAATACGTATTTAGTGGCATCAGGACTGGAACTCATGACTTAACGGAAACGAGAAGGCGAATAGAAATAAGCCGAGATCAAATTTGTCGGAATAATGTTCATAAATCAATATGATAGTCAATGGCTAGAATTTAGTATTAAAAATGTATATTATTAAAACTATGATATTTTTCAAACTTTACCTTCAAAATAAGAAAATAGTTTGAGAATTATCATGATCATAATGATTTAAAATAAATATTAACTTTTGAATAAAAAAAAAATACCGAATAAACCAACGTATTAAAATATTCCATTAATTTTGGTTATAAATTGCAATCATGGTAATGATCATGGTGTGATTTCTATGGTTTCAAAATTCTTCAGCAGCTCTTAAATTTTAATTTTTCGACATATAAGTCGTAAATAATCAATGCAAGTGTGATGCGATATGTATTTTATTAGGTTTAAAAAAATGATTGAAATTTTTATTTGATTACTTTTTAATTCAGCAGTTGAAGAAACACAAAATAAATTAGTTTTTAAAACTTACTATTAATCTTTAAAAAAAAAAAAAAAAAAAAAAAAAAAAAAAAAAAAAAAAAAAAAACCTTTAAAAAAAAGAAAAATAATATAGCTTAAACTAAGCATTTAAAAAGAAAAATGCAATGTTATAAAAAGTATATAATTGTCCTAGAGGATAATATTTAACATACTATCTTGTTTACGGTTCATACTGCCTGTCAGCTTTTTCAAAAAGCAATGACTAACAGATATTCTTTAAAATAAAAATAATAAGTATATAAAAAAAAACACCATTTCCCGCATTAACGCAATTTTCCAACGGCCGATTAATTAATTATTTAAAACGATCCAATTTTAGCCAATAGCATCCGGAATAATGAAAATTTAAAAGACTTTCTTTAAAAATTTCTATTGAATGAGAAGCTGATATTAATATATTAAACTTAAAAGATTTCAGTCATAAAAATATATGTGTCAGGATTCGTTATAAATTAAGAGTATTTTTTAAACTCTTATCTCCCGTTTCAGCAATTGCTTTTTTGCAATCAAGAAATCGCTAAGCGCCAACAATTAAATTTTAATTAGATTTTTATAACATTCCCGGTTAACAACGAAGGAAAATAAACAAGATATATGTATATCTTGAGCTGTAAAGCATTAGGTTTTTTTCTTTTTTTGTAAATTTTCATAATAATAAATAAATTAAACGAAATCAAATAAAATAAACGAAAATCTTAATTTCCCCCCTCCAACTTCGGTATGGAGGATTAACAATTATATTCTGAGTAGCTCGAAATTCTCAATATTTTTAACTTTTAAAATGAAAATTTTAACATTTTCATCCTATAAGGCAGAATATGCAACTTGTAGGACTCCACATAATGAACAAAACGGTAGAAAAAAGTCATTTCTTCGTTCGTAAAAAGGACATCTTAGTTTTAGGAACAAAGCTTGTAGAAATCTCATCTACTTAGTTTTTAATGAAACATATTGTACCCTAAAATTAGTTATGTTAATAAAGTAACATCATTAATGAAAGCACCGGATTTGCGCTCCAAATTAAATTCTGCAGCCTTGCTTGCGCTCCGCAAAATTGTGTCCTCGGTGTTTCAGAGTAATCAACAGGACTATGTTACGCAGAATGATTTGCTGGATTACATGGAACTAAATTAGCCAAAATCTGTTATGCCTTGTTTGGTCCCAGGAAACCTTAACATTAAAAAAAAGAGAAAGAAATGACATTAGAAGCAGTTTTTTAGATGAAATTATTATTTTCCCACCCTTAGAACTTTTTTTCTTCGAAGAATCACTTTGTTCCGCCTCTAGATATTCAATATATTTCATTTTAAAAGAACAGAATAAAACAAATGTATATCGAATCAGAATATTCCACTAGTGGGGGGGGAAAAACCATTTTGCGCTTAGATTGAAAGAAAAGAGGGGGGAATAAATACATATTGTTAAAATATCTTTATAAGAAATTATAAAATATTTAAATTAAGATAGATGTTCAAAAATGTACTGAAATTTTAAATTTATTAAAATTTAATCGAAAATATTTTATAATGAGCTATCAATACTTGGCCTATTGCGCGTTTATAGAATTTATTACTATATAAAAACCACAAGATGTTAACAGCCGTATTTTTTCAGTATACCAAAGGATGGGGTCCTGAAGTCCTTTTATTAGATTTTCTAACTATTCAATTAGTTTACTTTTAAATAGCATTGCATTAAACCAGTTCTTTGAGCTAAAGAAATTGAATTAAGTATACGAATACCGCAGTCAAAATTGTTCAGAATTTTTTTTTTTTTAGAGAACAGACATCCTCTTTTTCAAAATTTAATTCAGGAATGAGAAATAACAACGAATTCGATTTTCATGTACACTAGCCAAGAAAAAATTCTTCATCAATACATCATATTATTTAAGATAAACTTCTCCCAATGGTTAGTCGTACATAACATTTGGAAAACACCATTTTCAAAGTCACAAAATGTCGTATTTTTAGGATACAAATTAAACAAAATTTTCGAGGTACACATGTTTCGTTTAGAGTTTTAAGAACAGCCAGGCATGTATTTCTTATTAAATATATTGCGTCATTATTATTTTGAATCAGAAAATAGATTTGGGTTAGCAAGCAGCAATTTTTTTTAAGGAAAAACCACAATGCCTTAAATTTATTTTGTTTGGTTAAAAAAAAAATGTCTCGCTCTGGAGCTACTAGAATGCAAAATGTTCATAATTTTGTACCACGATCAAGAGACGAGGGCGACACTCGAACCACCACCCTACGCTAAACTGGGAGCCTGACAGATTTAACATGTACTATCTCAGTTACAAGATGGATCTTTAGTGATATCAGGATTCGGTTTCGCCGCCAGCGAAAATCGTGTTTAACTATTACTTTTATAATAATCACAATAACTTCGTTGAATGTATAATTAAATGGCAAGTAATTGCCCATTAAATTTAATGTAACTTAAAATTCTCCGAATAAAAACTGCTCAAAACTCACTTATTGTTATAACTCACGAACTTTTTTCATTTCGAAGATTTGATGCTTATGTAATACTCTATAACCTCAATCACTGGTAATTAGGAAGAATGTTAAATTCAAGGACAAATGGTTATCTGGAGCTCATTTTAAAGGACACTTATTCATTTAAGAGGAAATATAAAGGTACAATTATCAATAGAATACTTTTTGGCAGTTTGTGAGTTTTATTGCAGGAATTATTTGAAAAAGATTTTACTAAATTATGGTTAATATGTACATCAGACTAAATTAAAATTTACATAAAAATATTTTGATATACATTTTCGCCTAGTTATTATTGTTTATTTAAAGACTACTTGTATTAAGGGTACGAAGACATGGGGGGGGGGGAAATAAAATACCGATTTTAACGCTTTTTTTTCTGATATTTTTGTTTTAAAATTATTCGCAGAGCTTAAATTTTTGAGTATAGCTAATAATGATATTTTTTATCACTTTATTGAACTATAAGAGTATTTTTTTACTCAAAAAGTCCCCTTCCCCCTTGAAATGAATACGGACAGGATTCTTCAGATATATTTGCATTGAAGTACCATTTGTAAAAATCAATACTCCATAAATATACCAAATATTTTATCCCTCAAATATAAAACGATGCACAAAAGAGAACCAACTTTTTTACAAAAAGAAATTACTGTATATTTTCTAGTAAAAATTATAGAACTTAGTCATTTAAGAATTTTTTTTTTCGTTCTTCATACCAAAAATTATTTCTGAAATTTTAAGTATTCTTAGAGAAAAAGTATTTTGGTTCACTGTATGCATAAGTACTCTATATAGAAACAAAACGGATTTGGAAACATATTGTAATATAGTTTTCAATAAAATGGTACCTAAATGCAAGTATACCTCATAAAATATGTCCATATTCAATTAAGAGAAAAAAAAAAAAATACTAGTATAGTTCAATAGAATAAATACATCATTATAAGGCACACGAAAAATCGAAGCCTTACTATTAAGTTGAAAAGATATATATTACAAAATCAAGGAGTCTTTAAGAATAGTATTCCACAATTCCTCCCATGTTCAAACATAATTCCTTTAAAAAAAAAAAAAATATCACTAAATAAAACACAATCAATAAACTAATTACTTAAACACTACCAATAAACTTATTACTTAAGATTTTAAGCTACAATGTTCGTATCGTTATTACATAGGAAGCCACCCTCCCCCTGACAGAAAAGTCAAAATATAAAAATAAAACACCCAGTTTCCCTTCCCAACAATAATAGCGGTTTCTAACAGACGATTAATGCACTTGAAGGAATAAATTTCGAGATTTAATAATCCTTACTTAAATGTAATGATGCATGTGTGATTATATCTGTTGTAAATTTTTAAAAATTTGATTGCATTTTGACATTATCCAGAATACAGTTGCGATTAAGATTGGGATATTTTTGATGGAAATCTCTTACAGAAGAAAACATATTTTTAAAAGACGCGTGTATCTTCTTTTCCAAGTTTATTTATAAGGCACAAAAATCGGCTTTCTTACAAATATGACGTGTCTTAAAAACACTCAGCAGCAGCTTTTAGAAAATCCTCTTGTCGAATAAAGCTGGTGGGAATTACAAGTTCTTTATAAATAGAAAATAAAAGCACCGGCAAAACTAAAGAAAACCCGGAACCTAGAAAAACGAACGAGTTTATTGATTCAGAGGAGCTCTAAGTTTGTAAGATCTCCTAATTCTTTTCTCTCCAATACTCCATTCCCCTTAACTGTCCTAAGGTTACGGCTTTAAGAAACAAACACTCCTGAGTTAAAAAGGTAGTTATCACACGGTTTATTAGGCACTTCTGTGAAAGCTCCTTAAAGAAAACTTTTTTACCCAGGAAAGAAAGAGTTGTTACTTATCTACTTCGATTTCCTATCACTAAGTAAACATAAAATGGAGAGCCTAAACTAAAAATACATTAACGTAATCTTATCTTTTAACTACTGAGAGGCTTATGGAAAGATCTATATCTTTAAAACCTAGGTTCATTAAACGTAATTCCTAATCTAGCTCATTGAAACCAATCATAATCTTTTGTGTGGATGGAAATTCTCGGGTTAGTTATTCTTTCTTGTTCCTGATTACTTTCATGAATTCTATTTTGATTTATATTTAATTACTTTAATCATATTAAATGTAAATTTTTAAGCCACCTCATATGCTTATGCACATCATTTTTTAATATGGTAATTCATTTTAGAAGCATATCCAATTCGAAATACAGAATAAAAGGGGGGGGGGGATGCGCATTATTAAAGAGAAATCTAGTGGTATAATCAACACGATAAACTAAATATAAAGCTCAACAAGGTTGCCAATGAATAATAGTAGAATAAATGCACGATAGTCCATATCCATCTTGTGATCAATATTTATGAATGAGAAATACAAAATTTATAACAAATTATACAAGAAAAGGGTGAGTGAATGATAATCGCTTTTATTACAGCAAGAGACAGATGTGACTATGCTGAGCCAAACAAGGTGAAGCGATAAAAACACACACACACCACAGGATTTAAATTATATCTCTCGACATAGAAAAAACAAAAATTCTTTAAATCGTGATGTTAAAAAGTATAATATTGTTTAAAAAGTAGAATTATTTTTCTATGAGTTGAAAATGGAGAAGGACGAGTTATAAGAGTAAATTATGTTTAAAAAGTCAGTGAAAAAAGCAGAACATAACACATTAATTATTTCCGATTCCGGTTTTCATTCTCTTTAGGTGGCTTTAAAAGTCGAGAGCCTTCCACCGCGTTCACAACATTCGTCAGATGAAAATCATCAACACCGTATAGAAAATACACAAGTTATACTCTTTAAAAACCCTCCTTTTCGGTTTATACTTGTTCATTTGAATTTCTGCTTCGGGTGTATTTTCTAGTGCGGGAGTGAGAGATATTGCATTTATATCTACTATGGAAATCCACAATCAAGTTGCATTTCGTTTGAGGAAGGGTCGGAGAGATTCAAAGGAAGGTTCCTGAGTGGAAGAGGTAATATGGAGACTGTAGTTATCTGATTGACAGAAGATGATAGCAGTGTAGTAAGCGAGGAAGGTAGCAAGTGTGTTTGAGCCGATGAGGAGACTGTAGATATCGAGAAACACGAAGGCAATTTATTGGATGAAGATGACAATGGTTTCAATAATTGTTAAGGCGGGCATATAATTTTTGTAATGATCCGATCAGTTTGGGTGGTAGTGGAAAAAGTAGATTTAGTAGCGCGTGGTACTATGAGTTTTCGGGCTTGTATATAAGAAATATTGCGGTTGGTATTAATGACTAGATACTGTTATAATCTATTTTCCATTTCAAACATATTTTAGAATCCGATGGATGCGAATGTTGTCAGTTGATACACTTTGGCTCTAGATGGTAATCCACCCAACAGAGATGCACATCTAAAGCATGTCAACTGTCCCCAGCAGCCAGTTTGTGAACGGCCGAACTTCTATGACTTGAAAGAGCGTAGAGGGTTCTGATTAGAGGGCAGTATCCAGTGGGGATAATTTGCTTAAATTGTAGAAAGTAGTTAAGTTTTAGTTTTTTTTATTAACATCGCACTAGAAGCAACACGAGGGCTATTGGCGACGGACCTCGTAATTTTGAGCCTCGGTCAATTGTAGAAAGTAATTGGGGGCCTACTAAAAATTAAAACTAAACGTTTTGTTGGAAAATCAATTTTAACTCGTTTAATTCTGATTCGTCTCAACAGAGTGACAACCTGATCAGAAAATCTCTTTTAGATGCCCGCTTCAGAGGTACACAATAGATCAGGTTCAAAAATAATACCGCAGCATGAGTGGTTATTCGGATATACAATCAGAGGAGAACCAAGAAAAATTTTTGCGTTCACAGTTTTTTAATAGCAGAAATTTAAGGGACATTTAAAGGCAAGGTTGAGAGAGCGAATCAAAAATCTCGCTTGAGCTGCTAAGAAATCTCAATGTAATCAATTCTGAGAGAGAGAAGGGTAATACAAGGTTATTACTCTGCCACGAAAAAGATTAATCCATATGGGCAAAAAAGAATTTATTCTAGTGTCTCCACTCACCATGGAATACAACTAGAGGTAGTTACCAGTCAACTGACAATGGTCAGAAACAGCATTTACCTGGAAGTCACCCAAGGTATAATGTTGCAGCATCACGGAGATGATCAGCCAGGACATTAGATGCACCCATTTACCGCTATCCGAAGAAACCATTAAGTGACGTATTACCAGCCGATTGACAGAAGAGAGTTTATTCCTGATGCTCGTCTAAAGTGAAGATTGGGATACAAAAGGAATGAAAAAAAGTATCCTCATGACACCACTTTCCTCCTAACAGGCCGCCGCACACGGCAAACACGTGGTTTGGCAAACCCACTGGATGATTAAGAATGCAAATAAATATAAAAACAAAGAAACTGTTCTACCAAAAGATTGGTTACAAACAAAATTCGATTTTAGTACACAGAGAACAAAATGTAAGTAGATGCTGGAAAAACTTGATTTTTTAACATCTACTTATTACATTTTGTATCTGTCTTCTGAACTTGAGAGAATTCGGGGTAAAATAAGTGAGGGGAATAAGGCAACAAGAAATGTGGGAGGGAGGGAGAGAGAGAAGGATCATTTGCGTATCCCGGAGGCGCGTTAACCGTAAACAACAGACATTAAACTCCAAGGGAAAGAAAAAGACAAATTTGGTACGTCGGGGTTATGACTCCTATGCTTACCTAAAGAAGACAACCCCTCCCTTCCCCAAGGGAAAGGACAACGGTAAATCAGTGGAAACCTTTACAACTTAAAACAAAATTAAATAGAACATTTTAATAGAATTGACATGAGTCCGAAAGCAAACAGCAGATATATGCAAATGATTTTGTGAGAAATCAGGAGCTTCGGCTTAAAAAAATTATATACTCGCATATTTTATATTACTTATGTAATATTTCGTATAAAATGTTTAATTTTATTCATCTATTATAATTTTTCTTTTATTGGACATTATGTATCTTTTTTTTTTATCCCTTTAAAATGCCGGAAGTATCAGAAGTTCATAATTAAGGTTTATGGAGGCTACGATTAGGCGAGGAACAGCAGCTAATAAATGAAGATACTTCAAAATTGGCTTCGCTAGCGTCACGAATTTTATTCTTCGGGGCAAGGGGAGGGACGCAGAACCAATTTCAACCAAATCCGTCGGGCAAACAAATGCCGTGCATTAAATATAATTGAGTCTCTTATGTTTCCAAAAGGATGGTTATGGAAGTTTAAAAAGTGACTGACGCCAAGTTGAAATGTCCTCCTTATCACTTTACTGTGATTCACAATTACAAAGTCAGTTCTCAGAAGCTTATCACATGCAATGACAATTCAAAACCATCTTGTAAATAAAGGGATGAATACACATAGGGGCATGTTAACCCAGTCTTCACGAGATGTAAAAATATATTAGTTCTCCTTTCCTATATATGCAACTACTCCACATTGGGTTTGATTCAATATAACAGATAACAGTTCACTGAGAAGATTCAATTCGAAAAAATCAAACCGAACATTGCATTCTAAATCAGACACTTTATTTTTCCCTCAGAGAAACCAACGATCCAGAAAAAGCGAAATGGACTGGTCGAAGTTAGTAAAAGATACACTTCGAGAAACCAATATCTCAACAAATAACTCTCAAACGCCAACGTAAATCAAAAACCAAACACAACAACCGGGCAGGTCACGACAAGTCAGGGTACAAAAATAAACACGGACCCACCAAAGCGAAGGAAAACATAGGCCGGATATAATAAAGGAAACGGCCCTTACAGACACAAAAATCAACAACCCTGCTCTGCGGGATTCGATATACGCTAAGCGGCTTAATCGCATCTCCAGGACTGCAGTCCATTTCGTCCTTTTCTCTGGATAAACACGCTGGGACCATCCTCTTTCCCAAACCCCATCTGTCCTTTGATCAATAAATACAACGGAGCGCAATTTACGAAGGGGTTTATCCGGGGGGAGTAAGAGAGTTATGGAAGGTATGCCTACTTAAGCGAAAGGGTTATATAGGGATGGCTATTTAAGCGAGATTTAGTGACTATCCGTGCTCGAATAAAAGCTGCCGCCGAGATTTATCGGGATGCCCCGGGTTGATAGTCCCTTGACAAATGCATTCCGGTGAGGAAATAAGAGGGGGAAAAATCACGAGAGGGATATATATTTATATACTTCTCAATTCGGGAGATGAAATTCCAGGAATTTTCATTTGAGTGGGAGTCATGTTCGGCGTTTACGACAATGGAGATTAAGAATCTGGATGGAAGAGAGAGAAAAAAAATCATGGAAATAAATAAGAGAAATAATTTTGCTCCGGTGCGGAGTTGTGAGAGAATTTTTGTTTGAAGAGGTGGAAAAAGTTAAAACTTTTTCTTATCTAATATATTACGCCTTCTTTGGAATTTTCAACTGAAATATGTTCGTGAAAAGCTCTCGTTCAAGATCAAGAAATAATATAATTCTATACAAGGAATTTTCTGAAATAATATATTACGATGCAATAAACGCAAGGGAAAAAAATCAAGTTCGAATTACATTTCAAGTAATCGAAATTGAGCTCAATATACCAATGGCTTAAACATTTATATTAAGAACGATTATTAATACAAAATAAATATTAAAATATTCCAATTTAAAAAAAGTAATTAACATAAGATTAAAAATTAATTAAATTAGATACATACCCAAAATGTTTCAAGAGAGCATTTTTTAAAAGTTTATATACATATACATACAGCTACTATTTCAAAACTAAAGAAATGAACATCTATTTAGATAAATTCAATAAAAAAAAAATAACACTTTAAAGTTTATAAAATTTGAAATGTTCGATGTGACTACCACCAGCAGAACACGAACGATATCCAATCGATGGTAGAATTCAATCCCACACCTTTTTCAGAATGTTTTGCGTTACAGTTTGAATTGTTGCAGTTATTCGTATTTTCAGTTCCTCAATGTTCGCCGGTAAAAACACCATTATTTAAGTAACGCGAAAGAAAAAAATCGCAATGAGTTAAATCAGGACCTCTTGGCTGGGGAGGAGGGGCACTGATTAACACATCTAACTACGAGATATCTCGTAGTTTGCGCTACAAAATTGATTACAACTGTGGTCACGGAATAAGTTCATATGAGTTGGGAATTATTAGAAAGGCTGAAAGAAAATTTTATGTTATATTTAAAAACACACATATTTAATATCACTTTTTACTATCAAAACGAAGATAATTCAGTTATAATAATATTATATATCTATCTATATGCACACACTGCTAAAATTAAAATACTTTTACTGTCGTGGCCGTGTATAAGCTTTGAAGCAGGAGTCAATACAGAGAGCTGGCTTGTTGGGCATATTGGACAAAAATGCCTACTTTATTTGCGTCGTTTTTGCTTCGTACACATCCGACATGGTCGGCCTCCCCCACCCCCTTTTTTTTTCAGCAAGAGAAGGATGTTCCATGTAATGAAATTCAAACAAACTAGTATTACAGATGCTACTTCTTCCAGCATTGCTGGCGTCGCCAAACTAATTAAGTGCAGAATAAAAGAATTCCCTAAATCGAAGGGGTGTCATGCTTATATTTTCCAGATTACTATAGGTAAAATACATGTACGTATTCTCCAGGAAGATTTTTTTTTTTTTGTACCAACGGATAGTTTTGCTGAGGAATGAGTAGTGGGTGGGTCACATGTTGGTCAGCGCGATCAGTATCTGGTTTTGTATAAATTTTTCCATTTTGATCCAAACGAAAAGAAAACTTCTTTGTATATGAATCATAGAAAAAAATTACTACGAGATACTTCGAAAAGCGGAATTCCGCACACGAATTTTATTCAGTGGCGCAGCTACATCTTGTAATTCTCCCCCCCCTCCCCATTACTAAATTACCGTAAATATAATTTCAGTACTATATCTGCAACTTCCTATCATTAGATTTAGTGACACATTCCATGTTTTCTTTAAAATAAAATCTTGGAACCCAGGGCAAGAGGCTCTAAATTTGTTTGGCAATGAATGGGTTAAGAGCAAATTCATCATCTAGTGTGTCACCAATCCACCAAAGCGGCGATCGACTGGATATCGTTCGTGTTTCTGATGGAGGTCCCGTTGAACATTTATAATTTTTAAATAATTGCAATAAAAATTAGGGATATTCTTTTGCAAACACCCTGAAGTGTAATAAAGAATAATTAAAGCCTGATAAAGGCATTTTTCTGATGGTGCGACATTTAATAAAACTAAATACGCATATTTAGAATATTTGAAAAAGTAAATACGCATAAAAATGTAAAAATAAAAATACATTTACTTTAGAATGGACATAAAATTTTGTGAAAATATCTTTCAAAATACTCATTTTACGAAAAAAAAGGTTCGGAAATAGAACCAATAGTCATAAATTTTTTCCCTTTAAAAAAAAAAAAAAAAAAAAAAACAAGCAAGTGAAAATGCAAATAAGCAAGAAAGAAAATCTACTTTAGTCAACTCTCAAAATCTATTCGGATAGAAGAAACTACCGTTTCTAGTTTATAATAAAGACGGTTCAACAACAACAACAATAAAAAAAAATGATTGTGCAGATTTTGCTTTTAAAGAAGTTACATAAATTGTGAAATAAAAAAAAACAACTTTTGATGAAATATTCATCAAAATTCAAATACTTTTCAATGTTATTTGTTCATTCATGCGTTTTTATAAATATCTATGTGAATACATAAGTAATAATACTGTCGAATCGAATTCTATCGATTGCGTGGCGAATCAAACTTTGAAATAATTGTACTTCAAAAGTTTTTGAATTTTTTCAGTAAAAATAAAACAGGCCATCCAAAAATCGTTCACTTAGTACTGGAATAACTAAAATCAAATAAATGACAAAGGTAATTTCATTTTTTTGCGAACGAAAGTTAGCTAATGTGAAAACAAAACTAGTTATTTCACTGTTGGATCTTTTTACACTACAATAAATCATATCATACCCATTCCTCGTTTTGCTCTGTACTTAATGCACTTTTGTTTTCAAATAAATAAACGTTAAAAAAGAAAGGGAGGGGGTTCCATCAAAGCAGAAGCCCGTCAAATTAAGCAGATGCTGATTAACACTTCGTACCATCCAACAGTAAATGATCTATTATGAATGAAATGGAAATCGGAGTCAACGCTTCAATTAATGAAACGATGTCAATGGGAAAAGTTGATGAATTTTCTGTTAGTGATTCGGGTAATGATGTTACAACTGCACTTTCAAAGAAAAGGAGAATCCATGCTTTAATTATAATGAAAGTTATTGATGTTTGAATTATTTTATTGCTTTTACTTGTGAGAAGCACAGTTGATTTGTATTCAAGCATCTTTTTTTTTTCTTCCAAAAATACACTGAAAAGGAATGAGGAGTAAGTGTCTCGAAAGTTAACGAATCCGCTTCCCCCCCCCTTTTATGTAATCACTCTATCTTATTTTACACCATTATAATGAACATATCGTCGACTTCTTATCTTCAAATATATTTACAAAGTTTACAGTTTAGTTAAACATATCTTTCTTGCCCTTCCCCATTTCTTTCTTTTATAATTTTTAAATGAATTCTGTATCTAGTTTTATACGATTCCCTCCCCCTTGAAAAACGCATCTATGTAAATCAAGGGATGTGTGTATAAGCGGGGTGGGGGCAATACAAGTAGGTACATAATGAAATGAATTTACTGGAGTGCCTAGCCCTGTTGGGCTCTAATCTCCCATCTGAGTGCCCATGACAATTAAGTAGATGCTTGCAAATAATAAATAAATGTTCTAAAAAGTTAAAAAAGTTCTAGGAAAATTTAAAAGTTATGAATCATTTGAAAAGAATAGTGGTGAAAGAGATTTGCATCTTGTCAAAGAAAGTTAGCAAGAAAACCGCGATGTTCAAAATGTGCAGACGCGAGGTACACGACCCGATAAGATTAAGACAAACAAAAGATTGCCACAAAAACACGATTTTTGGACAAAATGTATTTGGTTCGAATTAAAGTCACAAGGGCAATACCATGTATGGCAATTTACGGCATACGCTCCCAACTTTTTTTAGCCTACCTCTCACTTCTCGTAAAGGAGGGGGAAAAAGGAGGGGGTGTAAGTAACACTCCCCATTTTTGTAACAATGACATAGCTGCGAGTTATCCGATATTTAATAATTTTTTTTCGAAAGTCAGAAAAATTGTTATGCAGAAACATTCCCTCCCCCTCCTTCTCCCTAATTCGAATGAATTTTATTCCATGCATTTGAAAGCCATATTCTAATTTCGAAAAGAAAATTCAAAAAGATTAACAAAATGCCCGAAAATTAGTAGTGGCGTGTCGACGGGAGTCTTAATCCTGTCATGAAACGTCCAAACTTTTAAATATACGGTAAGCTTTATTGATCCAGCCAGAACGTATGCACTTATACACTGTGGAGTCTCGTTCATGTACAAGTTAAAAGGATATTGGAAATAAAGCTATAATGTACCAATACTTTCTTTTAATGGCTGATCTTGCTTAAAAGACATAAGAAGTATGTGATGAAAAATGCGTTCGATTATTTTTAGAATTAATCAAGGATTTCGGCGCATTCTTGCGGGTATTGGCCAGGGGAAGGGCGATAGTTGGCTCTCAGCATTTCGGTTGGGAGCCGCCAATTTAAAGGCCCAGTATCATTTAACACGTAGCAGCCTTCATTTTGCCACAAGACGATCTTAGGCAGAAGCGAAAGTCAAACTTACTGTTCGACTTGAATATTGCTGGTAATGAAGCTCGCGACCATGACCACCGAACTAACGAGTCTTCCATGAAGTGTACAAGGGTATATCCCTAATACATCGAATTTTGTAAACACGAAATAACTTGAATTTGTTGAATGAACATATTCTAATAACTTTACACTTAACTTCTTGATGCCCTTGGCCACATATGTGAACTTTTAGTTTTTATAATTATTATGATTAATAAAAAAAAAATTGATAGTAAATTATTCATTACAGAATCTCAACAAGAAAAATACAAATTTTATGGTTTGGCTGCCGTGATAACGGTATTCACGGTGTAAAGTTGGGAAATGAAAATTGCGCCAGACTGGATGGTATAGTTATTATCTTTATAAAAAATACGCAAGAATAAAAATAAATTGAAAAATCGCCCAAGAAGTCTCGACAAATATTGCGTAAGACGAACTCATTACACTAGTGAGAAATGTGAAGAACCAATATTTCCCGAAGTCATTTCACTTATAAATTACTATTAACGCTCTGCTGCCACAAATGTGGACATTACGGCTTTTTGTGCATTTTTGTTTTTTACCATTTCCTACTCTTCAGATTTCTATCAATACAAAATGAGTAAATTGTAATAAAAAAAAAAAAGTCATTTCCCCCCCCTCACTATAAAAAGAAAATTTAGAGAAAGAAAAGAAATTAGAAGAGGTTTAAAAAAAAAGCACAATCCTCCGTGTTGAATGTGTCTACCTAATTCCGTAACTGTTCCATTCATTTTAATAATTTAGAAATTTTAAATTGTATCCAAAATTTATTTTTAAGTTTTGCTATTTTTTATTTCATTTTCGCCTTTATTTTTTTATTTATTAATACTATACGAGACATGAGGGATTAATTATAACAAAATTAAAGCATTATTATTTTTAATGAGTCATTAATTAAGATGTTTTTCTTAACCGTATTCAAGGTTATGTTCGTCGTAACATGAGCAGATAGCATGCATGCTATCATTTAATAACACATGGATGATATTGAAAACCTGTGCAAAGTATATTTCGTCAGTGAAGTTTTGATAATGATTTTCAGATTAAGAAACTATGCATTTATAAAATTATTTGCCTTCTTTCAAAAATTTATTTTTAGGTCATTCCCCTATTATTTTCAAAACTTTTAGTTAATTTTTAAGATTTCAAAAATATACATTTCTTGATGAAGAACATCAGAGTAAATTATACATCGTTTTTTTTCGCAGCCAAGAATGTGCGAAATAAAGATTGACAATCTTATTGTAGAACTGTTACTTATTAGTCAATCTGCTAAACATATATGATCTTTTTTTAAATTCCTCTGTCGATTTAGTAAGCTAAGATAGAATTTTTTTTAAAGATAATCACTAAGCGGCCCACTTTATACAATTGATTTATTTAGGCGCACATCTTTATATTATAAATAATTTGATCATCAGTTTCCTTTCTGTTAGTATTGATGAGTACAATTACAATCATTCTGCCAATTCTACCTGCACAGCCAAAAATAATACAAAACTTACGATTTTCCCTTTTCCTTTCTTTCTTCGACAATTTTTATGGACAATAATTACCAATTGGCCAAAGTATTTTTATATCCAACCATCTCTTATGTTTTTTTCTGTCGAACAATCATCACAACATGAATTTATTCACACTGGAGTAAGTTTCCTCATAAAGAAGATGAATTATTTAATGTCACCAACTGATGCCAGTGGCATATCAATCAATGACACACAAGCAAATTAATTGATGTAAACCACTCAACTGACATGCTCAGTATACGCGTCAATAATTCACTCTTAATTATTAGAACAATTTACTGTAAAAAGAAAATTTTATACTTAAAAGAACACTATAAGATATTTTTTTTAAAAAAATACACAATAAATACAGAGTTTGAAAGCTGTAACAAAAGGGTCTTTTCCTTGTCCGAAACTTATTTTATAAGCTTTTTCAGTAGAAATCAATATGATATAATAACATAATCCAAATGATTTTTATGAATCGCATCTTGAACATTATTATTCAATACAAATTTCTATTTTAATATTCGTTATATGTATTCGTTTTTTCAACTATACACTAGATTTCAAAATACCGGCGACACTAGTATCTAGTTGCGTTTTGGACAAAATAAAGTCGAAATCTACATTTTGGAACAACCTACGATTTATACAATGATTGCCATTTGAAATTCAAAAATCAGGGGCGAAAGGGAAAATGAACATTTTTTTTTTCCTGTTTTGGTTCACACAAAGTAAAAATTCCCACCTGAGTTAGTTTTAGAGGAAACGGAATGGATGTTTGTCATCTACTACAGAACTTCTTTCCAGAACAGGAGAACATAAATGGTGAGAATACGCACCTGGGAATAATCAGCAGGAGAATATGATTTATGATGATCACTCGGCATATTTAAATAAATGTAGTTATTTAAATGAGTTCTCGGAAAAATAAGCTACCAACAGCACGGCGGCAAGTTACAGCAAGATCGAAAATTGCGATATGCTCCTGTGTACAATAGAAGTCAGCGCCGAAAGAAAAATAAAAAGGAATATTAAAGACATAGCATCTGGAGCCGGAATACTGGCTTCAGATGCAATAAGGGAACTGTAATAAAGTAAGAGAAGTTTGAAAATGGTGTGACATAAAAAGGCAGAATTGTTTATTGCACGTTAAGCCTTAAGCGCAATTTATTTAAATGGCTCGAAGTAAAATTTTGCTTCTTCAGTATTCAAATTCAATACTTCAAATTTATTACATTATTCTGTTCAGTAATATATTAGATGCTTTAAAGCTGCATTATACACAATGTTACTTGAGGGCAAATACTTAATTTACGTAATGATATTGCAACAGTTGGCTTTATCGCATCCCCCCCTTTTCTCTGTATGAATTATTTAATAAACATCTCGCCTAATAATTGAAACGTGATTTATGTAGATTAGTTGTGAAATGTTATGAATGGATTAGATAAGTAAATAAGAATGGAATACGAGAGTGGGAAATTTGAAAGTTGGAAGTAGAACTACTGAAAGTGTTAACGAATCAAAGGATCGTTGATAATATGAAGAACTATCAACAGGATCCCAGAAGAGCTAGAAAAAGGGTAAAGGATTCGAACTCGACCAGTTTCATCGGATAATAAAAATTAGTTTTTAGTAAACGCTAAAACCCATGCGTTTAGACAGTAACTACAGAAAAAGGAAAATCGATATTGATCTTTAAATATTTAACAAAGTGAATAACAAACTGATTAGTTTCATTGTTCGACTCTTTTTCTTCGGTAGACTATTTGTAACACTTTTTAATTCGATTTAACAATATGGCAAGTACATCTAAATAATAACCAGTCGGTGAAACAAAATTATCTCTCACGTAAGATTTAAAAAAAAAAAAACTGATAAATGATAAAAATTTTAATTACAGATTTTATTTAAAGAAATATTAGAATTACGACTTTTAGTGAGATAATAAAAATGTCTTCAATAAGAAAAGTACGAAAGAAAAAAAAACATAAGTTATTTTGAACATTTAGTTTATTCCTCTAAATTGTTTATTTTTATTTATCATCGTTTAAACATTAGTTTTTGTAATCACATGAACAAAGTCATTTTAATTTTGGACCATTGTTTTGAATTTACATCCTATTAAAAGCTATATGAATGCTATTGGCAACAGAAATCTAAATTTTTAATCACGATAAAATGAGAAGAATAGCTCTAGTGTGAGTCACGATTTCTCTTCCTCCCAACACCATGGAAGATCCGATTTCATATAGTGTACAATAGTCTCTATTATTATGTACGACAAGAAAATGAAAACAAGACTCAAAATTAGTTGTTTGACTTGAACATCACCGGCCACGAACCCGCGACCTTCTAGTGCCTTTTAATTTTGCACTTGATTAGCTACGATACAATGTGATATATGGCTCAGTGTCAATCCCCCCAAGATCGAGAGTAACTAGGTGGAAGGAAGAGAAACGTTTTCCTCGGGAACTTTATAAAGGAAGCTGTCTGGAAATTTATAACAAAAGAAGACTAAAAAGGGAACGCAATTAATTACTCCAATAATGTGAAAGTTTTGAATTAAAACGACGATAATGTAAATTAATCTTCTCTTATCAACACAATTCTTTAAGCAATTGAGGAAAATGACATTTTTTTTTCTTCTTAAAACAAGGTAGTTAATTAATTTCATGATTTAGAGATTCGCGATTCAATTAAGGGATAGATATTAAAATCACATACATAATGCCCGGATATAATATGTGGACAAAGTTTAAAGGATGATAGGAAACCAATTCTAACATTCTTTTGCCATAATGTATGTGTCACGAACTGTAGCTTTTATAAGTCAGATTGCATTGTTTGCGTCAGTTAATGATATTTTGCAATGGAAAAAGGAGTTTTAACAATATGCATTACTTCATTGATTCTGGACTTGCAATTATCCTTTATGTAGAAAATTGTGAATGAAAACGAACAACAGCTCAAAATTGGTGAATAGTTGAACCCCCACCAGACAATGGACAAATATTAAATTTTTGAGCCTGTTTTATTATATTTTCAGCCAACCAGCGCTTAAACATGGCATTTTGGATACATGTTAACTCTATGCATAAATACTCAATGATTTAAACATGCTCTCAGGGAGAAGTGAGAAAGAAACTAACAAACGAATGCGAAAGAAGAAGGGGGGAGGGTCTTTTTTCAAACGTTTAAAACAAAATAAAAAGGAAGGTCGTATCCTCCAAGTTTATCACGATTATCCACTTTGACAAGAATACTTTAAATCAATTATTCGTTTTGCATGCACAATAAAGGAACTGCATCTGAATTGACATCAAAATGCAAATTGTAAGAAGTGCATTGTCAATACGTGCAGATTAAGAATTCGCAGAGGAAGAAAAACATTCGGAAGACATGCCTTCGCAAAGAAAACGAAGTCAAATATTTGTTCTGATCAATACAAAAATCCATTCAAATCACTTTATTTCTTCTCGAAAGAAGTCTTCATCAAATACTGCAACATTCCTTTAAGAGACGCTTCCAAATCAATATTAAAACGGTAAGAGGTCCCAAGATATTTAGTAAAATAAAGACCACTTTCATCTAGGAAGGAAAGAAGAATGAACAAATTTATCACAGCACAGTTGAATAAATGAAAACAAAACGATTCTCTCTCTCTTTTTTTAAAGAATGAAGTCTGTCAGTTCAGAATAATCGAATTTGCCATTGATAATGGAAAGATCACGGGGACGTAATTTATGCCTGTCCTCATTACGGCAAGACTTGAAGCATGAAAGGGCGTTCCGGGTATTATTCGCATTCGGCTATTTTACAGCTCCGAATGATTAGAGAAATGAATGAGGTGACACACATTCAGTATTCAAAGTGGTATTATCTAATGATTGTGGCGCTTTACGTCTTGTTTCCGCAGAATTCCCTTTAGATTTGCTAGATTTTAGTAAGCTAGTTGATAGGAAACGATTTCAGCGGTAATACGATTAAAACTGCTCAATACAATTTATGTTACTTAAAACGTGTTATATGACGATATTTATTTTATCCGAATAGACAGTACATCGAAACTTCTCAAGAACTTTAAGAATAAATTAAAATGTTTCCAATCAAGCCTTTTAGAAAACGGTAAATGCAATTTATGTCTAATTAGAAATACGCATTTTCACGTATTGGTGAGTCACAAAAGACAATAAATATCCCGAAGAATTTTCACGCATCATCCACGATACGAAAGAGAAAAAAATTACGAAATTAGAAAGTTTAAGAAGATTATACTATGAATAAATTCTTAATTATCCAATTCATTTTTTTTTTTTTCAATTAATGTTGCACTGCAATAGCACAATGCGTTATTGGCGAAGCTCGTCTTTATTTTGAAACACAGTCACGTACAGAGTTGAAACCTGAGTTGGTACTTCACTTCTCAAACGGCAATATTACTCCACACGAGATGATTTGAGTTTGGATGCACTGAAAGGGTTATTTGCGAAGGAATGATTTTTGAGCCAAGCCTTTGATTAAGTGATAAGAACAATAATTAAGCAGGTACCTCACTCTACTCCTCACCACGACAAAGGTTTCTGATTTCTCATCCTTATTTCCGTCATTCCCAGGAATACATCAATATATAAAAATCATTTTAAATGGTATCAATAATTATTCAAAATAACAAATACTCGTAAATTCAAATTTATACTCCTTTATACATTGAGCTTCAAATTACAAATAAAATATAATACTAGTTCATTTCTATAGAATGATTTAAGAAAACATTTTATAAGAAATATATGCCTTCCAAGCTTCAGCTGATGTTGGAGATATTGCTTTCAAACAGCCTCATCTAATCTTTTGATAATCGATTTACAGTTGAGTCAAATTATTGCAAATCTTCCTTTACTATCTTGCTCAAGCTAGAACTCTTGCTAGTTGAACAACGTAGGGCCTTTTCGTCTTTCAGTGGATCGCTTTCTTTCGATTTTTCGTCCAACGTTAAAGATTTATCTTCCTAAATTTCCGGACTTTCTTCGTCCGAGTGCGACGAGTTGGACAGTAATTAGTCTTCTTCGTAAAAAGGCACTGTCATGATTATTTTAGTTATAGAATCAAAAATTTATTTGGTAAAGGTGAAAGTTCAACAGCAATAGCATCATACTTTCCCCCAAAATTTAGAAATTGCATAAATCCAACTAAATTAACATTGCGTCTCTCATTAATTCTTTGGTCCAGACAACATTTCACATTCTTAGCAAATTATGAGCTTTATTATTTCATTTATTCAATAATGAAAGCAAATACACCTCCTTCAGTATTTAGCGTGAAGTCGTGTTTCGACTGCATAGTTATTGACATTCAGCTCCCTTCATAAACGAACTGTCGAAGTCAAATTGCAATAAAAAACACTTTCATTATTGTTTTCAAAAAAGCATTCCTACAGATAAGATATATAAAAGAAATGTATTTTTTACTGTATCAGAACAACTAGGAAGTAATTAACTTATTTATTTTCGAATAAAACTTCTAGCTTATTATTAAGTGATTTTTTTTATAAAAAAAATCATATTTAGAATCGATATAATAGAAGAATCTTAAGGAAGGAGGGGAGAGAGAGGCCGCTCTTTCTCTCTCTATGTATAAAGACTATAAATAAAACATAACCAAATAATTCGATAAAAAAAACCAACGTTTTTATATGGTGGCAAAGTTTATTAAAGAAAATTATTGAAATATTAATTAAAACTGTTAGTTATTTTTAACTTTAAATTTACTTAAAAAGAGACATTTGTGAGCGTATTAAAAAATTCATAATACTCATAAAATCAAAACATGCATTTGAAAGTTTGTAAGTCATTCTATTAAAAAAAATGGGAACCAGAATTCAGAAAAAATTATTATGATAAGACACGGCGCCAAATATTGGAATTTTTCTTTCTTGCCAATGATTACTGACTAAAAGTCAGCAACCCTTACTATCTCGGAGATAGTATCTTCCCTTTGTGAGTACAAAAGTTTTACGATACCTTATGTGGCGTGGGGAGTGCCCGGTGTTCCCAGAAGGGGAAAGAAATTTTTTCCTCAATCCTAAAAGCGCCGAGAGGAAAGAATATTTTGACTTATTAAAACTACTGAAATATTAGTTAAAACTTGTCGCAAACGTCTAAATATTGCATTGTTAGGCGAGTACGAACGATTCCCAAAATTTCAAAGCTCTAGCTTGATGGGAAGTTGGTTAAATTAACGATCGAAAATTTGATGACACACACACACTCACATCAAGTGAAATTCAGAAAAACGTTTTAAAAACAAATTACAAATGCTATCAAATGTCAAAAATTTTAAAGAAAATAAGCCAAAAATGTACTTAAAATACATCAAACAATATTTATTACAGTAAAATATAAACCTAATATATAAATCTAAATAATAATTACATACTATTAAAATAATCGAACCACATTAAAATCATAGTAATGTAAGTGAAAAGCAATAAACAAAAACAAAAATTGGAGATAATGTAATTAATACTGCTCCATACTTTGGAATGGAATAATGTGTATCTATATCAGTATTACGGATTCAACTATCACACTTCGCTGAATTAGATTATAACAGGTTGTATGAAATCAAAAATTAAGGAGAAATACAATAACAAATAAGAAATTCAACCAAAGGAAAAAAGGAAAACGAGGGAAACATATTAATTCAGCCATAAATATACTAATGTAATCATAAAAGTAAATATTTTTTCAGTTATTAATAATTTAAACTTAAAAGAGTTATAATAATTATTCCACTAAAGTCTTGTGAACTCAAACATACATAACATCCACTAAAATTTATATTATTGTTCTTTTCTGCGTTTAATCATAAGCTTTTGATGCATAACCTTTCTTTACCCTTTTTAAAGTGTAATATCATCAGATTATGCATTGGCAATATTACGTTTATCGGTCACAAAATAGCTATTTACATTTTTATCACGATTTCCGTTATGTATCATGTAAATGTCTTTATCATTCAAATAGTCTACATAATCGACATCATTTGAACTTCTTTAAGATTTAAATGCACGTGTATGTAGAATATTCAAAACTGGAACTCTCTCCAACCTTGTTTTTAAACATTCATTAAAAAAAAAAAAAGAAAAGAAAAGAAAGAAACACTGCAATGCAATGCAAGATATTTCTTTTCAACGAACACGCACAATTTTTATAGGTTAAATTTCAATACACAACACAACATTTGATCGAGATGGAACAGATAGTAAATTAAAAAGAAGTCAAAATCGCGTAATATGATAAATTCAGGGGGAAAAAAAGAAGGGAGGGGGAAAGGCATGCAAAGTGGATTGAACACACGAGCCTTCTAATACTTCTCCTATCCACTAGACCAAGCACATTGCCCTAACTTCATTTAAAATTCCGTACAACCCGGCAAGTTTAGACCGAACTTTCATTCTGAGAGAGAGAGAGATCCTTACCCTCAATTTAAAGCAAAGAAGATTGGAAAGAGGAGGGGGGAAGTATAAGAAAAGAAGGAAAATATTCCAAGAGTTGAATTTTCGAGGAAACAAGAAAGAATTTCTAAAGTTTTCCGTCATGAAACGAAAGAAGGAAAGAAAAAAAAAAAAAAAAAAAAAATGAAGTCAAATAGAAGTAAACCAATAAAATTATTTCTAGAGTATCCCGACTTTTGCAGGGACTACTCACCTGAAAGCACAATTTAGAATTAGAATGCATACTATTTGAGATATTGTATTGAATTCTATAAGGTAACATGGGATAAACAGAAAAACAATGGAAATTGTGAACATTTTATTTATTTATATATTTTTATCTAGCATATTAAGATAAATAATGCTATGAAGAACAAGATATATGAAGAATGAATACAGCATCTTTGTACCGCTGATTTTATAAGGGGGTAATTTTGTTTGTTCTCGAATCATAATTAAATCTGACTATGTTAATTCTGAGTCTGTCATTATCGGTGCGTTCAAAGGAAAAGGAAATAGAAAGGAACATAACAGAAATTTGCACACAGACCCGATTCTTTTTTAAATTATAATTTTCTACTTTGTATCAGCTTTTCAGCGTGACATTTGAAAAAAAAAACTAATAATGAAATATCTATTTCCTCTGAGAACCTTATCATTATAATCACACTGATTGTGAGCATTCGAATTATTCATATATATCTGCGATATGGTTACCGTTTTTGGTCGGGTTATATTTTGGTGCTTTTCCAGTAATGTATTATTTTGCGTATTAAAGATTGTATAATTAATAAGATCACATTTGTATAATTAATAAGATCAAAATTAAAAAAAAAAAAAAAAAAATACTTTGCCATTCTAGGCATTTATATCAGAATGCATTACATTTACCAATAAATATATCATCCTTAAGTGGGGGAGGGTGTTAGGGAATCAGCAAACCAACTAAAATTATGTACGAAGAAATCGCAAGAAAAATTATCCACGCCTTCCTTTCATTAAAAAAAAAAAAAAATTACTCGTAAACCAATAAGATAGAGATACACATGTGTGTACTTTCCTCTATTCTGTGCTAACCCTCAAACACAAAAAAATAATTCTTGTTTAAGAAAACGAGTACAAATCACAGAACTAAAACATTCCTCACACAAATATCGAAAAACAAAAACCAGATTTTAAAAAAAGAGAGAAAAACGAAGAGGGGAAGAGAGAGAGAAGTGACAAGGGAGGAAAAATATATGCAACCACGAAAACAAAAACAATGGGTAGGGAGGGAACGCATCTTTTGTTTCATTGGTGTTCGAATTATACAGTACATTAGCGTTGCTAGGGGAAGTAGGTAGGAGTTGGGACTGATGTGGATAACACGTCCAAAAAATGATAACAACAGAAGAAATGCATCTTTGAGGATGGATATATGAAAGGGCTCTTCTTCGAAATTCCCAAAGGTGGGGGCGTTTGAGAAAAATGTGACGATAGTACGTGATTCGCATTTGATTGTAGATGGCGCGAGGAAATAAAGGTGGAAGACGTAAACAAATGTATTTATTATTCCTTTTTTAAAAAAATACATGCTTGATTTATAATGCATTAAAAAAGTTGTATTTTTCCATAGATACGATAATGGTACTCCACTCTCCCAAACACACAAGTCTCACTGGTAACAAAAAATTTGGGTAAATTTCAAAATGCTTTTTTTTTCGTGAAACTAGAACATTCAATTCGATTTAAAAAATCTTGTGTGGATATATTTTAATTATTTCCAGACACCCAATGGAAATAATTTACAATCGCATGTTTAAGTAAGTACAGTCGTCTTGAAACGAACTGCGAGGAAGAAAAAAAAAACCCTTCTGTGTAACGAATTCTAACTCACAAACATCAACTGATTCCCCCCCCCCTCCAAATTTCATACTGATACCTTTATTCTGTATCGATTAAACATTTGAAAATATTTCTTATCAGATATGTGCGAATTCAAATTTTATGTTACCACACAGAACAATTTTTTTTTTTTTTTCATCAGTTACAGTTTTAAATTATCTAAACCTCAGATTACAAAAAATAAGTTATGAAAGTCCTATTCAGCTGTAACTTAGATGAATAAATTGGAACTCACCTGAAGTGAATGCAATTCATTTTTAACATTTGATAAGAGCTACTCATGAAGTATGTATAAAATTCACGCATGTCATCACTTCTTCATATGTTCTCACTCATATTTATTAAATATTTGTTAGTAAGCAAATATAGGGAATGGAGAGGAAATGTTCAAATATATTTGAGTTCTTTAATAGAAATCAATCAAGCAAATGTAGCAACATTTATCATGCAAGCGAAAGGTTTTGATTAGAGTGAACTGTCTACAATTAAAAATAAATAAATATATAGTTAATTTCCTCCACACTATTTCATAACTAAACAAAATTCTGTTAATATTAAAATTATCATTCTTTGAAAACAGAAATGTAACTTACACTTACACAAATAATCACCAATTTATGCATTAATTTTTGAAATATGCGTAGAGATAAATGAACCCAACGAGCAATATACATATACATGAAAAATTTATCAAGTATAACGAAATATAGATCTATTTCTTTCCTTTTTCACAGTTATAACATTTAATCGAACAAAGTAACCAAAGGAAACGAGCATCCATGCAATTTGGACATATCTGGATCCCAAAATTACGAAAGATCAAAAGAATGCAGCACCTGCGCGTTTCTACCACGGGATAGAATAAATTTGCTTTTTATGAAATCATTTGCAATGGATTCTGAAATTGAAGACAACACTGATAGAGGACATTTGAATTTATAATTAAGATATTAAATCAATATTTTTTCTAAAAAAAGAAGTATGACTTAATGATGTACTCCGTAGACATAAACCAACTCAAGTCCAAATCCCCTTATGACTGATCTTTGAGAACGAACTCGTTCAATCAAAATCAAACCACTTGTGGTGAGAAACAAGATTCATTAATATCAGTTAATAGCGATTTTAAGAGATTCTATTGTACTTAAAATTCAGAAGGAAACGGAAAGCATAAGAAAAAATATAATATAACTTTAAATTTAACGTTTCCTTAAGTTATTACAACCTAATTAAAACAAATACAATTTATCCAATTTTTTATTATGACTAAGCAACCCAAATTCTCTATGTCGCTCATTGATTTCAGGAAGGTGCTCCCTCCAACCTAAAATCCATTTGGGCAACTTATTCTCCAAAGAATGAGCCCCATTAAAGGAAATGCCAGTTAAAATAGCCAATAAATTTTCTGCTTAACAGAAAAAGACTCGTCAAGCCCTTCAAGGTAACAGTAAACAAAACTTTCGACAGATCCGAAAAGCATGTACCTTCTCATTCACGCCTAACTAAGTGAGAAGACATTTGGGGCACAATTAGGCTGCGTCGTTAACGACAATTTTTCTAGTTAAATCTTGCCATTCGGAACATTTAACAACGGCATTCGGAGAGCGATAGGCTTAAGGGCAATAATCACGGGCTGATAAGGAGAAGGAACTCTTCAATCGTTAAGATTTAATTAATAGTTTTCTCTTACGACTGCAGTTCGCAGAAATTAAGTTCCCGAAATTTAATTAATCCCACATGCGAACTGTAAGAAACTAAAATTAGCAAATTCGTGAGTTATCTAATAAGAGATATTTCTAAAAGGATTTTTTTTTGTTTTACGGCATTTAAGCTTATGTTCGGATTGAGAATTGCCTTGGAGCGAACGAAAGCCTTTTCGTAGAGCTCAACAATTCCAGTATTCTGTGTTACGATATCATAAAAAAGTACTTCCTTAATCTAACAATTACAAAACCAAGTAGTAAATAAAAGCCAAGTATAAAATTTTAAGAAAAATAATTCAATGTTAATATATTCTATAACATCTTTCGCACACAAATACCAATATATTTTAATACATTATTCCTTGTTGCGTGAATTTATCTTATCCCGAACGTAATAGATTTTGTCTTTTACATATAAACGAGGTTAAAAATTAGTTTTGTATAAAAGAAACAAATTCTATAATTCATTAACGTTTCTACATTTTGAGGATTTCTCATAGTAAATGATTACACATTTTAAAATCATAGTAACTTGCATAACATTGGGTCTTTTCTATCATCATCAAATAAAGCATCAAAAAATGCTTCCACTTAGCGTTTTATTTTCTATCATCAGAAAAGAAGAAAAAAACTCGAACTTTTTATAAATCCAAGGAAAAAAGAAGTACGGTAACGTTAAATAAAGAAAAAGGTTAAGATTTTGACTTCCAAGTATTGGATATTTCTTTTAAAAGGAAGGATCTTCTTAAATTGAACGAGATGTGTACACAGCAGAAGGATTCACACAAAGCATGCAATAAAACTTTTGAAAACTGAAATCCACGTCTTTTCTTTTTAAATAGAAAAGAAAATAAGTTCAATTTGGATTCTGGATAGATTTTGTATTTCGACTTTTAAGTATTTGGATTTAAGTTAGAGACAGTAAGCCATCCGTATAGAAAACAGATTTCCATGAATTATAGTTAAAAATCGTCATATATATTTTAAAGAAAACAACAGCCATGATTTACATTTTCTTTTAGCTTAAAAATTATTTATTCAAAGAAATAGTTAAATTTAGAATAAAATATTTTAAGCTGGATGTATCCAACCCCCCAACAATATACGATATATATCTTATTTATTATATATAGTTTAATACAGACCACAAAGTAAAAAAAATAATATATCATATCAATGTATGTTGTCTTTTCAAAAATAATAAAATTAAATTAAAAAATAATAATAATAAAAGACAGTAGATAGACACTACCTTAACTTCACGTAGTTTTTCTTCAAAATTCTTTTTAAAAAATGGGTTCCTACTGAGAAAGGAAAGAGCCCCCATCCCCCTTTTCCCTTCTAAAATCAAGAACAATTCATACAAAGAGAGTATTAATTTATGCTTTCCATGATTTTAGTTTGGTAAAGCATTTTCTGAGGATAGTCATTTTACGATCGAACGTCATTTGGAGAATATTTAATCAACCAACAATTAGATTAGAATGGAAGAAACTTAATTTAGTTAATTGTTCACTAAACTGCAGTGTTTACTAAAATTATTCTTTACAAGACACATACTAACAAAATCTGGCAATAATTGGACAGTTTACGTAAAAGTGATCAATGACTTGAAAGTTAGCAAGCATACAGATACTTCGTAGTTAACTGATAACAATGTCGAAAACTAAACACGAAAAGAGAGGAAAAAACAGCTAATTTACGATCACAAAATGAAATCGAAAATTCATTAAAGAGTATCGCAAATGAAACTGAAAAATATTTTAAAAAAGAAAAAAATTTTTTTTTTTTTTTTTTTTTTAATTATATTCTACAATTTAAAAAACTTTTCTGCAAATTTCCAGCATTTTAAAATATTTCTAATGAGCAGATTTCATTTTTCTCCCTTTTAATTTCGTAATGGTTTCGACCGATTTGAAAGAATTTTTCCTCAAACATATGAATCAAAAGGGTTGGGGGGGGGGGGCGAAATTATTTTTAAAAAAGCTATGTAGGTAATTATCTGCATTCAATGCAATATGTTTAATGGAATTTTTCTTATAAATAGAATAAAATTCAAAATTACATTACCAGATTAAATAAAATTTTCTTAACTAATGTTTTATTATATCAATATTTAAACAAAAGATGCGATTGAGAAGATTTCATAAATTGATAATGTTTTCGCAAGAAATTTTTTAACAAAAGCATCTATACATCTTATTTTGAATAAACTACAAACAATTCAGTTAATTTCTATAAAAATAAGATCCTTCGCCCTTTTTATCCATTTTAACTGATTCAAAATGTTTGGTTCCCCTATTATTATTTGTTTACAGATTATTATCAATGTATGTAAATTTATTAAAATCTTGTTCTTTTAAAAATAATTGCGAAATATAGAAACATGTATTTAACATACAAGATAATACAGATAGCATTTGCCTATTTCTCGGTTGGAAATTTTCCTTAATACACAGTTATTTAATAAAAAGTTCGTGCAAATGCATTCAGCAAATTAATCTCTTTCAGCTTCAAATACATGTTCCCAAAGAGACACAAGCTTATACATGCAGCATTTATAAAAGTTCTTGTTCTTAGAACCAGAAAAATTGTCCTATGGCCAAAAACAGGTGATAGTAGCGTGAAACAATGTCTATGGAGTAAGAAAGTTGAAATAAAATTTCCCAAACATCATATGGCGTTTATTATCCCCTTCCTTGTTGACCAGTGTTGGTAGCTACAGCAAAATTGCAGCTGCAATCCCTTGCAACTGGGACGAGTACACCTCAGTTGTTAAGGTTTTGCCACTCTATAAAAATTCTAAGTCCACAATACCATTGCTAATCCACCGAACAAAGAACAGTACTTTTTATTAATGAATGTTTGGTTTAGAGGCAAATGCCACATAACCAGGGGACAATGATATATTCATTAGCGGTTCCTGTATAACACCCATTTCTTCTTACATGTCAATATCTTGTTCGTAAAATTGGTTTCTTACATAATGAAGAGCAAGTGGCGAGACGCTGGAGTTCGGTCTCATCCACAAATTATGGATTTCACTGAATGCGAAGTCGTTGGGGTTCTATAAACTCTACGTTACCTGCTATGCCGTTTTAATGATTTTAAGAATGAAGTTTCTCGAGTTACAAAGCGAGACTGACAACCGTAGATGGGTTCGAGGACGATCGGGCAGCACACTCCACTAACTCTTTTCCTAAAGTACCCAACGTAGTTACATATGCAACAAAATATTAAAATAAACTCCCGATGTACAGTCTACATACTAATGTTGGAAATATCAGACACTATAGGATTGTCAAAATTTTCTACCGTTTCCAAGGATGTACAGATACAGAACTTACAAGAGACGCATCAGTAACGTTCACTTTATAGAAAGACGTGTGCCACCCCGATCGCAATTAGACTAGTAAATTCATTCCATCTGCTTTTGTAAAGTCACATGTTCTACCTCGTTTTGCTTTCTAACATCAAGTATAGATTAACCTCTTAAAAATAATAGGGTTGCTATGTTCCTAACATTTTGTGAGTTAAGAAAGAGAATCTATATTACACAAAACAAAGAACTAGTGGGGGAAAAAAGGAACTGGGTTCCAAAAATTAGAAAAACATAATATTGCATTTTTCTAATTAAGATAGATTTATTAAAGCAATTTTCGTCAAAAATGTTACAAATTTATATGTATGTAATAAAGAAATACCTAATTTTAGGTTCATTTTTTTATGGTCCACAACTTGTTGTTTTATTTAAATTTCAGGGTTTCGAGATATACGATACTTTTCAAGTCAATCCAGAATCTGCAAATTTTTGTTTTAAAGAGATGAAATGTTTCTGTTTAATTATTTGCGCCCTCCATCGTTCAGAGCAACAAATTTATAATAAAAAAAAAAATGAAAAATATAATTACCACTTCTGAAAAAAAGTCAACTAATACGCAATATGAGGTTTTAAATCATAAACAGAAAGTTTCGCAATGTTCTGAACACTCAACGGACGGACGGGGGGGGGCGGCCGGGATTTCAAATTCCCATTAATTAAAAAATTCAACATGCACATCTGACACGACAGCTCAAATGAAAAATTTCCTATGAAATATCTTGTGTATCTAAAAGCTTTTATTTCGTACCATGTTCTACAGATATTTCCTTAATTTTTAAACCACATTAGAGTGAGACTGTTGTTGTACGAGGATTCTCCCCAATTGTTAAACTGTGTCATAGAAGTGCCGTGTTATTCCAGGGGTGAAGGTGGAGGTACCTGTTTTCATGCTTCACAGGCACATTGACTCTGACGGCATAAAACCACAATTGATTTCAATTAACGTCAGTTTAGAGCTACACGAGGATCAACGGTCTTCGTAATATTCTCGTAATGGATATCGTAGTTTGGAAACTCGATCAAATGACGATATATCTCCCTCAGTGGCATCTCCGTTGTATTTGGGTTTGAAATTCCAGCTGTGAAGGCTGCATTCGGACAATCATCATGGAATTGTGATTGGTTTGAAATATGAAACGTTAATTTAATTAATATTTTCATTAAAATAGTAAAAAATTAATAAATTTAACTGGAATGTTTTCTTATTGAAACTTATTCAATTTTAACATATTACAATAAAAATAATTCATTAAATATTTTTTTCTGTAAACAAAAACAGCTGTAAGTCAGCCTTTATAAATCAAACCAGGACCTATTTGTGGCACATTATTTCCTCTATCATATTCATTTGTGCCTTTAATAGAAGGAATTGTAATTGAATCTCTCTCTTTCTCTCTCTCTCTCTCTTTCACACACACACACACAATTTTCCTTCAGTTTAATAAAAGTAGCTTCCATTCCACATGAAGCAATGTTTTAAAGAAGCTAAGAACTACCATGTAGTTGGGGTTGATTCACGGTAAATGTGCCGAGGCTCAAAGCCCTCCCATGGCGTAATGTTGATGTTTGGAGAAGGAGGTGCCAACTCAAGAGTCGTCCTCGTTACTTCACCAAGATTTATATTCACGAGGTCCGTCACCAACAGCCCTCGTGTTGTTTCTGGTGCGACGTTTAAAAAAAAACAAACCAAACAATCAATCAAAGAAGCAACAGTTCCCTCCTTTTTACCGGTTACTTGATTCCCAGGGATGTACCAATTTTGACTGAAAGAATGTATTATTGAAAAAAATAGACGGAGTGAAGAGAATGTGAGCAGTCAAGAGGAAGGGATGCAGTTTAGAATGAACTCAAGAATAAATTAAAATATTATTAAACATACATACAATCCGAGTTCATATTTCTCACCCTATAAGGCAGATTCTAACATCTGAATTTTCAGATCGAGTATAAATTACAAGAAAAACCTCTATTTAAAGAAACGATTTTTAGCTTTCGTTGTAAAGGATCGAGACACAAATAATGATGTGTTTATTATTTTAAATCATGTAGAGCCGATGAATATTCAAAACATTCGGTTTTTCTGAAAGATTCGAAATCTTCAGAGTTATGAAAACACAAAATGGCCAGATTATTACCATTCACCAAGAACGCAAAATTCTCCTTAATCGTATATTGATACAAATATCAACATTGAGAGAATACTAAATATACACGAAAATTACACTTATTTGTATTAGAGTGATAACGAAAAATATTTTATTTTTCTAATAAACACAAGTTGTTGTTTGTTGTTGTTTCAAATTAACCATCAAATACACAGGACAACTAAAAAAAGGAAATAAAGAATCATTTGATAAACAATTCGTTTGTCTACTTAAATGAAACAAAAGCAAGAAAAATCCACGAATTTGACATTGATTCCTCATTAAGTAAGTCGTTAAAATGAAAAACGACTCAACACAAAGACGATTCAACAATCCCCCACCCTTGCCAAATGATTTCATTTTCGCCTTCGAAGAAAGACAGAAGTGGGACGGAGATACCGGGAAACAAACAAGGTGAGTGGGTGCTCAATTCAGAAAATAAAAATTCGGTTCCAAAAAAAATTCAACCCCCACTCCCACCCTTAATTGCTCTCTCTTTCTCTCATTCTTACCCCTTAGCTCCCGAAATCGCTTCGTCCGAAATGAATGTATTAGGACAGTATGGAATGGAGAAATGCGCATGCTCAATGGTTCACGAAAATCGGCTGCCGAAATCCGAATTATAGCCATAGTCATTGAATTAATTTCACGCTATATTCGTTTATATTTCGCGTACAGATAAGAAATCACCGTTTTCACCCCCAAGAAAAGAGATCACAAAAACATATTGGTATCTAAAATTGATTCAGGGGTGATAGTCAAGTAAATTTAACGACTATATTGGTGTTATCAAATGATTTAGTTTTTATAAGCGAACAGGAAGTTGTGAAAATCGGAGATGAACATTAATTCATATAATTTCCATCCCCATTAATAGTTTAACACTCCTCATTTATGGTAGCATGTTACCAATTTCGAATACTTACGAATGTATCTTTGGACTCCCTCCTCCTTTCAAATAAAAATAATCGAAACGTTTTTTTTTTTTATATCTATAACATTTCTACATAATTTACTACACACTAAAATAAAAAAAATTCTTTTCCTCAAGCGACTTGAATTTACAATCGATTTTTTTTCAATATTACTTTTACGCTCAATAACCCGGATTTCTTTGATAACTAACCGTCACACAAATTCTCTAAGATGATTCAACAATGACAGCAGCATTTGTTCTTAAAAACACATTACCACCTAATAATAATTAAGTAATGCAAAATGACGGGATATCTCAATTATATTTGTTTATTAATTTTTTCGCCTTTTCAATATTCAATGAACATCTTAAAAGCTGCAGTCCAATATGTCATTTTCTCCAACATGTCATATTATTATTTCTAGAAAGACAGAATTACTAAACAGAACAGATGGTACTATTCGTGTGATTACTTATAGGTATAAAATATCACACACAGATATTTCTAAATAAGTTTTGAAATTTGCATAATTTATCACATTTTTATATAACAATGATATGCGCTGCAATAATGTATGAGTACAAATTCTTCACAGACCCAGCTAAAATATTATTAAACAGCTATGTGCACGTATAAAAATCTTGAGTTAGATGAGCAATGGAGATTAATAAGTAGGACTATATTTCTAATGTAATAACAGATATTTAGACGTTGTTTTATACAACGAAGATAGGCAGTACCATGTATAGCAATAATACATACTGGGAGAGCTTTTTGATACATTGTTTAATAAACGTCTAACTTATTAGAAATACGATGATTATTGACAACGTATCTCACGATTTTGAACCTCGGTCAAGTGACAAGGACGATATCTGAGCTGGCATTTTCGTTCCCAAATATCCACACCACTGTCCACTATACTAACAGGGATGTGACTATATATTCCGAGTTCATTACCTTAAAAATTTATTTTGTGTAAAAAAATTTAAAAAATCATACACGCCGAAAACATACCAACTAGGTACAGTAAAAAAAAGTCGACGTCAACTATGGACAAGCATTATTATCCTTTAAGATTAACTTATGTGAATATCCAGGGTTTTTTTTTTTTAAAAAAAAAAAAAAAAGATACTCGTCTAAATGAAACATTACAAACATCTATTTCGCTTTCAAAGAACTATTACTTTATAATACAATTTTAACGGAAGTATCGCTTCGACAAAAATATGATCGTAAAATACTTTACATTAATATTAATAAATTCCTTGAGTGTATATTAAATTTATTGATGACAAGTAACTCAAAGAAAGTGCAATATATTTTGAACACCTTTTTGAAGACCGACTATTGGCATCTGTCCAAAGTTCAGCCACTAACATTTACACACATACAGGTTCTCCTCGCACATACAATGTAATGTAGAGAATAAAATATACAACAAATCCGATTTTATTCCTAAAGCCTACGAGCATGCGCTCAAGCCCAACCTTTACTGACCCGATCCACTCTCCGTCCGAGGATCGTCCTCCAATGGCACGCCTGATGACGTCATGTGATCCTCAGAACGGACGAGGGAAGACCAAGATCAGAAGGGCCGCAGTATACTGGGTTCTGTGTCGGTGGTAGTAGCCCTCCCCCGCAACGCTCGAGAGACGTCGTAGTGTGTAGATCTGGAATATAATTGTTCTCTCAATTATCGCTTCTTCCTCCCCTTGTTTAAAATCGTTTCCATTCTTTCCCCTGCTCCGGATGGAAGAGAATAGAGGGTGAGATCAGACACGAAACGCACGTGGAGCAATACGGTGCCCTCTTGTCAATTATAATTAAGTCTCAGTTCCTATCAATCACACATTTGCCGAGATTTCTTAATCCTACCCACTAAACGGATTCGGTGGGTTTGGCTTATATCTGCCTTATTTGGTTGTACACGAAAGCGGGATTACTTTCACTGCCAAGGTAAGTGGATTAGGAAATATTGTTAGTAAAAGTGATGGTTCATAATGTTTAGTTTGGTAGTGATTTATTTCTTACAGAGAGGGTGACGGTACAGTTATTAAAATATCGAAGGCGGTTAAATTGTTATACTTTCAATCTTTATTTGATATAGATAGTTTGAGAATAAGACCAATTTATAGGTAAATGATTTCTTTGCAAGATTTGAAAAAATTAAAAAAGTCAGTAGACACAAAAAGTAGTAATAGTATTATGAGATACAATAAGGTAATATTACCGGAATAAAATGATTTTTTTTTTTTTTTTTTTTTGAAAATTTAACTGTGGGAATAATACACATAAATTTCATTTAATTTGGAATTAATTGTAGGAGGAAACATATTGTAGTTTTTAAGTACATGTTTAATACAAAATAACAGAAACATCCAATACGGTTACAAAAGACTTCCAGAAACAAAAGTGTAAATAGGAGATTTGAATGAAAGGGAATCTGACCAACTTATGCTTTTTTCAAAATACAAAGGAAAAGACAGAAATAAATAGCATGATATACAATTTCAATACATGATTAATACACTATTGTAAAAATCTTACTCCAATAATTGAATTGGATTTATTCATATCAATGAAAAAATCAATTCAAGGTTTGGGTATTTTAAGCTGCAATATATTCTAAAAGAATAATTTCCATGATAAGTTTGAGATGTTCGCGAAACTACAGGGTAAACGGAAAATCTCCGAGAAATTAACAGTTAGATTAAAAAAAAAAAAAAAAAAAAAAATCGCGTACCATTACAAAATTCTAGAATAAAAAATGATTTTTTGTTGCGAAATTACTACCATAATTTTGTACTTATTTTAAATTTAAAGAAATCTTAATTCAATAACTATGGATAACATTCCCAAAAAGGAGTGATATTTACGAGATTAAGGGAAATTTTTGGGATTTAGGGACATATCCTAATTAGAGTTTGTAACCGAGGACCATTTACATGTTACTAATAAAAAACAAAAATAGGAAATTACAATTGTAATAGTGTCACAGATTACAGAATAATCGAATTAAATAATTAAAGAAAGCAATTAGAAAACTCATGGAACACTTATATAAGTGACGTTATACACACACACACACAAAAGCAGAAATAACATAACACAAGAGGATTAGGAACTTATTTACAAATGGGGGTATATCACCAAAATTGTAAGGTTTATATCGCTGCAAATTAAGAACTAATAACCAAACGAATTCTATTTTTGTAATTGAAGTTTATTTTCCAAAATTTCCCTTAAATAATTGATGACAATCAAAAGTTAATTTACGGATGTACTGACCAAAGCAACTATTTACTAGACTGAAATTATGCCATAAGTTTCCCATTACAATTTATAAATTTATTTTAAAAATTGAAAAATTTGTTAAATAGCTTTCGACAAAAAAATTGTTATTTGAAAGTGGTCTTTTACAAATTAAGTGGTAACTAAAACAGATTTTGCTTTAAAAAAAAACTGAGATAATAGGTTAGCATCACATAGTAATACTAATTTTCTATTAATGAACAAAAGTATTAACGAATCTAACAGAATATATAATAGCATCTTTAAATATTAAAATATTGGATTACGATAAAATTTAGTTTATAATATAATAAACATATCTAACAAATACATTTTATGTAAAAACTAATCAATGTATTTAAAATGCTATAAATATCAAAACTTATCAAATAATTTTGGAGCCAAAATTTTACTTAAAAAAAAACTGTGTTGTTTTTTCTTATATTAATGTCAAAATCAAAAAGGAAACGTTCAAAAGAAATTACGTGTGTGTGTGTGTGTATATATATATATATATATATATATATATATATATATATATAATAGTATTCACGATGCAACAACATCAAATAATAGTAAGATTTTCGACATAATAAAAAAAATTACAAAGTAAATTATTAACGATTATTAATATAAGAATATATTAAAATATATAAATAAATATGAAGGTTACAATAAATGATACAATATCAATATTACAATTAGTCATTAACTGAGATGATTATTCTTCGAGTTTTTACTAATTTTGAAACTGCGGCGTAAACTATAGACAAACATTTATTAGAATAATGGCGAATATGTTTATAGTTGCATTCTTTTGTAATTTACTGATAGCGCGTGGGCTTTTATTTATTTTGAGATGGTAGCGTAACATCACTAAAGAAATTACTCGTTGAATAATGAAGATTTTTTTTCTATCTGCATCACTTATAATTCACTGATTGCGCATTATGACAAATATATGTATCTTTGATCAAATTAAATACTTTTTATCGTCCAAATGATATTTCACACTAAGGGAGAAAGCAAAAGCTGACTGTTTATAATAACTGATATAAATCTAAATTTCAATTAACTATTTTTTAACATATTATGTTAGAAATTAATACATCGGGAAAGAAAAAAAAACTACACAACTTCATAAAGTTTTTTAAGAGGGAAAAGATACATTTTGTGTGCAGAGATTTAAAGAATTACTTTTGAGCCACTTTAATATTTCACAAGGTAATCAATTTTATGTCACGTAGAAAAGAATTAGACTGAGATGAACAAATTAGAAAGTCATGCGTCTTAAATTTTAAAAATCTTAAAGATATTCTTAAAATAGAGAAATATCAATTATCAATACTTTTAACATTTTCCATCAAATAAACAAATTATTTTAAAATAGATAGTATAAGGATAGAAAATTCGCTAATCAAATCAAAATTAAATGAAAAGAACTGAAGCTTAATTAAGATGAAATGCTAAATTTGAAAAGGTTAAAAGAAATTGTTTGTAAAATAGTATTTCCTTCTACATGTGATGTATACATGTCATGACAAAGAAATAACTGCACGTATTAGAAAGTTATTTCCCCTTTTTTCTTTAAGACGCAGTTTGCTTTCTTTGAAAATTGAACGATTTAAAAAACAAAAACTGTTGATTTTGATAGTTTAGAAGCGTTTTAGTAGAACTAACTAAGAAGTAGTTAAAATAATAGTACGAGTATTTCACTAGTCATCGCTCCACGCCTTAAATATTTGATTTCTTGTATATTCAATTTAAAATACTCTTAATGGAAAAATTTAAATAGCAGTACTTAAATTTTAATGACACCATCTTTATGCTTCAAAAATTTACAGACATCATTAAAACTAGCTTTTTATCCTAAAATCAATTTTTAATAAAATGACATGAAAGTTTTAAAAAAATCTATCAATCACTTAAAAAAAAACTTATAAAAAAGGCGTAAGACCTTTTAAAAAATGACGATTAAAAAAAATCGTACGCTAAATCTATCTCCTTTTGATATTAAAAACAAGACACGAACAATGGATATTTAAAGCCATTTTGTCTTCTCGAAAATAAAGAATGTTTCGTATGCTAAGAGGAATTCAGTTATTTTCTTAAATAAACAAACAAACAAAAAATACTATTTAAGTTTAATTGTCACGGTTTCAACATACTTTTGCCTCGTTCTTAGCTCTAATAAATTCTTTCTGAGCGCATGATATTTCATGCTTAATAAGGAAAGAGAAATATGCAAATCAGAGAAAGAAATAACAAGTTCTAACGAGGTGATTCAGGCGCATCCCATTCTTTTCTGATAATGGGGAAAAGAAGCTTTTCCAAACTTTTTGTTTCGTTCTCATAGTCGATTAACTCACTCAGCTTGGTAATTTAATGCCGTCTGATTCATTAGCACCAAATTAATGATTAATCCGTTTACTTAGCTCAACAAATAAAGTTGATCAAACAAGAAAAGGTGCCAAGTGACAAAATTCATATTAAAGAATGAGAGAATGACTAAAGAGTTAATTCTTTAAATGCTTGCATTCGAAATTAAGCGCAAAAATTTGACAGATATATTATTCATTGAATTAAGTCAAAGGAATTTACTTCGCACTAAGATCAAATTATCTGATGTTTACATAAAAGGAAAAGGCAATATTTAAAAGCGGGATGAACTCACAGGTTCTAATCACACAAATAGAAATTCCAATCATCCTGTTTTGAAATACCATTTGATTAGCGAATATGAGTTAAAATAATTACATATCGTACTATACATAAGAAGTTCATTTTAAATTACTTTATAACAACTAAATGAATGCATGTTTTACCTTGCTTAGAATAAAAAGAATTACCCTCCCCCTTTCACCAATATGATTGATAAATTAAGTTGAGGAGACTTTAAAGAGAAAATTCAATAGTTATAATCAATTCAGTGTTTTCACCGTTTTTGATTTACTACGCAGGAGGGGGAAAAAAATCTTACCAAGTAGAAAGTAAAATAAGTTTCAAAGAGTCATAAATCAAGCTTTTCTTTCACCTCACGTTGCATAAAAATAAGAAAGCAGACGGAATAAAATAAAAGACGATTTTTTTAGAAACTGGATAATCCCCCCCCCCAAATAACTTTTCGAAAGTTTAATGTTGCTCTTAGAATATATTTCATTTATTACTTATTGCAGACAATGTGTTACAGAGATTTAAAAAAATTTGAGAGAATTGTAAAAAAAAAAAAAAAAAAAAAAAGAGAGAGAGCGAAACATTTTTTTCTAAAGACACGGATTTCAACTAATCATTCCAATTATTATTTACCAAAAACCATTCAATCGAACACACATTTAAACCAAAATTAATAATAAATTAGGTTATTTTGAGATAAATAAAATGAATTGGTTCGATGAAGAAACTATCGAAAATATTTTCTCTTCTCCACTAAGTTTCCAATAAAAATAATTAGGAATAGCAAAACAGAATTTTTATTCAAAGTAACATACTCATTTATATAAGTAAAGAAAATATTCATCTGTTTCGTTATAAAAGATACAACGAAAATGATTTGATTCCTTTTGAGGTCATAGTTCAAAAGTATTTTTTATAATGCTAATGTACATAGAAATGAAATAAACTGCATATGATTTTGAGATTTTTAAAAATTTCTTTAAGGGCCGACAATTTAATACGCGATATAATAATACAGACATACACATTAACATTTTTGAAACTAATGATAAATCATTGTTAAAGTGCTTTTTTTGCATCACATTTCAAAAAAAGAGACGTTCAGAAGTTTTCAATTTAAAATATCTGAAAGAAAAACATTTAAATATTCGAAGATAAATATTATTTAACCTAACACTATAGTCTAAATTCTAATATACGTCGGCATAGCTAGTATTATCAGTTGCATACACCATTAAACCGTAACGTATATAAATTGTTTTTTTAAAACAAAATAAAATCTTGAAACCATGCAGAAAATTAAAATGTATCCTTCGCAGTAACAATAACGAACAAACCTCGTAACAACCAAGTACAACAAACAAAAATCGATCATTACAGCGAATCTTTAAATCACATTTCACCCTCATAAACTTTGTATATTCCTAAGTAAAGGTACTTAGTTCTCCCTTCCGAAAGAAATAAAAGGTTTATGGGAGAAGCACGACCAAGAAAAGAGACACACAATTAGCTCTTCCGCCGACACGAAAAATGTTACTCTTGAGAGCCATCACACTGATGAGTTTCTACAACTGAAACTAAGTCAACTCTTAAGGCTGTCTTTGTACCCAACAGGATTCTCGAGGGTTTAAGTGTTCCTCCCCTCCCACAGATGAATATTCGCATTGAAAAATAACAAAGGAGACGAAGAACAGACACTTTGACCTTCAAATTTAAAGAACCTTCAGCAATTTAAAATTAAATTTATTCCAGAGGCCTCTCTTAATTGAGGAAACAAATATATAGGGCGATTCGTAAATATGTTTTAAATGAAAAATTAATAATGCTTTAAGGATACAGTCAACGACAGGAAATTCGTAAACATGCTTTAAATAAAAATGTAATGATGTTTCAACGATGCAGTCACAGATCATTTTCAAAAAATAAATTTCTTCCTCCCACTAGGCTCCACTTGTTACATGTCATACGCCCACAATTTATGCAGATTTAGTTAGATACATAAACTGATCGAGTCATTGATAATCCGAAGAGATGAGTTATTGGAGTAATATTGCTATTTATTTATATACTTTCAAAAATTTTAGCCACTCATAACAACCGCGCATTTCTTATGATTAATAACTTGTGGGTGTATACGCAATGCTACATACGATTCAGAACTCTCTTTTTTTGGAACTTATCAACCAATTGCAAGTTATATTAATGTACATCGTGAAACAGGCATAAGCTGAATTTTTAGAAGGGGGCATCATTTGAGTGTTTTCAAAAATTAAAATAAATGAACACACTACAACACACGAATTAGAATTACTAAAATAAATGAAAGAGAGATTTTTTTAAACAAGATAAAAGCAGAGCGAAATTTTAAAAAATAAAATGAAATAAAAAAAAGGGGAGGGGGAAACATGTTTTGAAAATAAAAACTAGCAAAGGCTTTAGACAATATTAAGTTTGGAATCGGACAAAATTCGCGAAGCCACGAAACTATTCGACATTCTTCAAAAGAAGCCGACTTAAAACACGGCATGGAGAAAAGAGAACTTCAAGATAGTGCATAATATAAACAATTTATTTTAGGCACGAATCAGAACTCTTTTTCAAAAAATAAAAACCGACACACCACGCAATGTGCGTTATTCTCCAGGGACATCTTTTCCCTCGAAACCACCTCGCTTACCCCAAATCATACTTTCGAGATAAAAAAAAAAAAAAAAACATGTTTTAAAACCGCACGAAAACAGATAACAGACTTGATATAAAAAGATGCCCGATTCGGAGCACGCAATAGGGAACCAGATCGCATTTCCCGCCACAGAGCAAAAGGGGAGAGGGCGCTCACTGAACGGTAAACCGAGCCCCTCGCAACCTTCCCGTGTGGCGAGAGTGGCCCGTTCCGAACATCGATCCTGCTATCTTGTCGCTCCCTTTTCTTGCTAAGCTTTATTATTTCTACTCCCGACGTACTTACCGACTCCCATTTTCAGCTCAACTACTTTAGGTGTATTGCCTCCCCGCTGGAACATTTTTAAGGGTTCTCTCTCTATCACTCATTCGTCCGAAATTCGGTCACACGTGGGTCGCATTCTCTCCCCCCCCCCACCTTCTTTCTCTCCTCAAGACAAGTGGTCTTTTGAAAGAAAGGATGTAAGTAGTTAAAAAGTAAAACCATTATTTCGAAGACCTCGAAAAAGGGAGGGAAAAAAATTTATCCGCAAGTACTTTTTTTTTTTTTTTTGCACAATGTTGGGATTAAAATGTGTCCAGTTCTGGAGTTATGTGCAACTGGAAGAGAAAATGCTACATTTTGTAGAATGCACATAAAGGGTTTAAAAAATTAAATACATATACGCAATGAAACAATCATTATAACAAAAATTAATTTGAAAAAATAGAATTCATGAACGTGTTTTATTTTACAGATTGTAATTTTTATGTGACTGCATTTCTACTTAATTAAAAGATGGTAGAAAACATGTAAAAAAGCAATTTCGACCTCACTATATATAGGCGGACAGCAAGTGGTGAAAAGCAGACGGCTCTGTAATGGAAAGCATAAAGCGGAAGTTTTCTTACACATCGTCATTTCTACCGTGGATTTCCTGATTACTGAACGTCGCCAATCTTTCCACCTATGCATTGTATGGTGAAAATTGCTTGTTTAGATGTTTTTTTTTTAATCACCCAGTACATTTTTGCCAACGAGTTTCGAAACATACTGTATTTAATAATTATTAAATATGCTAAACAGTTAAAAAAATAATAATTCTTTTCCCCCTTTTTCACGTATATTCCTCTATAATATTAATAACTATTTTTAAAGTATGATTCATTGAATAGATTAAAGAAAAAGGAACGAGCATAGAAAAGCAAACGCCGACAGTCAAGAGATAAATGACTCAAACATATATTGTAGTTTATTAAATATACGAATTTAAAAAGTTGCAGATGAATAATAAATAAAAAATATGATAAATGACATTTACGAGCAACAGGATATGAAATAAAGTTATCTCATTTTATTATTGCTGTGAGAAAAAAGTTTCGAAATATTTTAATACTATTCTATGTGTTAGTTCAGACATCGTCATTTCTGACGATGCGAAATACTCGTAGTATGGCTGTACAACACTTTTTCCCGCACGATCACTATAAAGACGGGAAAACAACTTACAGATCTTTCATATTACATTGAGAGAGAGAGAGACGAATAACATATTTATTGAACTTCATTCGTTATTAATAGGAAATACAGACTGCTGCATTCCTCTGATCTTCAAGAAATATTAAATGTTCAACATCGTTTTATTCGAAATTATATATTAATAAAATCAACGCTTAAAAACAGGAAGATAAAAGCTTTTGAGCTTTGACGCAAAATATGTAGAATCATTTACTCGAAACAGAGTTTAAATGGTTTAAATCTTATTAATACAGGGAGGGAGGACAAACAAAAAATTATAAAAAATGATATATTACTTAGTTTCGCCATTCTTCAAAACCTTGAATTTCAAAAGACCACTTCCGAATAACCCCATGGCGCCCAATTGGCGTGAGTTATCGCCGTGAGAAATGAAATGTATTGAGCCAAAGATTCACATGAATCATTTCCTACTGCACCCAACATCAGCTGATGCGGGACTAAAACGATTAAGAGATAAAAGACAGGATTGGGACCATCCATTAACAGAAGGAATCTTGGGCTGAAAAGAGGGGATTTTCTCCAACCACGTGAAGACAAAACCATTAGTATTAATAAATGTTCGGCAGAATTGAACAGTGTCTAATTTGATCATTTCATGCTTGTTAATGTTGTTTTAAGAAAGGCTCTTCTTCGTCTTTTAGGTCACCTGATAACTACGAAGCGGATTGCATTGTTGAGCTTTTTATACTGTACACTACCGTACAGCCTTCATCTAAGACAATGCAGGTTATATCTATTTTCTTTTCTAATTAAAGCATGCTGCATGAGGTTTATTTTTTACTTCCACATTTTTTATTAAGTTAATATATAGCTAGTTAGTTCATCATTAGTAGTTTGGGAAATAAATTATATTTAAGTATATGCTGTTAAAATGACAGGTAACAGATTACGATTTCAGTTTACATGTTTGCAATAAAATTTTAATGCAACACTTTCCAATTTACTAACATCTTTAATTATAGGAGGCTTTGAACATTTCAAAAGGTTCGGAAATCCCATAGGAAAAACAATATTCTTTATTATTGTAATAAAAATCTTTAAAATATTGAACACATTTAATAAACTACGTTAGCATAAATGCATTTTTTTTAATTATAAATATGAATTTTAAAAAAAAATTACGGAATATTTATTATGTAAATTTAGCATGCGTTAATATTTTAACGAACGTAAAATGATATTAATATTAAGAGGAACATTTTTCAAATAAGCAATGAATTTGCATAATAATCATACCCAACGAACAAGTACAATAATCGAAATTACTTTAAATAGTAAGATATAAAATTTCTTCCAACTAAAAATGCTACAAAATTCTTTCTTCTTATAATGTGATTGTTAACAAATGTTAAATGCATGAATCCAAAATTAATTCAATGGAGTAACATGGTCCATTTAATTCCATTAAAACAGTTTAATATGGTGATGGAAAGAATAGTTATTGAAACTAAAAATTACTTAAGCGTCCATTCAAATTATAAAAGTACTTAATATAAAGTTGAAATTAGTTGTGCTTTTTAAAAGAAGTTTCTATGTTCAAAATCTATATACATTCATTCCTTCTTAAAATCAAATATCTACGACTTCCAGAAGAAACCTATTTAATATTTAAAACAAAATTGTTTAAGTAACTGAATTAAACTAGAAGATCAAAAAGAGGTTTAAAAAAGAAAATGCCCAGCATCCGATAGGTTTTTTTATTTCCTCCTTTTCCCTAAAAATGTTTGTCTCGCAGCAATCCAGGTAAATGCCTCATCAATTAAATTTCAAGCTCAGAATCAATCTCAATCAAAACTAACAGTTTTCGAAGGAAAGAAAAAAGGAGGGAAGAACACTTGCACATACATATAACAATAACCTTTAAAAAAATAAATTTAAAAAAAAGATAGAAAGGAAAGGAAGAAATGAGCGAGAAATGCAATTAAGGTTACATCACAAGGGGGGAAACTGAAAGAATTCATGAAAATCAATTAATGGGAAAGGCGCTAAAGGTAAAAATGCGAATTAAAAAAGGGGTCGAGAGAAGGATGAGGAGGGGATGTTTTGAGAACTATCATCTTACAAATAGGAAAAAAAAAAATCGACGAAACTTTAATATTAAATTATTTCTTTATTCTGTCGAGCTTAATTAAGAGATTAAGAATTGCTATTAAAAATGTGAGAAGTCAAAAAAAGAGGGGAAAAAAGGGCGTGATCAAAAAAAAAATTGGGAACAAATATTCATCCTTATTCTTTTTCAGAAAATGATATTGATCCAGTTCCCATACTTATATTTTTGCCCACTAATAAAAATGATAACAAAAAAGGAAACAAAAATCATTTAATTAAAATAATAGCCACCACTTAAAATTTTTAGAAAGTACAAAATTTAGGTCATGACTTATATTCCCCAGAAAATATTAGATACTATATATTGTGTGTGGATGGGAGCTTAAAAATTATACTTCGAGACCCCCCCCCCCCAAAGAAATGATGAAAAGTTAGATCTTCTATTACTATATACACTCAGTTAATTTTACAAGATGATTGGTTTTAAAAAAAAAAAAAAAAAAAAAACTTACTAGAATTGTTGACGGAAAGATATCGTTTTCGAATCATAGTAAATTCCAAAATTATTTCAGTTTTTTAAAATTTTCTGTGAAAATAAATAAATAAAAGTACCATTATCATAAACAGCATAAGATCAAATATATTTCTTTTCCGCGTGTATACATCAAAGGATAGAAACATAGCAACGTTTGCATCGTTAAATACCCTAGAAAAATAGCAAAATATTACATTAAAAATTTAGATCACAATTTATACTACGAAACAAAATTGGCGTCTGTCTTTGCTTGTCCCCATCCGTTCTTGCCATTTGAGAGTTGATTTTACAAACATTTGAATGAAAAATAAGTAAATAACAAATTTAAAAAAAAAAAAGAAAGAAAGAAAGAAAAGAAAAGAAAATACGAGCTATTTCATTAAGAATAACTGATATATATTTTATATGAATTATCGGAAAACATTGAATCAACGGAATAAAAAAAAAACGTCATTAAAATGGATAACATAGTTTTTGTAATCGATTTACTCTGGAAATCATTTGTCGCTGGGCCGACGACAGTAATTTTATTTTTCCAAAAGACTTTGCCAATAATCTAATGTTCCGTACAAGATTTCTCCCTTCTTAGATTTATATAATATCTCTTAGATGCACCTATTCATTCATTCCGGTATTGTGCATTAAGAGAAATGAATAAAAGAATAGATATTGATTAAAACATCAAAGAAACGATGCACTCTACTCACATACCCTAGAGAAATAGAAGGAAATGATCCAGGTACACAGAATAGTTATTGAATTACTGAAATGCAAAGGAAAAAAAAAATTCAAAAGAGCAAAAGTTCCTGTAATATAATAACAATATATAATAGCTTAATCGTCAAAATGTATTCGATAATTCACTGTTGTCATTTCATTAATATACAATAATAATATATTGTAGTAATTTAAAAATAAGTGACTAGATATCACAAAACCAGATGTACTCGTAAGGTTTTCCAAAGAAACAATTTTAAATTTTCTCGATGGCGTAGATGTAATACCTTAAAACTATAATATAACCAGAATGGTAAATTGCACGTGTATTCTACATAATCAGTACTGGGTAGTAAAAACAATTAAGTAAGTTAAATTTTTAAAAGTTTATCTTTCTCCTGAAAAGTTGGCATAATTGCACATAAGAGATATCAGATGTACATAATCCTAAATTAATTGTAGTTAAAAAGTACACTAATACATTATCGATATAAGATTTCTACTGGGGATAGCTATGCATTCCTCAATGTGGTTAATTGGCCCGCGTTTGGTTCAAATTAAAATAACTGTGGAGAAGAAAAATTTATACAATTACAATGGAACAACTATAAAAGATTGCAAGTAATATTTGTAACTAGCTGAAATATTCGGCGTTACATGGGAAATAAATGTTTCTTTTGAAAGTAAAACTTCGTTGTGTATTAAGATAAAATCCCAGAATTTAAAATACAGTACAGTATCGATTATCTGAATACCGATCAACAGAAAAATCGGTTGTCCGAACACGTTCAAGTAAGCACATTCAAACTTAATTGAAGGCCTACTTTAATAGCCATTTTGAATTTTTCTATATGATGTAAATGTTTATTGACGTCGCACTTAAAAGCAAAACGAATGCTTTTTGCGACGGACCTCGTAATTTTGAACCTCGGTCAAGTGACGAGAATGGCACCTGAGTTTGCACCTCCCTCTCCTAACTTCCTCCCACGCGGACTAATTTAACGTGCATCAGCCCTGGCTCCACGTGGATCTTTAGTGGCATAAGGGCTCGAACCCACGACTCGACGAACCATGATCACTCGGTTACCGCGGCCCCCTGAATATGTCTGAGTTAGTCAGTTCCCTGTGTTAATTGCAAAACGAAGTACATACATATACTTTCCTGATAAATATAACTGTTTCTTTGTTTTGCATCGCTCCTAAGACACTGGTACAATTGCTTTCCGTAAACGATCGGTTATCTAAAAATAAATAAAAACCCACATATGAACACCCAGTTCACAACTATTTCGGACAATCGATGCCATGCTGTATTTTTAATGAATTTCACCAAGCAAATTCCTTTTATTATCCTGTTTAGTAACAAAGCTGATGCCTGCGGTACATTAAAGAACACAATATTTTCCAAGCTCAAAATTTTATCCTTAACTCGAGTGGCTACAAACTTTAAAAGTCTTCAATGATTTTGGAAACTTAAATCTACTGCAACAAGTCAGCGAAAATTTCAAAGAGAAACACAAATCTCTCGACCAATTTAAAGGGTAATGTAAAGCGCACGTACTAGAAACCGAAAGGGGAAGTTCATTCCTTTCATAACAGGCAACCGAAGCACTTCCCGACTTAATTTTACAATGCGACTAAGCACTCGACTGTAATGGGTCCGGCTTACTTCTCTGCCTCTAAATGCAAAGTCTCGGTATAAGATAAATTTAAAATTATGCTAACGATAATGGAGGCCTAAAACAGTTTGGGAATAAACGGATACCGAATTGCGGATCGCTTTATGGGAGAGGCGATTCTTGCTCGGACGCATTGTCCCAGTTTTGAGCGTTTTAGGAATCTTCTCCCACATTTCGGAAAGCAGTCGCACAAATAAATTTAATTATTCAAATGCAACTTAGGGCAAGAGATTTCCTCAAAGCACTCACGATTTCAGAATTCGGGAAATTCGCAGACAGTTTATAAATTAATTCCGAATAGAATTATTCGTTTCATTTGTAGCGTGCAATGACACTCGTTGAAGAGTTACAATTAGAAGTATAAATTTTCTTGATTGAAAAAGGAAGGCAGAGGCAGTAAATTATAACAAATGTTTAACAGAAACAACGGTGTCACAATTTCAATGAAGGATATTTATTGATAGATATATAAATTATTATTCAGTTCGATTGGATTATTTTATTTACCACGAATTTACGCTACTTATGCAATATTTTGGTAATGGGAAATTGATGACGGTTTGAGCGATTCGGGGAAAAGGAATGTAATAAATGAATTCTCTAGAGAAGCTGGAAGATATTTCCTTCGAAAAATAAATTATGAAAAATCCATCTAAGGAACAGTGAAACAATTGCATAACCCAACATTCTACAGCTTTACAAAGTGCTCTATGAATATCATGATATACTATACAACAGCTTAGTCTAAGCCATATTTACAATTAATAATGCTTTACTCCAAATATTACGAACACAGATAATAAAATGCATCATGTTCATTTGGAAAATGATGTAAAAAATTTATTCTTTTATTTAGGAATAAAATCATCTTAACATATTTAACAATAAAGCGATTCTCCCTAATTAAGAATATTTTTATAACGGGAACAGAAGAATTTTGCTTAAAACTTATCAAAGGCTTGTTTAAAAAATTCACTAAATTCACTAATCATCCATAATTAAGGAAAACCGGAATCATACTCAGAACACTTTATCAAGTTTAAAAAAATGTTTCAATATCAATTAATATTTTTAAGTTCGATTCATAACTGTACAGTCCTATAATTTTGGAATATTCATTAAATACACAATTTTTCACTCAAACATATTAACTATTGCACTGATTTTTTTCTTTTTTTAACAATCTTTGATTGTGCATTAGTTGTTTTCATGGAACACTATAGATGGCTTTGCGGAGCGCTACTATACCAGCGCGGGCCTCTGATTCAGATACACGGCTCTGTACAATAGTTAATTTCAGAATATATTAATTTCGCTCTCCCTCCCCTTTCTGTGTAAAAAAAAAAAGCGTTCTTAATTTCAATTCTACTCCTTAACATTGAGTGAAAATAGCCTCCACATTTTCAAATTAGCAATCTTCAAATTTACTAAAGTTCACTAAATCGCAAGTTTAATATTTGCCTTTTATCTTAACGGTTAATATCTGAAAAAAATTGCTTCGATTTCCGGCAAAGAAGGTTATCCAAAATTCTTCGAACATATAATACACAAACTAGCTGTACTAAAAGCATATTCATTTATGGGATGCAAAGCTTAATTTATAAACGATTTCATAAATTCATTGATGAAACGGCTGTCTGTGGAAAAACGAGCAAATCACTATTTGTGCCAGAGAAAATACTTCCTTTATTATTATTTTTCCCTAACTTTTCTATCTACCGTATTACACATCTCTCCAGAGAAGATGGAGAGAAAAAAAGCGAAGAAAAAACTAATCTAATAATTTTCCCTTCACTTCTTTTGATTAATATCGATCGACTCAAAACCCAATTGGGAGGAAAGAGATACCATACATTATGCACGCTATTTATGTTTTCTTTTCTTTTTATTTCTTAAATTCTACCTTTTCTGAATCTTTTCGTCGGGTAAAAATGAGAAGCCATAAATGAACGCGAGGTAATGAAATAAAACAGACATGGGTAAGGAAGAAAAATCTCATCAATAACATTTTGTTCCGACCAAAAATGCGTTTAAAAAATATGAAGTCAAGTGAATAAGTTTTTTTTTTTTTATAACTAATATTTTTTGTGATATATTTTGAAGTTATTCCGATGTCTTCGTTGTTTTTTTTTTTTTTTTTTAAAGTATCTTCTGATATATTTTGGAAAAAATACTTGAAACATAAATTTTTTACAATCCATTCACACATGATTGAATAGTCTGAAAATTTGTAGTTACATGATCTCAGGATAGCGAGTCGATACAAAGCAAAATAATTTTTAATATAGTACTTTAATAACATTTATTATAGCCTAAATACTTTTAAAACAAATAAGGCATTTCTATTTGCTATCGGTAAGACTTTTCAAAGCAAAACTTTCAGCAGGTAAAATTAGTTAATAATGGTACAAGTTCATAATGACTAAAACTGATAGAGGAAGGGAAAGTCTTAAAAGAAAATTCTATCGTAAATCAATAAAATAATAATAATTTACAAAGGGAAAAGTGGGGGGAAGAAATATTGAGCACCATATTTTGCAAAGTTTTATCTGAATAATATCCGAGTACAACAATTTGTAATAGTTTTATTTGTTTCATTATAAACGCTTTACGTATCTTAATATACCACCTGATTTAATATTAAAATAATCAAAGCGAATAATTCATTTATTAAATGAAAAAGAGGCAAATTATAACTATAATCAGAGTGATACTAAAAAAGATCTTAATTCGCTGAAATCTTAAGTATTCTGAAAAATCAGTACAGATATACATAACACCTAAATATTAAACGAAGAATCGTTATAAAAAGGAACATTTGAGTAATTTTAAAATGGATTTCTGAAAAGAAAAATATTTTATGTGAAAGAATACATTTGCCCCTATGGTTCCGAAATCTCAGCACGACACAAACCACAGCTCGATAGCGACCCTTGAATAGATGAGTGCTATGCGAGACAAGCTTCGATTTTTCCCACAACACAACAGAAATAAATCAAGTTATGCGGAGAGAGAGGAAGGGGGATTCAGGTTGACGGTTGCAGTGAATCGCGACCGCCGAACAGTTTTTGAAAAGGCGAAAAATAAATCTAATGCTTGGATGGTGTTCTCTAAGTTAATTTTTCAATTTCTGAAGTCCACAGCTGGTAAATATAAAACCCGGAACTGAAAAAAAAATTTTTTTTTCAAAGCTACGTCCAACAAATTGAATGGTATAGAATTGTGTCACTAAAATTCTTTCAAATAATCCTTTTTAATATATTTGTGTGGGTGTTCAAATTGGTATTACTCGTACACTATTTATATGACTAATAGCGATCCAAATGGAGATATAAAACAAACTATTATTCTTAATAGTGATAATGATTGAAGATGTCTAAAATGTATTGTATATTAGGGAAAATTTCAACCCGCAAACATTTAATTTGAAGACTTAGTAAAAATGTCCAAAAATTACAGCTCCATTTTAAATTTTAATACCATTTTATATAGAACAGAATATTACAATTTATATCGGACAAATGCATAAGTCTGCCTTTTATGAATGACACAAAATGCAAATTTTAATGCGCAATGAGTACAAATGAAATATACCTCGCAAACTTTACATAGTTTTGCAAAAGAAAAAAAAATCAACACAGAATTCAATTTAAAGCTAGTGTGTGCATATTTATTATTTCTACAGAAATCATAATCAAGAAATAAATTAAAGATAAATATTAACAGGAAAGTAACAGTAAATTAAAAATGAATATAAAAATAAAATAATCAAATCATAAAGAAACAAAAAACGAAAGAAAAATAAGAATAAAGTTATATTAAAGTGAATGAAACAAATATATATATAAAAAAAAATGAGATTCAGTAAAGCAAAACCGTATAAAATTAACGGATAAATAAAAAAATAAATAAATCCTAAGCGTTAAAAATGCACATAATTTCCCTCCACCTAATTTAGACAGAGTTTTCAAACACCTGAGGTCACAATCGGAGAAAGAAAGAATTCGAACGAGAGTACAGTAAAAAAGAAGAAATAAATAAATTCGCCAAAGAAGGGACGAAAAGAAAAATGCCCAGAAAACAATTTGTCATCTACACATGCGACCGAGAATTCATATCTCTCACAAATCAAAACATCGAAGCAGAAGGAAAATCTTTCCAGCTATGAAATCATGTATTGTTAAAAGAAGAGTGAAAAATAAAGGCATTTTCTTAGCCCTTCTGCTTTACAGAAATTGGATTCGTTAGCTTTCAAGAAATGTCAGCCAAGGCATTCATTACTTAAGTAAAAGATATTATACTGTCTTGCACTGCATTTATTGAAGACAGACATCCATTTATTTTCTTGAACACGCGTACAGTGGAAAGAAAGGAAACATGACAATAGCGTCAGTTAAATTTCGGTAATGTTCCTTGCGAAATATATACCATAAGAGTCAAGTGGTTTTTATTCCATGTTCAAATAAATTTGTGTACGGATGAATAAAGCAAGATATTAAACACTGAAAAATAAGTAAATTTGGAAGCTTTTCCTCAACAATTATTTGCTTTAATTATAATAACATTTAAACACGTCAAAAGCGAATGAAAAGAGGATATGAAATAAATTAAATAAATGAATTAAGAGAGAATTCTAAAACGGAATATTCATTAAATTGATGTACAACAAGTCACACAAGAAAGTCAGTTAGAAATTCTGAAATTTTAACGATAATAAGCTTTTTCACGCTAACGGAAATAACGCGCAATAATTTTTTAGAACATTTAAAATTCATAACGCAATTATTAATGGCAGATTAAATGACGTAATGAAGGAGAGGAGAGAGAGAGAAAGTAATTTTTAGTAACAGATGTTAGCGTTTTTCAAAACGTGATTCCCCCCCCCACTTAATTGTTGTTCCTTTTGAATAAAAATGTGATAAAATAGTTAGGTTATAAAAATACGATAAAATAGTTAAAATGATATACGCAAAACTTATTATGGTAGAATAATTCTTAAAATATATTAATATTTTTTTTCTCTTAAAATACGTGGAGAAAAACACGTTTCATTAAATAACTGAATTAGAATTTTCTACAGTTTTTCTTCTTTTAGTTGAAGGATTTTTATTTTCACGGTACCAATAATCCTACTTTAACTAATTCTGAATAATCGATTTAAAAAAAAGCACAGGAAATTATTAATAACTTTTAATACCGCCATTAATTTTTAAAAACCAAAACAATACTTAGAAGAACTTAGAAAAAATTTGCTTTTGAATTTCTATGATTTAATATTCAGAAAAATGGATTTTTGGCACATCCAAAATTAATCTCATTGTCTGAAGTTGTCTTCATCTAAAGAAAAGCGACTAATCTTGAACACTTTTCCAAATTAAAAAAAAAAAAAAAAAAAATGAATAACAACTCAATAAATTAACATCAGAATCAAATTCACTACTGAAACGAGAACATCCCATTACTCACCCATACATGTATATTACATTTCTTTTATTATATTTAAACTTTTTGATATTAAATTAAACTTTTATATATTAAACTTAAACAAAAGGAATTTAAACTTTTTTTTTCTTCTTATATATATTTCAGATTAATAGTTACTACACACAAACATTATACAATACATATCGTAAACATATTTACAGAACATTTCGACTTTAGGTCGAAAAAAATAAATGTAATTAAACAAGTTACAACTTTACAATTAATATTAATTAATAATGGAGACATTTTTTTTTTTTGTCTGTATTTGTAAAAGTTTTACGAGTATGGGTTCTGTGTATGAGTATGTTTTAACAATGCTCAAAGACAGTTTTATACCTTAGAAAAGAGATTTAATAAAGTATAAATTCAGTTAAATAAATCATGCGAAATCACATGAAAATAAAAAGCTAAGATAATAGTACAAAATTCAACAACACACCTATATTTTTATAAACGAAATATTCATCTCTATTTACATAATAGTACAGAAAATATTCGAAGTTCGAGAGAAATATAAAATACTTGCCATCTCGCGCGCGTAAATAAAAAATAAACAAGGATTATTTCGATATTTCGAAAAATGTCAGCATTATAAATGGATAGGAAATTCAGGTGAGAAAGTACCACCTGCCGTCAGTATTGGAAAGATTGGAAAAAGCGAACGCGGTTCGAAATGGAAGTATGAATAGAAAAGTTCGAACAAAAATGGTTCTAACTTGGAAGAATTTCAAGTACCGACAAAGAATGTGGTTAACGGTGTCCCTCCACTTCCTCAAAGTAATCTATCACGGATATCCAAATCTTTGATAAAAGGTTTTATTACTTGTCTATCTCCGACAAATGTCAGAAATTTTAAATCGAGAAACGGAATTTCATGCTGGAAAAGTATCAGGTCTGAAAAGTATGGGAATTCGTAATATTCTATATATATATACTACTTCATCTTTTTTTTTTTTTTTAAAGTTTATATCAATTTTTAAAAAAAGTTATTCTGAACATGATAGGATTTCAAAACGAATAAAGTAAAATAAAGAGAATAAAAATATAGTACATAAATTATATACTGAACCAAAACAGAAATGAAATTATATTATAATACCAAACACGCATCAGTTAAAACGGATGTCTCTCTACAATTCTAAAATTGGCTATTTGCGATAAGGCAATTTTGAACCACAATCATAGTTTGAATCATAAGAAAAACACGCACGAACATCATTTTTAAAGTTCCACATTACGTTATGCGAGAATGTTTCAATTTATTACATAAGCCAAATACTTTCTTTGTTGTTGTTAAAAGAACCATTGACATTTTCATAGTTCATTCTTTAAAATTAGTTTTTGTTTGCGCTATTTAGATTTTACAATAATAGGAAAGGGAAGATAGCAGTCGCAATGCTATAACTTTTACTTTTCTTTTTCTATCATATTGCTTTTACAAAAATACGTATGCACCAACAACTGAAATTAATAATGCGAGAAAATCAATTCAAAATTAGAACTGCCTTTAATTCTTTGAAAACAGAAACACACTGAAAATGCTCTTGTATCTAAACACAGTGTGTTAGGGTCAAGCGGTCTAATAAACATAATACAAAGTTCATCAAATGCCTCAAAAGAAAAGAGGTGAGGAAGACGAACAGGATAATAATCGAACTAACGATTAGATAAAACTATATCCCAAATAGATCAGCTAACATCGTGATCAATCAAGTTACAGAAGAATATTGCTGTTTGTTTTTAACTATTGTATATAGTTGAAAATTGTTAAAATTACCATATAAATTGATCACGATGCTTGCTACACGCCGTTACATTGGTGGGCCAAAAATATTCAAAGCGAGCAGTTAATTAATATAATTGATGTGTGTATTTAGAATACTAAATTACACGCTTAGTTCTTATACAACAAATAAATCTTAAAAAGGCCCCCCCCCCCCCCAAGATCCTGTATGTCAATTCCTTTTTTTTAAAAAAAAATAAGGTTTTTATTAATCAAATATTTTTTTTCCCATCCGAAAAGTACATGTTCAGACATTTATTTTTCTGCTGACAAAGGAAAAGACAATAACGCTATTATTTTCCCAACTGAAATCAGATCGGCAGTTTATGCTTTCAGGTTCAGAAATTTGTCTCCGAAGGGCTATAAAGCAAAATCGGATACAGTATTTTTATAGGCAAAATATAAACAGAGTGGTCGACAGTAACCATACATCACATTTCAAACACTCTTTATTATTTAAAAAAAAAAAAAAAAGGTAGAAGAGGGGGTACAAGGCGTTACGCCACAGAAGGAGGCATATCCACTGGTTGTAAAAGAAAATAAACATGGGTTTCGCAATAACAAGAAAGAAAACTGAAACGACCATAAAAGTGAAATTCAAATAGCATAAAGCTGTTGCCCTTTTACTATCCAGACGCTGTTAGAAAAAGTAATTCGGTTTATTTTTGAGTTTTTTAGTTCCCATCCGTATCCTTCCACCACTCTCTTTCTCTTTCTGTTACTTCGGCCTTTCTCTCTTTAGTTGAGAATTCCTGAAATAGCTAAAAAGTGACATTTAACATGTCAGCAATAAATTCATGACTCTCATTTGCTTTCTTTTTCACGCACTCGTAGACACAAATGAAAGGAAATTATGATACATTCTCTGCACCGATGAAAACATTTCAATACAATAGAAGTTTTTAAGTATCGGCACGAATTACGTTTGTTTCAATATTTCCTTCCGGACTCAACATTTTTTTTTTTAATCCTTAAAAGACAATTAGAAATTTTTTTTTTTTTTTTTTTTTTTTTTTTTTAACTAATGTGTTTATTTTACTTCGGTGTTTCAATAACTTAGAACTTGTTACTCGATTTCAACTAACGGTTTTTTCAAAAATATGTTTATTTAATTGGAAGATATTGAATTTAAAAATGTCTTGAAAAAAAAAATTAAAAGTTTAAACACATTAAAAATATTTAATGCACTTTTTAGTCTCAAAGTATGTCTTATAATTATAATAAAAACAGCGAAAAAGAATTCTAAGTTTTATAGTTATTATTTTTATAACTTCGAAGCATCTTTATACAAGAATCCATACGAGAAAGTAATGCACGAGTGAAAATTAATAAAACATCAATTTTTAGTTAATTTGTGAATCATTAAATTAGAAAGAGGAAGAAATTTTTTTAAAAAAACCCACTAAACATTAATTACCATTTTTTAAACTAATAACCTACCTCGAATTTAATTTATAAAATTTTCACTCACAAATAAGCATTTGGTTAAAAATGTAATCATAATTTAATGAAACAGATTTACAATAAGTTAACCGCATACACTGTACGATGAAAGATGCTCTCAGGATACATATTTCTATATTTAAAGAATAAGTTTATATTACTCAATAAGTGCCAATATCTACGTTGCGAAGCGAACAATCGCTACATTTTTGTCTTAAGTAAATTATAACAACATAACATTAATATTTTTTCTGTACGCTACATAAAAAATTAACATTTAATACATGCAATACAATGTTTTAATATATATATATATATATATATATATATATATATATATATATATATTATTTAAACATGCCTATTTAACTGAAAGAATTCAGACTTATCTCATACAAACAGAAAACTGCGCCGCTTGGCAATTTTCGATTGGAAAACAGCAAATACCCATAGTACTCAAACGGTTTAAAAAAAAAAAAAAAAGACACCTATGGTTTGAATTCACATAAATTGAGCTCTTACATAAATTTTTTGAAAAACTTCGCAAGTAAAACAAAATGAGATTCTTTCCTCTCTCTCTCCTTAACACGATAACTAGCTTGCCCACCAATTCGGGAAAGCAGAATTGGGGAGGAAGAGAAACCCTTCAGAAGTATGAGGAAAAAACGTCAGTGATAAGAGAGGCAATGCCGGTCGTATCACGAAAGAGGCATAAAAAAATCCATTCTGCAATCCATTACAGCTAAAATGATACCACAATAGGAAGCTCTTGGGCATCTTGGCCGTCCGGTGCAACTAGACGCGCCAAATAGATGAACGCAATGAAAAATTCAGCAAGAATACTTATTCCTGCGTGGATCCGGAGGACCAAATCCTCCAGTAATCTTCAGAAAAACCTTTACCTAGTGTCATGAAAGGGAATTAATATTTATTCGCCCAGAACATTGGCGCCTACAGAAAGGTTGGAGGAAAAAATCGAATTAACTATAACGTTTCCCCCCCCCCCCCAACCTTTGGACAAGCAACAGCAGAAAGAAAGAAAAAAAGACGTCGATAAAAACTCATCTCGAATAAAAGTAGCTTTTGTGATCTAACAAGATTTTTAAAAGCTTTTGTTTGTAGGGAGAGTCACACGAAAGCAATTCAAAAGATATTAATATAAATAACAAGTTGGGATGATGTTTTTAGAGATTTATTCAGGCAATGGGAAGGAAAAGTCTATTCAAGATACAATAAATGTGATTTACTTTCTCTAAAAACATTAAAAGAGGAAGATAATATTAAAAAACACCACTACAGACTTTGAAACTAAAAACATTTTGAAGATATTTATTTCCCCATGTTAATAATAAAATGGATAAGAAAGAAATGGGAAAAACAAAAGGGAATTGAAATTTTTTTCCTCTAATAAAACAGTTTTTAATATTGTAAGAATTTTTTGTGAAATGATTTATTTGTTGTTAAAAAATTTATATGGATATTTGTTTAAACCTATTTTGTTACAACAATTTTTCATAGCTATTTTTTTCTCGAACATTTCTGAAAAGAATAAAGATACACATAATATTTTATTTGAGAAGCTATGTTTTTTTAAACTAAATTTCTTGGTACTGAGAAACGAAGGAAAACTGAATAAAACTTGAAAGCTACTAATTAAATCATAAAAGAATTTTACCTTTAAAATTACAATTAAATAGCTTTAAATGTTCCAAATTCTTAAAACAATTATTTCGATTTAGTTTTCGTAGACTGTTATTAATCAACTGAAATTTTTAAATGCGTATAAGTCTTCATTGACAGAGTGTTATTTTTAAGTATCATAAAATGTATAAAGCAGACAATAAGCGATTATTAAAAACAACAGTTAGCCGTATTATTTTTTTTGAAAAAAAAAAAAAAAAATCTTGAATTCAATTGAAGAACCACAAAAATAATTCAATTGAAGAAAATAAAATGAATGCAAGGAACACCAAAACAACATTAATTAATTCTTCAGAGCTCAACGACCGAACTAAATGGCTCAGTGACAAAAAAAAAAAAATTTCAAAACGGTGTTCGTTAAAAATCTCTCATTATTCCTTAAAACGGATGGAGAAAGGGAGCCACTAATCTTTTCGGAAAGACGATCAATTAAAATGAAATTGCTTTTAACGGATTCATTAGTAAATACGTCGAATCGCCCACGCATGCAGCATTAGATTAAAACAAGGAAATGAGAGTGGCTTGCTGTTGAACATAAACCCCACATTGGAAAGATTTTCTGATCAATAAGAAGAGCATTAAAGAAGTCTTGACGTTTAGACTAACAGCAGAAGGCATGTAAGAGCAAGGAAAAATTATGAGAGTTACAAAGAAGAAAATTTATTAACAAGTAATTAGAAAAATTTCGTGCTTTTGCAAATGACTAGTCATGAATTTTCGAAATTGGTGAAATAAAGCGTAAACTTTTTAGAGATCATCTAATATTAACTTTCGACTGATTTATTCAGCAAAAAGTGCAGAATAAATCATTCGAAATGAGCCATTTCGCATAACATTTAACGATTTATGGTGAACGACTAATTTATTGCAGAAAAGGACGAGGGATATATTCATAAAGAGAAGAATTTTGTAATTATGAGTTTTTGATTCATTAAAATTGAAAAATGCAATAAGGATAATTTTAACTAAACTCAATTAAAAATAATAATAATAATAATAAAAAAAAAAAAAAAAGCAGATAAAGAAAATGAAAGGAATACTTCCATTTTACAAATAAATCAGTCCTAACCGAAAGAATATATCTTCCCAATGAAGAGAATTAACTTCACACTGAATTAATTTAATAGAAATAATTCTTAAAAAGTATTCAATACTTTTCCAACTCTCCTTTACAAATGGTTCTAAACATCCATACTAATAAATATAAAAATAATAATAACTTTTTTTTTCTATTTCTTAAGGAGCTAAATTTGTTTATATCTGGGTTTAGGTAAAATAATGAAAGGGAAATAAAAATATTTTTCAGTTGGATTCATTACATCCTACATTAATCACACAAAGCCCATTAATTTGAAGTGCATAAATCAATAATTCTTGTTAACCTACAGCGATATGCTTAAAAATAAGGAAATGGCAACCATCGAAATTATCCACTTCAGGCAGCCTGAAACAAATTAATGAAATGAGGAATCCAGTTAAAATATCTCACACAGACCAAAAGCGAATGTAACATAACCTGGCAAGCAACAACGAAAAGGACAAAATGAAAATTCGCCGACATTTAGAATTCTGTGTCGCGTACATTCACTTAACAATGCTTGAAGATCAGACACATACAGATGCTCCGAGGGGACATCCAACTATCGAAGTTTCAATTGTCTGGGATATTACCCCACGAAAGGACGCACACATAACCAGGAGTAAATGCGAGCAATATTAAAGACGTCGTTCCATTCTTTTGTGTCCCAGCAGCAAGAGTAATTGGGACGTCGTTTAAAGTGTCCTCACCCTCTTCTCGGTGGAAGAGGGTAAGCACTACTTGGAGGGATCGACTCCATATTAGAAACGAAGCGGAAGGCATTAATTTAAAGTTAGGTAACGAAGCGTACCGGAGTGCTCAGTTTTGCCCCCCCCCCTCAAAAAAAAAAACACCCCTCAATGAGTGTGAGTAATAATTGCCTTCATATTTATATCTTCAAACCAAAAATGATTAAGAATAATATAAAAAAAAATTATAATAGTGGTCTCGTGTTATCTGAGAAAATAGACTCTGCTCCACGAAAAGCTTGTTATGTGAGAACTTCGGCAAGATATGGACATAATTAATGACTTTACAATTCCAATCTAGTTACCTAGACATCAGCTAGACATGGAAGATAAATGATGCATGTATTTTTAAGCTGGAATTTGACGGAGTAATGAAAGGAAAGCGTTCGTATTTTCTTGTATTCCCAGTATCAACGGAATTTTTAGATATAAAGGGGAAAGAAGAGAGAGAAGAGAGTGTGTGTGAGAGAGATTAACATATCTCTTTAAAAGTTAATTTATACATTCAAAACGTAAATGACAGAGATAAGTATGATTCATTCACACAGATATTCCTGAAATTAACATGTCATAAATGAATTCACAAAAGTAAATTTTACACACACACACACGTGTGTGTGTGTTTTCTTTTAAAAATCTCAGTTGTAGTTACTGTTAAAACTATGTTACATTTTTAGACATGAGCAATCATAAAGCAGCGTAATTAAAAAGATCATCAATGTATCAACATTAAACGATCAAAATTTGATTTCAAGAATTAGTAACTGAAATATTAGTCTGTTTAGGAGAAATTCATATGACAACGAAAAGATGGTAGTTTTTCTAAGCCATAAAATAAGGGAAGCAAATATTTCTGATAGAAAATTACAGTAATTGATATTTGAACTTTTATTTTTTAGACGCCGGGCGTAGGTAAAGCGGCCAACGTGCTAGTGGGCAAAGCCCTTGGCACAAACGGCACCACAAGTAATCAAAGCCTGGGGTCTGTCTGTCATCCGGCCCAGACGACGGAGGCGATCGTGCTCTTCACCATAGCAGCTCTTGGCATGGGTGCTAACATGTTCCTCATGTTGCTCATTGTCTTCAAGAGGCCTTTAAGACGGTATGCACTGTTTTTATTGTATTTTTTGAAATTTATCACCGTTGTGATTTACAAAAAGATACTTTTTTTAAAAAATCGAAGAGTCGATACCGTATGTCCTCTTCTCTGTCAGACCAATTACAGTCAAATCAAAAGAGAATAAGACCCGAGAAAATTCCTAGTTATTTTTTTTAAAAAAATACCTACATAACTGAAATGGTCATGCCCTCTATATACCCTCTATTTTTATATTTTCATCAAAGTGTTCACATAAGGGCAAAATTAAGAGATTCAATTATTTTTTTACAGTTTGTTGAGAAGCTGCATTTTCTTCCACTAAGTTTTAAAAAATGAAAAGTAAAACACTTTTTAAATACATTCATTATTTTTAAATCAATTTTATTGGTGCAAAATATCATTATCTTAAGTATAACATTAAAATAAATTTAAGCAAACCGATGAAAATAATATATAAACTGAAAGTGTTCATTTCAGTAATTAAAATAAATTAAACAAATAATGGAAAGAAATCTCCCATTAACTTCAGAATAAACGAGAAGACACGCTTAATTCCGAAATAAAATTACACAGAGAATCTGATTTCTGTAGTGAAAGAAAAAGCAAAAACTAATGCATAATGAAACACAATTAAGTGGTTTCTGTGGGTTTTAAAAAAATAAAAGAAAATTTAGGAGAAAAAAAAAGAGTATCAACAGATTTAATTAAATTAAACAAAGCAAAATCATTTCCTAATTAAAAACTTAACTAAAATTCCTGAAAGTCGTGCAGCTTACTTAAAATCGAGATTCAAACTTGTTCAAGCACGAATTAATTCGGCCACCAGTATGCATACAACATAAGAACACAAAACTGTTTTGTGAAAGATGTTGTATAAAAGAACCTGTGCTCATCTCTTTACAAAAGGAAACTTAGTCTTAACAAGAAGATACGCAAAAATAAATCTGAAGCTTGAACAAACTAATAACTAAAACTCCTTTCTTCAAAGGAAAGAAATTAGTACTAATTAAACAACAAGGAAGCCAACGACGTATAAAAATATCTTGTTCATATTAGTACCTGTAAAATTTCTGCCATAACGAGATTATGAGATTTTCATAACATAATTTATTTTCTTACAAAGGAAGAGGGGAAAAAATTGGAAAATCTATAAAACGCAAAATGGTTGCCATGGTAACTGTCATAAAAGAGTTAATAGAAAGCTATTTTTGAAAATTACATAGATATTTTACTTTTATATTTAAAACAGCTTTCTTGCCTTCTTTTCGAAACTGATAAGATAAGGAAGAGATGAAGGGGGGGGGGGTCATATCTTATTACGTTGGGTTAAATTTACAATCTTTACATGATCCAAATGAAACGATTTTTTTAAAAAACTTTTTCTTGCAATTTTTTTTTTAAAAAGTAAAGTTAAAAATATGTATAATGACAGACAAAAAGAAAAACAGTTTTACACAAAACATCATCTGGCGAAGAAATAAGACAACGCGGAAAAAAGAAACTTTCTGTAAGAAGATATGATGGAAAGTTGAAAACTACAAATGAAATTCATCTATAAATGATGTTAAGTTAAAGAAAAATAGAGATCTAAAAACAATCCCCTCCCTCCCACATAGAGTACAGGCAAATTAAAATACAGCCAGAATCTACCTTTTAAAGTTATTTTAGAGGGGGGGGGATGAGTTTTCAATACATAAAATGATCTTACAATACAAACATATTCAACCTTCATTTATCATCTTTTTAAAGTATACTTGCCCCAAAAATTAATTTGCTCTCAATTATCTGGTTACATTGCAGGTGGTCGCAAGGCTTGCTGTTTCATCAAGGCCTTGTCGACTGTGGCAGAGCTAGTTTGCTGCTATTATTGGGAATAGGAGTACTGTTCTGCCAGCGCCTTCCTAAATGCAACATTATTGAGACAGCCTTTCTGCTGCTAGTTACGGTGTCAACAGTCAACATGCTCACCTCCGTCATCAATGATGCCTCGCTGTTGCCAGATCAAGATTTCCAGGTTTGAAAAATTCTTTGTTCGTGTTGTCGGGGAGAAAAGTGTATGAATGTTATTTTGAACATAAACTGGTATTTGAACAAGATAACTGGTAATTATTCAAAGGCATAAAACACACTGTACTTATGCATTAATGTTATATCGAAGTATTTTTCAGCAACCGCCTCAACAACCAAGTCCACACCACCACCACTACCATCACCAGAACCCACTACACCCAAATCAAGACGTCACTGCTTCATCAACAGTGTCCTTGGATTCTCCACAATGCATAATATTCGGTCTTTTCATTATTTGGTTCGCTAGCTTCACCATCAATCTCGGACCTACTCTGCTCAGCGGAGCCTTGACCAGCTCTCGGGATACAGCCGGACATGTCGACGCGTGTCCAATGGTCTACGGCCCCGTTGGGCACTATGTGCTCAATGTCCTTTGGGTCACGGTGAATGTCATGTGTGTCGCCCTAACTGGAGTACATTTGAGGAAACTATACAGGGACTTGACTAGGTGAGTAAACGAGGAGACAATTACAAATTAAAGCATTTTTCAAGAAATTGAAAGAAGTTTAGATGAGTATGACTTTGATTTGGTAGGTCCAACTTGGAGGCCGTTAGGATAGCAGGTCTGGTGACGACTATGATATCCGTTAGGTCGGATCCCCACGACTCTTCGTGTAACGAGTCTCAGCAGATTCAAAGCTACATTCATCGCTTGGAACAAGAAGGTAAATAGAAGTTATTCAAACATTATCAAATCACCACAAATAGATGTTTTGGGTTGCCACAGAAATCGATTCCTTTCTCAAAAATAGACGACCCCGCGAGGTGGAATTTTGGGAAGCAGTTGCAAAGAGCCCCCCCCCCGACTCATATTTTTTTTTACTCCTCCCCAGGATTAGATATAAGTTAGTTCCGTTTCACATTTTACTCTTCCTATAAAAACTTTATTTCTAACAATCTACTTTTCTGGATTACAATTTACTAATAGTAAGTTCAGGATCTAGAAAGTAAATACAGTATATTCCATGAAATAATGGACTAACCTTTCATGATATATTTAAAAGGCTGAGAGGAATACTATGAAAGAATGAGAGGAATAGGCTCACATAAGTAACTGATCTAATATCTACAAATAGTTGAATATACAGCAATGAATTACCGAGAATTTTCATTTTTATTCGTTTTCTTATTTAGAAAAGAAAGAGGGAAGAGAGAGGGGGAGATAATCTGTAAGCCTAACCTGTTTCAAATAATTTCCAATCTTCTTTAATTAAAAACATTATATTACAAGAAGCATTTTTAATCGTATATTTATTTCATTCCATATTCTTTTTCAGGTATCAGGCGAGTGAAGAGCTTCGCTATCATATTGGCCGCCTATATCCTGTTTTGGGGCCCATTATTCACCCTCACCCTGATCCAGCCTGGAAGACCGGGTTATGCCATTACCTATGAAATCACACTTCATGTTGCCTTCGTACATGCCTTCGTCAATCCCACCCTGCTTTTGATGTTACATAGAGACTTGAGAAACGTGGCAGCAGATTTCCCATGCTGTGGAAGCTCTTGGGGCAGTCCTAATGAATGCAGTGGCGTCAACGGCGTGGCTAGAAGCCATGCCCCTGTTTCAGATATGGCACGAGCTTGCCGACTTAATAGAGGATACATGTAAGTTACCATCCATTAGCATAATAAAGAGCTTATTTTCCATTAGCTAGAGCTTTTTGATAGATATTTAGGTTTGAAAACTTTTGTGATAATGTTTGCAAAATGCTCCTCATTGATGATACAATAAATGGTAGCAACAATATTTTATGTCAATAATAACAAATATTACGAAGCATATTTTATTTTCAAACCGAAATGAGAACTAATACGACAATATAATGAGAGAATGAATCAGATAAATAATTTTTATTCTTACAATTATAAAAAATTTTAATCTATTTGCCAACATCTCACATAAAATTAAACAATCTTTAACAATGATATAATAATTAAATCATCTAAATTCAATTTGACTGAATTATTAATAAAATATAAAATTACACAGAATTTTTAAAACTAATATTTTAATGGAATTATGAAAATAAATTAGTATTGTGCTTTTAAATTTTTTTTTTTTATTACATCAGTTTACAAGCGTTATTTTTGACAAAAAAAGCGGAACATTTTTATCATTGCGAGTAAGTAATTGTTTATCAACGTCGCACTGAGAAGCAACATGGGTTCATTGGCGCGACCACTAGGCCACTGTGGCCAAAACACATTTATCACCTTATATCTGTATGCATATAATTTAAGATTTTTTAAGGGTGAATTTAATACATTTTTAAAAGTTGGCTATAAAATTTACTAGTTTTAAAATGAACAAATAGAGAAAAAAGGATGGAGGGGGGGGATAAAGAATTTCTATAGATCAAAGAATTTCAGTTATGTTGATGCAAATACACTGCGTCGAATATTCCAATTCATGTTAGACTCAATACAGTAAAACTCCGTGCATAAGAATAGTTGATTAATAAAACCATAAATCCATCGAGTATATACCAAAGGGTATAGAAAAGAACTAGGCGCAACAATCTCAGAAAATAAAAAGGTATACAGTTTTGGAAATTCGATGGGAAACTGCACACTTCGATCGTAATCGCATACAGACGAGAAGAAAACTTATTCATGAAATTCTGCAGTGGTGGTTGTTTTTCTTCCTTATTCGTAGGCCGCACAAACAGGATGGACAATTTACTTCTAAGAGAAGGAAAGAAGATAGAAAGAGAGAAAAAGAACACTACCTAGAAAGATTGGAAAGAATACTGAAAAGAATGCTGTTTTGCTGCGAATTTAGATAAATAAAATCCAGAGGAAATAGGGTTTTTTCACCTTTCAAAATCGTAGGAATAATGAGGGGAGAGGGTATTATTAAAATTTCGTTAAATATAACACCCAAACAAACTATCCATTTTTATTTAAATATCTCATCAAAAATCAACTCTGAAATTATAATTTTGTAAAAGCTACAATTTCGTAATAAATCTAACATTTATTGAGCAAGCATAAAAAAAATACTATATTGAAACAATATTAAATATATCTTACGAAGTGGAGGTGGAGAATAAGAAATATTCAGCTCACTTATCAGATTTGATGACTTTTTAATGTTATCTCTTTCTTTCAAATCAGATAGGAATCCAAAGAGAACTTGCTCAACGCAAAATAATTTATCACATTTTTCTTATCAATGGAGAATAACTATGTTCTACCATATAAAACAGAAATAAAAGAACATGTAATTTTTTTGAGCATAAAGACACAAAAAGGTGCTTAGAAATCCTACTTTAATTAATTAGCATAAAAGCACATTTGTTTTTCGATCCAATGGAGGAAATTATTAAATCGCGTGACACAAAGCAACAAGTCAAAAATAATTCGGAACAGTCTGATTCCATACTGGGAAACCAAATTTTTTCAACTTAATTCTGAGTTGGTGAAAACTATTATTAATAGAGTACAGTAAGCTCCTTTTTATTCGGCTTTCGATAGCATGGCTCGGGACACCCTACATTCCAACACCAATCAAGCCGATCATTTTCGAATTTTTATCGGCTAGATTTAGGTTTATTTTTCATACGGGTTCACACAAATCTTTGAGAACTCCTAAGAAACTTAGATTCAGGAGGAAGAATTGGATGAAGAAATCATAACAGATGAAACATATGTCTCCTGGAACTGGCTACCGATGCATTCATACGATTTGCCGAATCCAACAAAATATATAATTCTGCGGTGATGACTGCAGTGAAAAATCTAAAAAATTGAATTAATTTATTAGATAACCTCATTCCCATGTAAAAAAATATTTTTTTCTCTCTCAAGGAAAACAGAAGAATTGCAATAAAACTCAGCACGGCATTATTTTTAATTTCTTTTTTGCAAAATAATAATTGTGGTTACTTCTTACAACCAAAAGGGGAAAGGAGGGAAAAAAACGCGCAAAAATAAATTTATATTTTTATCATTACGGAAAGTACAGTAGGTTGTTTTTATCTATTACGAGACTGTTACACAACGATAATGAAATGACATCGATTTTTTTCTGAACAATTCAATTTTCCCGTCTTCAAAAGAATAAGTTCCTTACTGAAGGAATAACAAGAAAAAGAACGCATTGAATAAAATACATCCTAACCTAAAGAAAAATGTTTGTTCTATTTTGCAGTTCTTTTCAAGAAAGTTTTCAGAGGAGAAGAGACGATCACACATCTGCTACACACACCATAATCTCAATACGATAGTCAGCACTCTACTCGATTTAAAACAAGGTAGGGGAAAGGGGATTTAAAAAAGTACCGTGCCCAGTTATTCAGGGCAATACATTAATAAGAAATATAAAAGGGCATTGAGAGTTTCAAGAAATGATAAACGAAAAAATTGTGCAGTTGCAAACTGCCTTAGTATATTAATATAAAAGTATTCATATTTTTAACTAAAAGCATAATAACAATTTAACAGATACAATCTTTATGAAATTTAATCAATAAAAACTTATTTGAACGCAAGATAGTTTTTAAAAGAGTGCTCATAAATTGATATATATTTATGTGAAGAAAAATTCATCATCTTGTCATAATTATATTAAAAACCCTATATACACATTAATAGCCATATTAACTATCAGAATATGATAATTACGAAAACATACGGTTGTTTTTTTTCCCAATTTTATATAGAGCAATGAAATTTATTGTGATTAATACCATTATTTTTCATTATAATATAAAGGAAATCTAGTAGTAAATACTTTTTTTTTTATTTTACGGAACTAGACATAGCCGTATCAATTATGAATATATGAAGTTATAGAGAAAAATAGTTAACGAAATCACCGTCATTATGATAAAATCATTCCCCTTATAAAAATAAAAAATGCTTTAAAAAATGTACAATGCTCTAAAAATATTCTACCTTTATATAGGTTCATTTTTAAGAATTAAACCCGATGAATATAGAATGTAGTCTTTACCACATGTACGTAAAAAGATGTTGCCAACTAAAAAGATCGATATCGAATTTCTATAATTCTAACACACGAAAACATTAATTTAAAGACGAGACTCTTTTATCGGTTAATATATAAAAAAAAAAAAAAAAAAAAAAAAACCGTGCGCACACACATATTAAACCACGTAATGTTTCCGATTTATTCAATACTTTTTCTAAAAAAGTTTCTAGTAAAACTACGAGCTTCTATACTTTTATAATTTTTCGTCAAGGGTAAAGGAAATCGTTTGATCGATGAGTTTATCTCCCATCTCTTCTTAGAAATGTTAATACTTACACAGGAACAGGAATAAATCAAAATTTTATTTTAATATCATTTCAAAGTCGCGAGCATAACCGAAAATCCAATCAGATGAAGTGCTAAGAATTTTACTAGAGGGGGAAAAACATTCCAAATACGCATACACGTTCTAAAATGGAATTTAAAGCACAAAAATAAAAAGTTTTATAAAAATATCTTTTGCCTTAGTTTTTATTTCTATTATGTTTGTTAAAAACAGAAAGAATGATTCATTCTTTCATTGTTTTATTTTATTCGTTTTTATTAAAATCTTGGTCTTTCGTGTCCTGATTTAAAGAGTCTACAGTATTGCTTTACTTTCCAAATTGAGTTTTAAAAATAAGTAGTCTCCAGGGATTTTTCTTAAAGGGAATGGAGGATCATGTTCATGCTGGGGGAGGAGGAAGAAAGTATAACCATCTAGCGCAATGCGTTGTTATTAATTCGGATACATTTAAAGCAATTTAATCAGAATTCTAATTAAAATTGGATAATGATAACAAATATTATTAGAAAATGACCATAACGTGTTATTTCAATGTTACAACAGTGGAATAAATCGTAATCATCATTTCAAAACAGAAATAAAATTCTGTGTGTGTTACACACTTAAAATAATCGCATTCTAAAAAGTAATTTATTAAGGGAACCTTAAGGTATGTAAATAAGGAATCCACAAGGAATTAACTTTAAAACATCATAAAAATAATTTTAAAATTGAATGGGTACATTATTTTAAGCTTTGTCAAATACAAATAGGCTTGCAGTCCTTAATCTACTGAGCACGATACGTCTACAAAGCAAATAATTATAACTTGGGGGTTTTGTGCAATGAAATAGCCACCAATGCCGATCTGAACATCTCTTCTAGTACAGCATACACCAGACAACCCAGAGATGGGAGTGTCAGACATTCTAGTAACTTCCTTTGTGTGGTATGAGGCTCTATGAAAATCTAAGAAATATAAAGTGAGATTGTAAGTCGGGAGGGGGGGGAAAAACTTTTTAAAAATGAGTGATCACGTGTCAGCCATGCACTTACCTTCCCCCACATATACGTCTCCCTCCCCCTTTTCTTACCCACTTTCACTATCTCTCTCCTTTCTTTTCCATCCCTCTCCTTCCATTCAATTTTTCTCTACACACTTTCTTCAAGGTCTTTTGAGGCTCGTAGTGTTTGAAAAGGTACAAGACCATCACCATATTTCATTTTTAACGAAATATTTTAACTTTCCCATACGCAATTTTTGTAAAAATATTTCAGTGTACATTTCCAAACAATACTTCATTTTCTTCTAGTGCGAGTGGGATAGAATCATAAAATCGTATTGATTTTAATTTCCGTTGAAAAGTGGAAAGACGTGTAAATATGTTACTTTGCTATATGTGTGTGACTAACTTTATCCAATATATACTAAATTAATTTCATACAGAAGGTATTGAAGTAGTATTTCGTTCAATGTTTCACAATTTTCAATTCCCCAAGTAAAAATTTCAAGTGATTTCTATATCAAAATAAAAAGTTATTAAATTTCTATAACAATTTGTTTGTATAAACTAACTAAATTAAAATTTATTTCTTAAATTATACATTAATATAAACATTTTATATTTTTAAAAATTATACAACATTAGCACCGGTTAAAATTTCCTTAACATTTTTGTAGTAAAGTTATTATGTTGAGCATTAGTAAACTACGCAGCATATAAGTCGATGCTCGGAAATTTAAGGAGACCAATACAAATATATTCTTGCAACTCTCTAGTTCTCCCACCTTTTTTTTTAAAATTTTAAATCTGATTATGATGCATTGCTCATTCTAGAAGTAAGCAGCATTATCTTTAAGAAGGCTCCTTTACAATACATAAATTTCTTTTAAAAAAATTGTGTTCTGATATTCTGAAAGTAATTATGGTAAAAAAGTTTTCAAACAAAAACTTTAAAAAAGATTTAAAAACCAATACCCACTAATAAATTAAAAATTCATAAATACCGTTATAAAGAAATAAAAAGAGTTACTTGAATTTGAAATAATTAAATCCCAGCAATAGTAACATTAGAAAAGGGAACGATAAAAGAAGGCGAAAAGCTGTTATTTATGTAAAAAAAAAAAAAAGGGCGGATAAATAAACTTTTAAAATATGAATTAAATCTCTCATTTGAATATTTACTTCTCAAAAGCAAAATCAATGGTGATTGTGTGGGACAAACAAGAACTTATTTTTATGTCTTCCAAAACAGGGAAACGACCATCTGACAACAACTGCAAGCACGGGATGACAACACCGTGTATTCCACCACCGCCCAATTTGAGGACGCGTCACTTCCCGTGGTACCACCCCCACCCCCACCTCGTTCGAGTGCCAGTTCACCCGGCATCTACCGACATCACCAGATGCTCTCCATCACCACCACGTATCTACTATGACGAGTGACCATCACCTCCAGCTACCAGCAACGGAGGACGAGGATACAGCCAGCAGCGTGGACCCAGAAGGTCCAATTCAATCTTACCAAATTCTTGAGTGGGAAGCACAACCTCCTGACTACGCGACGAGTAGCAAACATGCCTCCAACGGAGATATGTCTACTATGCTTATGCACTGAATGCCACACATCCAACTCACACACTGCGACTTCATCCTATGTGATTTTTTATTTTCCAACGTACAAAAACTCTGGTGATTAACTACCGCTTAGCAATATAGACCAAAAGTACTTTCTTCCGAATGGATTTGTTGCCAACAAAAAGGATCGCAACGTCTCTTGTTATTTATGAACCTTTCGGGGACATGCACATACTTGGTGAGTATTTAACACGACCTGGTTCCATTATGTTGCATAGAACTGGTATAATTCTTTGTTTAGCATTGAGGTTGTACTTATGACTAGAAAAATGCTTTTTAAAATAGTAAAATAATATGATTTATTTTCAAAGGCGATTTGGCACATTTTCAATAATTTATATTACCTCCAAATATAGTTTCCGAATACAATCTAGATCACGGTGTGCAAGTAATTACTATTGTAAAGATTAATCCGTGTCAAGCAACTAAACACAGAAGAGATTAATAAATAGTAACTTTAAATCCAGAGTATCATTTTAAAAGTGAATTAGAATGGAAAATTATTTAAATGGTAACTCGATGTATAGAATAATAAATGTTTCACAAATACAATCAAAAGTTATTAATTACCCACATATCATTTTAGCCGAAGTTAAAGCTATTTTCATAAACTATCAAAACGACCTTCAACACTTTCCCTTTACATAAGCATTTGGCAAATATTTTTTTCAGATAAAAGTAACATGAATTATATAACAATTTTCTCTTTTGAAATATCAAACCAAAAGAACTAATTCCCTTTACATTACCTCCACTAATTAGAACAAACTGTTTTCATAACACTTCCTGGAATATTTAAAATAAATCTTACTCAAATACAATCAAATTGCATCTCTTTGCGGCAGGGGAAACGATGCAGACTCAAAAAACACAAAACGATTATTTACGAATATCGAATACAAATGTCTTTATTCCAAAATAGTAAAATGATTGCATTTTCTATGCTAATGAATACTAACATCGGTATCACACAGCACAAGTTTCAATTGCATATAGACATATTATAAAACAACTAACAATTGCAGGATTACTTTTTTTTTTTTTTTTGTAATTCCCGTTATCTGGAAATATTACTAAATGTGCTACTACAAAGCAATCGTAGATTTTATAAACCAAAATCATTTGTGGGCAGAATCAGTTTGTCAGGAAGCACTAAGAGACAAGTCTGTGCAAAGGTACTGGCATCAGTGGTTGCACCAAGTACACATTGGCCACAGAAATTCTGGAAAGCAAAGATGGATAATTGAGAGGTACGAGCTACTGATTCTACGAGACCCGAACTACTCTATCATTATCTATTACACAATAAGTGTGCAATAGCTTCTTCCAAACTACCTCATTTGTGATACGTAGTTCAAATTCTAGTGGCTAGCAAGGTCATAAGATTGTTCGCCGATTGAACTTGTGCGAGACATATAAGGCTGCAACATTCAATCACATACAATATCACAATTCTGAAATAACTACGACATGAGCGATAAAACCTATCATACGATATTCGGATTTTCTATCATTCCTTACCGAGCTGAACACAAGTATACATCACAACACCGGGTGGTTTCAACAGTTATTGACTGTACCTTTCAGAATACAAATGCGTACCTTTCAGAGTGCATTTAATTATTATTATATGTATTTAATACATATATAATTTCAAAGAAAACTAATATTTCATGACCTAGCCTTTCTTTCCCATTAAAACCGAGTGATTTAGAACTCAACGCTATTAAGAGAATGTGTCTACACGTTCCTTTAATTGCCACATAATGATTAGAAATTGATAATGAAATGTATTGACCCACTGGAAATTCTGACCTATTAAAAGATATAAATAGATTAACAAACGTTAAGAGACTATTGTTTAACTTCTGGAATCAAACACAGACTCTTAGATGAGAGTAGTAATTACAAAATTCATTCGTTCAGGAGCGTCCTACAATAGGATATGAAATTACTGGTTTAAAAACTAAACGTCGTAGTTTAAAGAAAATTATATTGAGTTTGTCGATGTAAATGAAGGTCAACGAAATTCAAAGAGAAACCGAAGTACTAAATTTATTTAAAAAATTACAATACACGAAAGAAAATGAATTTTTAAATCGTCTTACACAACAGTAATAAAAAATCACAACTACTTTCGTATTTTATTCCCGTTTCAGAATAATATTTAAGTGGAATAAAAAGGTAACAAAATATACTTAAAAAATAAAATTCCATCCACCATATTACAATACAATGAATAAAATATCTGCATTCATATATAATAGAAGAAACAAATTTGCATAACTTAGTATTCATGAGAATTCATAAAATTTTGTGACTCCTTTTAAACCCTCTAACAAAATGTGACAACATGCAACGCGACCCCATTTTAAAGAATTCAGATTAGAAATAAACAAGTCATTTAGTAGTCAGTATAAATCATACTAAAAGGAAAAACAGGAAAAGGAAAATGTTTTATGGTTAATAATGATCTTAAAAAAAGCAAGAAGAAAAATATAGGAATTCTAAACTATGCAAAATTTAAAAAGGTCTCCAATCTGTTAAAGCATAAATGAAGAGATCGATACCTAGTGTGACAAGATTTTTTAAACTTATGAAAAATAGCTACTTAAAATGTTTAAATTTTTGAATAACGAACAAAAACTATGCAGCACTAAAAACATCATCACCTTCATTTTTTAAAAGTCAGTTTTACTGAATTTTCTATGAAAATTGATTTGTGTGAATCATTGATGAACTAAGATGAAAGTTGTCATGATTTAACACTATTTATTTAAGAAAATATTATTCATTCAACTTGAACTTTGCTCTTTTTTCAAATCATATATATATATATATATAGCCGAACAATCCTTGTATTACTCATTTTCATAGCTAAATTATTCAATATCAATTGTTACTACACCATAATCTTTAATTTGTAAATCAGCAATTAAAAATGATGGTCCGTTATGTTGGTTTACAAGCCATACAGAAAAATTTTCCTACCTGTAATCCAAAGTTCATATGTAATATCCTCTTCTAAGTTTATTGTTGTCTATTTCAGTTTTTACCCTGTGTGAAAAAATAGGGAGGAGGCGGGGAGAGAAGATTTTAGTCATAAATTTGCTTAATGGAATATTCATGGATAGAGACATCCATTGATACATACATCTCTGTGAGTTTAGATTTCGTACAACTAATCAAAGATCGTCACTAAGGGTTAAATAAATAAATAAAAAAAAACCCAACTATGATATGGATTTCTTAAATTTATCACGGCCTTAAGTTCGTAGGGCGTACAAGAAATGAAACACTGGCTCATAGACCGACTTCTTTAAATTTATGAGGAATAATTAGTTATGTGAAACAGAACTTTCAAGTCTTTTTGATACAAATTCGCATATTAATTATTTTGGCAATATTTGGGGCTGCAATACTCTCTTAAATCAGTTCTGTCTTTTGGCGGAACAAGTAATGGATAAATTTTTGAGCTTCAAGTGGTTTTCCAAAGGAAAGTTTAAAAATCGAAACAAAATTATTAGTCACCCAAGGGACTATTGTTTTAATTGGACCAATTTTAGCGTACCAGATCATTTCAATTTTTTTTTAACCGTTTGCTTTAATTTTACCTACATTTAGCTTAAATATATTTAATTTAATAATTTATCGTTCCCTTTAATTTTAACATCGAAAAAGTTTTCTATTGTCCACTTCTCGATATTTCATCGTTCCCTTTAATTCTTATATTTGAGTAATTTAATGATCATTATTTTAAAAAAAAAGGATCTCAGGTGGCTAAATCTGTTCTTTGCAAAACTTTGCATATAACTTTTTTACATTTACGTTTTTATTTTGATTTTTAATATTTTCAATTGAGAAAGAGGAGCGCGCGCACTAAGATTCCTGTAAACCAATGCCTTCAACAAAGGAATCATTCAGGTTTCCGAATTCTTATAAAATTCTATGAATCGCATTAAAGCTATCTGATACACAATTCAATACATTTTACGCTAACAAATGTTATGCACCCACTCGAAATTCTAGTGTATTAAAAGGTTTGGTTTAAACTAAGCAAAAAGAATTGCAAAATCTAAACGATTAAAAATAAATAGATGCACAACTCTCAGAGTAAGATAAGAGATGATTGCAAAGAATTTGCAAATATTGCTTAAAATTTGCTAAAATATAACTGAAATGCATAAAATGTTCTCCCATGCATTTTACGGGGTAAAAAAAGAAAAAGAAGGAGGGGAATAAGATTTAATAAATTAAACGCCATTTATACAGTAAAATAAGATGCAATTTAATTCGAAATGGTTATTCGAATGGTGGCAGAACCTCGTAATTCTAACTTCCATAACACGCCATTGGGAGGATTTTGAATCTTGACGTGCGCCAGGGCTCGAACCCACGACAAAAATCGCTGGCCGCGACCACGACCACTAGGCTACCGCGTACATTCGCAATTGATCAAAGAGTGTACAGAGTAAATTTTTTTTAAAATACCAAAGTTATGATATAACACATCAATAAAATGTGTTTAAATACTCATTTGAAAAAAGAATAGAAAGTAGTCATTAAAAATTTAATAACACTCCAAGATATATGAATTCAAATTAATATGCTACTTTCGATAGGGGGAAAAAACGGAGAAATGTACGCAATTTTTTTTTTAAAAAAAAGCAATTAACATACAAAAAGAAAATAACAAAAAACTTGAAATAAAACTGATAAATTATCCATGCTTTATTAGATATTATGTAAAAAATTATATTTGACAAGTTTAAACCGAGTTCGAAATAAGCAAATATCATAAAAAGTAATTGCTTAAAAATTAAAACATGACATTTAAATTCAGCTACATAGTAGAAACTCATACTTTAAAATAAATAATACAACTGTTTTAGATATATTTAAAATCAGGAAATGAAATTTATTCTTTTAATACAATTATACTTAAAATAAAATTTCATTTAAAAACAGCTTAGAATATACATACTTTCAAAAATCCAATTTAACTATTTTAATAACTAATCTTTTAAATTTTAATCAATCTACTAATTTCGTTTTATCCTTTTAATATTTTTCAGAAAAACACATGTATTATTATATTAAAAAAAACTCTTTCATTGAAAAAGCATCAACCAAGATTTATAATAATCAAAGTGAATAAAAAATTTTATTACTGAAATCCTTAATCTCACAATCAATGATAATGTACTTTTATGTTGGTATGCTTTTTATTTCACTGAACTGCTATTAATGCTATTAAACAGGCACAATTTTTTCATTCTGGATAAATTGGGGGGGGGGGGGTGCGTGTATTATTCATAAAATAAACCTTTAAAGAATCAGATTTTGATACAGTGAAATAAATTATCTTTACAAGCAAATAGTAATAGATTGAAATAGCATTTTTGCACACAAAACATAAATTTGTTTTAAGTACAAAAAGTGCCAAAAATAAAATCTTGATCACATGTAACTGACATTTGAATCTGGACCTCAAATGTAAAACCTTTCTAAAGAGTTTTTATTTTCCCCCTGGAAAAGGTTGAAGTATATCTGCTTATTATCTATATTTATTGCCCTTAATCATTTCATACATACTCTCTATTTTCTTAAATTTAAAACAGAGACGTCAGTTAGTAAAATAAAACATCAACATGGAGATTTTTACCTTTTTATTACACTTCTAGTTAGTACAATTACGAAGCTAGAGAATCCGAGAACGAAAATGTAAATGAAACAGGGTACCATTCCCTAAAAAAAAGTCTATTTAATTTTGAAGCGCAAAGATAAGAGACATTTTTTCTCTCCATTTGTCATTTCTTCTTTCCTTAAGAAATCCTTTTTCTCTGAAGTTTATATCTTATACTTCCAATTTTGGAAAAAATAAATATAACATAATTTTCCCTTTCAAGATAAAAGAACCAAATTTTGCTCTTCCTCCCTTCACTAACTATTAAGTTAAAATCTGAAAAGACTATTCATTATATATGTAGACAGATAAAAGGACACTCGAAATAATATTTTAGAATTTAGTATTATTTAGAAAAGCAAATTTTGAGAAGGACTGAAAAATTTTAAAACTCTTTCAAGATTATGTGGGATACTTATAATAAGATTGTGTAAATAAATTTTTTCATAATATTAATAAAAGTTATATCATGATTATTTATATTAATAAATGATTATGAATAATTCAAATTTTCATAATTTAATAATTTTAAATTCCTTTATAGAAACATTTAAATCTTTATTAAAAATATAAACTGGTATATTAAATTTTATTAATGAATTTTGTAAGCAAAAGAGCAGTTTAAAGCATATGAAATCACAATTTAAAAATATAACTCAAATCAAATTCCAGGAAGTACATTTTACTAACATATAAAAGTCAAACCCTTTTTCAAACTAATTTTTTAATGATGGTAACAAGATAGATTTATGAATTGAAGAGCATTTTAATTATAATTTAATTTCAATTCTTGCCCCTTTTTAAAGCTTAAGTGAATATATATATATATACACACACACACAATTATGATTAAACAGAGATAATTTCTCTCCTCAAAATGAAATAATGACTAAGAAATCAGCATAAATTAAATTGATTTAAAGTGAATTACATGAAACAATTTCTTCTTTGGTTTGTAATTATAAATAAATATGCAGAAATTTAATTTAATATATAATTGAAAAATATTCAAATAATTTACTATATTATAAACATTTTCCAAAAATTTAATTCTTTGAATTTAATACCCAAATTAAATGCATTTTAAAAACAAAATAATTTTAATCATAATAAAGTATCTGAAAAATGCATGTACATAATTAGTGACCAACAATATTTCTTTAAAAAGGTAAAATGTTCTCTTAACTATTTGCCTCTATTATTACTTTTTAGCTGCTACAGTAACAAATCGATTTTTATAAAGTTTCCTCAATATTTAACTACATAAAAATCTAAAAAATTATCTGTTTTGGTGATTGTTCCTGGCAAGTATGAAAATCAGAGAAATTCCACAATAATTATGAATGCTTATTATCACAGACTTTAGACTCTCCCCCAACCAAATAAAAGTAAATATTGAATTCCATTCATTTTTAATCTTCTATAAAATTAAATAACACAATTCAATTTCTTTTTTAAAAAATACTAAAATATTTTACAAATTATACATAAATGTTCTTTTAAAAATTATCTTCTATACTCTCTATTTCCTAAATAAAATTGTGTTCAATATTATTTCTTTATAATCAGCTCTGTTTTTTTCCTCTTTTTTTTAGGTTTTAGAATCATGGTTCCAACACCAAATATTTGATAGAGAGGCATTCCCAATATTTAGTCTCTCAAACAATATCATCAATATATACTTAGCAAAATGTTTTCCTTCTAGTATCTGTGATTTAATTTCTTATAGTTAGCACAAATCAGATACAGACTTAAAGATAAAATGTTGACCGATGCAAGAAAACAAAAATTCAATTTCATAACAATGTTGAAATGAAAGCAAGTAGTAATTGTGTAATATACTTCTATAAAAAAATATTGATCTATTCTACAAAAATAAAATACATGATAATTCCTAAATAATGTAATTGTTTTTTTCCCCCTTCTTCACATATATAAAATCTGTATCATAAAACTTGGTTTTATAAAATTTAATTTCTCATTTCAAACAAAGAAAAGAAACTTAATTTATAAATTCTTTTTAAAATCATTCTGTTTTAGATAATAGAATAACATTCATTATAAACTTTTTAAGAAAAAGTTGAAGATAACTTTGCTACACTGTTTTGATGAACTGGATTTACATCTCTAATGCCTACTTCAATTTTTTGTCAGATAAAATATACTTTCAATAGAATAAATTAACCCAAATGCAATACAAATATATTCATTTTTTAGATTCTCTAGTTTTGTTATCACAAAATCCTTTTATCTCCAGTATGTATTTGTTTATATCTTAAATTTCCTTATGAATTAAAATGGATTACTAGTTTTAGATAAGCTTTGATTTCTGAGGAAATACCACTGACACATTTTTGGGTCTCAGAACTCCATCCCAAAGCATTCTTTTCCCCCCTGAATTTTTTTTAAGCAATTTCAAATTCATGATTTAACACTTTCGTAAATTTGTCTTTTTCAATATAATAATTACAATGTAAAAGAAAGTCATTAAGAAGTTAGAATGGTCACTTTTTCAGCATTCTCTTAGCTATCTTTTGTTCCTTCATCATCATTTTCTATCTTCATTTAATAATTTTGTATGATAATGAAATATTTCTTCATTTTTCACTATTTTTTATGCATAGATAAAATTTAAAACATCTCCTAGAACAAAAAAGTTACACAAAGGACAAGAATGATTGTGAAAGTAGAATACTAATAGTTATTAACTGAAATTGTAAGTCAAATTTCCGATGAAATTCAAATATGCAGGGTAAAGTACATGAATATAAATGCCTGAGTGAAATTTTGTATTATGATGGGTAAAAGACAAACCCATTTGCTTTTTCAAATAGAGTGGAATGGAAGAAGGTTATAAAAGAGTGTTTTAAAAAAAAAATTTAAATACATACACACTTGACAAAAAAAAAATTCTTGATGAATTTTGAAGAGAAATTAATATTTACCTAATAAAATATAAAAATAACTTTTTTTCTGATTAGAACAAATATCTTATAATAACTGTGACAAAAACGCATCAGATGTTCAAATTAATAAAAAACTTATTTCAAATATATTAAAAACAAATAAATTAAGTTGTATGACATATTTTGAGATATACTACATTTATTACTTATATACTTTATTATACATATATTTCACAAATCCAAAAAAAGCACAAAATACAAATTCATTTCCACCTTAGTTTGAGAGTATTTTTTATTTACCAATTTTAGTTATTAAAAACTTATTTATTACAACTATTTTAAAGAGAAAAAGCAAAAAAAAAAAAAAACCCATTCCTTCCCCCCAAAATTTTTTTTTTTTTTTTTTTTTAAATATTCATTTTTCATTTTACTAAATCTGTTGAATGTTCCAAATAAGTTTTGAGGCCATTTTGAACAAATATATGTAACAGTACACAGTAAACACATAATTCAATGCTTTTTCTTTTTTTTTTCAATGAGTTATATTAGTTTTAGAGATGTGATACTCAAAGGTTTCTCATGATATATTTAAATGTTTCATTGGGAAAAGTTCCTTTATTATAACCATAATATTTATTATTTCAAATATTTTAATTTTGAAAACTGACTCATGCCCTAGAAAATGGTTAAGCAATGTTTTAGATTGAGTCTTTATTCACAAAACTAACCAGCTTCTTAAAGCTTAAGTACTTCAAGAAAATATGGGGGGAGGGGGGTGCATTGCATCCTTATTTTGAATTGAAAATTGACTATCATAATTAATATTTAAGGGTTTTTTTTCCACCAGATGTCAAAGAACCTGAATGAAACTTTAAACACATATCCAGGCAGAAAATATTTCACATAAGTTTGCGACGTTCTAACACATACAACTGTTTATGGTGCAATATTCTTAAAATTTAGGAACATTCAAAAAATATGTCCTTTTTCATATGAGTACACAACATTTAATCCTTTGATGGTTATGAATTCAGCTCATCTGAAGTATTGCGACCCAAATGATTGCAGCCGAAACCTACTCGCATAGTGAAAATTTTCTCCAATATGCGCTAACAAGTTGGGTTAATCCATGTATATTATCCTGCGTTGTTTGTGTTACAAATGATACCTACTGACAAAATTTAATTAGTTTGATAGCATAAAGATGGCAGTACATGTACTGCGAAACTTTTTGAAAAATGAAGAAAAATGTTACTGATCTAATTATTGTGAATCTAATTATTTTTCTAGTGTATCTGGCAGGAGTTTGTTACTGAGAGGGCTTAAAACCGAATGCCAGATAATTCTGATAAATTAATTTTATGATGACAAATATATATGAGATGAATAATTCTATGTTTTAAGTGTATCACACAAAAAATAATTTTAGGTAAATATAACAATTAAAAGTTTCCTTGAGTTTTAAATTGTATGTATTTATTTAGATACTTTCATTTAATAATTTATAAACTAATATTTCTAATATTTATCATTTAATGAATTGTTTAAAAAAGCCAGTTACAATTGTAGTAAATATTACATTAATATATCACAAATAATTATTTAAGGACTATCTTTTAAAAATGAGTGAGCTATCTGTAACACCATAAGAAAAGACTGACATTTTCAGAAGCAACACGGGAAATGATTGCCACTATCAGCAGCTGTTTGATCATAGCACTATGCATAATAATAGAGCAAAAACTTTCAATTCTCCTAACCATTAAAGGATTAAAGGTCATTTAGCTTTGAAATATAGGAAGCAAAACATGGAACCCATTTTAAACCAAAACAAGGAGTTGATTCGGATACAAAATAGAGTTATAAAATACCATGTACTCTTTAAGTATTGCTAAGTCAGAATATAAAATTAATGACAAAACACTTTTTTATCAGAAAAAATTATCCATTTTCATGTCCTATTCTTTAACATTGCATGAAGGCAGCCTTAAAAAAAAAAAAAAAAAAAAAGAAGTCCACAACATAACATACTTTCTATGTTACTTATGTGCAATTACTGCCTTTTTTTAAAATAAAAAGTATATATACAAAGATCTTTTGGGTTATTTAAATCTGTCAAGGTAAGTAATCTATAAAGATAAGTATTATTCATATCAGTGATTCCGAAAGTGTACGCAGTGGCAGACTGAGATGATGCACTCTCATTTTTTTTTAATCTTTGTTATGATTAATTATGCTATTACAAAAGTTAAGACTCTGTGGGAAAATCTTAGTTCAAAATGAGTATTGTGAATTGAAAACCACTGATTTATATTAATATTTCCAGATAAAAAAAGAATTTATCTAACATATTTGATTATAAATAATAACCAACTTCCTTTAAATTTTTCTTTAATAAGTAATTCCAATTAAATCTCTTTTTTTTTTTTTGGTAAATTCTAAAAATGTATGTTAACCCTTAATACTGTGTTATATGATGAATTCAAAGGAATATAAGCACAAAGAAATTTAATTATGTTTACTTCTTGACCAACCTTACCTCATTACTATGAATTGTACAATTTCACTGAATATATTAATTTAAAATACAATGACTCAAGCAGCATTTATTCTGCAAAATGGTTCTTCCAATTAACTTATTGAATTTTAAAACTTCACTTGATATACCTTTTACTCTATCAGTTCCAGCTAAGCATAAATAAATCAACATTTTTTTTTATTTAACATTTTTAAACTTTATGTACCTGAAAAAAATGTTCACATATTTTTGGTTACTTGCTTTTATCACATAGTTTCTAAAGTTTTCTTTTTAATAGATAAATTTGTTAAAGATAACAGCATAAACGAAAATAAATTGTCTACAACAAAGGAAAAAACAAGAGAGAAAGTTTTTAATAATTGAAGTTGAAAATTTATTATTTTATCCACTCTTAATTGCATAATTTAATCTGAAGTAAAAAGTTGTATGAAAAGCTTGCAAAAGTTGAACTACATTACAAAAAAAGGGCTTTAAAAATTATATCAATAAATTATATAAGTCCAATAAATAAAAATTAATTTTTAATAAGATTTATATTTGATATTACAGTTAGAGATTACCAACACTCTAGTAATACTTCAGAAAACAGATAGAATCTCTTATTAGCTTTACTACTGTTCTAAAGACACTAATATTTAGAATTAATTCCTTATTCTATATATCTATAATTTATAAATTCTATTTTAAAACTACTTAGAAAGAAAATAAATAAATAATGCCGTGGTAACCAAAGTCATAAAAATTTAAATGAACAAAACATGTTTCAAACACATATCTTCAGATTTAACTCTATATTAAATTTTAATATTTATTTCATTTATAGTGATTGTTTTTTTTTTTTTGGTACTTAACTGCAATGGTTTTGCTGAAAATGTTCGGTTTTACTAAAATTATTCTTTTAATTTTTTTTAAATTCCTTTTACACAACAACAAACTATTACATGTGCAATTTCTTGATGAGGACTGATGATGCCATACTTGCCATTATTTCTTTTTCGCCAATTATTTCAGACACCTCTTTTGTAATTTTAGAGCAATTTTAAAAATGAAAGGAATGATCATTCCTATAGATGTAAATATGAATCTAATACATTCAGGATATGTTTCTCCACTCCTAAAGAAACTTAACATTTTTTCAAATTGATAAAGTATCAAATACATCTATTACTTGAATGTCATCCATCAATAAAGAACAATTACCAATTAACTAAAATAATAGGCAGTCAGAAGCAAAATTAAATAACTAATAGATTAATCATAATGAGCTAATTGCATGGTTTTTGTAAAAATTGAGCAAAAACAAATGAATCCATAACACATGCAATGATCAAAATTCTCTCGTGGAATTATGCAAAACCTGTTGAATTATTTAGAGCAAAATGTGCATAATCATCAGAACAGAATCCTTTTTCATCATTCACTCAATCTGCAGTAGAATGTATTATTTCCATCTCACTTATTAATATAAAATTTGTTAAGTTAAAAAATAAATTTTTAAAAAGAACACTACTTCCATCACAGGATTTTTATGACTTCATTCTTTTTTTTTTTTTTTTTCCCAAAATGACTTGTAAAAATTTTATTGATGTCAAAAAATTTTATATCTTTCAATTTATATCAATATCTTACTACATTCAATGATAATAATTTTATATATTATATAACAGACACAGAAGCATTGTATTAAACCTAATGGAATTTAATTCTATTTTTTGTTATGGCTTTGTATACAAAGCTTACCCCCCTTCAAACGAATTTAAAAAAATCAAACCTGTTCAAAACCTCCAAGAAGGTCCATAGTATCCATTTCAGAATTTACAGACAAAACATGTAAGCGGCATCCAGCAAGTTCAGCTAACATATGCACCAAAGAAGTTTTTCCACAACCTGAAGGCCCAACCTAAAAGCAAAGAGAACAAATTATCCTAAAATCTGTTAGATTATAAAATAAAATAAATGGAATGTGCTCAAACTTAACATCTGATTAGTGAACAAGGAAATTTAAAATTTTATTCATGGTAATATAAAAACTGTGTGGTGCATTTTGTGATCTAAGGGCCCTAAAAAAGGAATAAATAAGGGAGTTCAAATATTTTGAGAATTCAGAAAGAGAAAATGGCAGAAAAATAATTTATTTATTCCCATAATTTCAGTTATTTTTAGTTCCCTGATTTCACTCACTCACATTCACACACACACATATATATAAGTTAAAAATATTTGATTTTTATATGTTTTATTTAAATTTACTTCATAGGATTAATAGAAATAAAATTTTAAAACCAAAAGGATTCATAGGACAAGATCATAATGTTACAATGAATTCATTACATCTTTTATCAAATTGACAGAACATGCTCCAAATTGACATAGATAAATATTTTTAAAAATGATCACAAACACATTCAGTACTATAATATCATAATTCAATTCCCCTAGGACATTTTTCTAGAACTGATTAAAACATAAATGTTAGATTTAAAACTGGTGGGTTTCGATTATATGCTCTATCGTGAAATAATGCAAATCACAGAAAAACTAATAGTTATTAAAAAATAACTAAAATTTATTTGCATTTAGTGCGAAATGAATATCAATTACTTTCCTTCTTAAAAGTTCCATGGATAGAGGAATGAGTTGATGTTTAGATAATTAAATCACAGCTGTCCAAAATGTGGGCCCAATTGGGTCTTTCAACTAAATTGCAAGGGTCAGAGAAATTTTAGCAAATCCAAATTTGAAAATGTTACAATGCCTTATGCCTTAGAATATAAAAGATTACCCAAAATTTAATTCTTTATGCAATGAAAATAAACATGACCACTCAGCTCATTAATATTAGTATCTGATTTTGTCTCTAATGATGATACAATTATATTGGTGTGTAAACCAAATAATAGTTTCTAAATAAATTTATATCTAACATCATTTGACACACAAAGCAAATATTTTAATTCACATATTTAAGGTTTGAATCTACCTAATTTAGATATTGGATCAACAAATATTTGCAGCCTTAGATGATATCTGAATGATTAATTAACTTATGTACACAAATTAAATATTCAAAATCAGAAGAAATATACCATAAATCAAAATATTAGGCATTAATAAAATCAACAAGTTACTTATACCATAGAACACAAATACAACAGAACCACTCAATATTTTATTTAAATCAGGCCTATCCAAACCCAAAGGGCTTTCAGCAGGGGAAATGCATTTTATTCCAGCATTTGGGTCTCATTATTTGTGTGTATGTGATTGCATGCATTCGTATGTGATAAATTCAATTTATTACTTTTTTAATTTTGGCTCTTTTAATGCTAATTTAAATTCAGGTGTTCAAAATTACTACTATTTTCCCCTCTTGAGTCAAAAGAAATGACTAATCCTTCTGAGCCCTATTAGAGAACATTCAGCAATAATTTAAAAGAAATATTTTATGGAATTAAATCTATTTGTATACTAATATAATTTTAAAAAACTATGCTGCAATGACAACACAATGCTAATAAGCAATTAAAAAACACTGAGCAATCAGTCTGTCTAGAACTATATGCTTCTGGGTGAAGCACATTAGACTTGGTACAGACAGACTGCTTGCTGCTATTTCGCATGATCTGTGTGTTGTATTCCCTCCCAGCATCTAGTAATGCATGTTGCTCTACCTGAGTTGGCGTTTGATAAATAATGCCACAAGCAGAGCACGACAGACTCTAATATTTTACAATCGAATTTTATTTACATGATATGTACAATACTAATTAATATCATCACTTATTAAGCCAAAGGCTACAGAATTATAGTGATAGTCTCATCGATCACAGCGAAGGTCTCATCCACTATCTAAGATCTCATTAATCACAGCCAAGGACTCATTCACCATCTAAGATCTCATTCTACACCACTTCGTACATTTCCATTATATATATCTCCGGAATCTGCACTCGACATTTAAGAATCAGCATCCAATGAAAAATAACTTTATATGACGTAACTAAAAAATACAGTCGAATGCATATTCCCGATTATATTGCCAGATGCGTGGGGTGACGTCATATCAGCAACACCTAATTCCAAAGCATTACCAATTGAGATTACCGCGATATGACAACAATGCATAACTGCGCTCTTCAGTAGATTTACTGGTTAGGTATATATTGCCCTCTGCTACAAGATGGCCAGTGCATTTTATTTAAACAAATTCCACTTTGGAATTGTTTATGATGAAGAATATTCTAATGTACAATTGAAACGTTGCTTAATAAACAATTACACACACACAAAAAAAAAAAAAACTTAAGTTATCCCTTTCAAAATAAAGTTTTATGTTTACTATTCTCCGATTGCTAATTTTACTCATTTTATTTGAATCTTCAGATTCGCAGCAATAAAGTTGATTTTCATAACAATAAGAAGAAGCTATCAATCATTTAAAATACAACAAAAATGACATTTATTTTTCATAGAATTACAACAACGTTGCCACTCTTGCTAAACTAAAGAGTTTCACAATAAATGTAATTCTGAATTCAAAATGTAAATATAACATTCTCCCACCCTGATTTACAAACAATTCAGAAACACATACATGATAGAGAAATATAACTACTTAATATACCCTTCACTTGAACTAAAGATAGTTTTTCTATTGATTTATTTCATGAATCACCTGGGTTGGGGACATTGTCTCCTCATTGCTGCTCCTTTAGATCTTTACAGGAATTATGGATATCCTTACTCGAATCGACTTCAAGAAAATAAATCCTTTGAATACGGCGTAATAAAGTAGAGTGTGATGACTTTACTTCCACCAATTTATCTTTTTCAGGTATAAGCTCAGCTATTACTCCAAAAGGCCAGTTGATAATCTTTCTAGGATTACACTTCCAATTAAAACTACCTGGCCTATCTTAATTGTATTAGAAACTCTTCTTTTAGGTTTTTGAACAAGAAGTCCAGAGTGTTCTCATCTGTATCTATTTCGAAAATCTTTATGCAGCATTTGCCTCTATCTCAATCTTCTATTTAAAACTTTGTTCAACATTATCAATATCTGGAGTGCTACCATCGTGAACGTGTTGTAAAATCATCAATGAAGAGAGTGGTGTTAGGGACTTTTGTTCAGAAATATATGTTGATGGCAGTGAATTCACAACTCTCTTACAGTTCATCAACACAGTATCCATCTCTTCATGAGAAAGGCAAGCCTTTCCAAGCACTCTTTTCAAGAGATCTTTCAAAATTCTAATAAGTCTCTCCCACCATCTACCCCACCAACTGGCAGTCGGCGTGTTAAACTTCCACTGTATTGAATTGGAAGCATTATAGCTTTGTATGCATTTCTCATCTACACTCTTCAGAGAACTGACTGCACCAGTAAAGTTTGTGCCATTAACAATATAGATGATCATTGGCTTGCCTCTATGTGCCATAAAACTTTGTAACACCATCAAAAATGCATCAGTAGAAGCAAATGTGATGAGTTCAAAATGTACCGCCCAATAGATGGCACAAGTAAATAACAGGACCCAACATTTTTTATTGCCTTTTAGAAAAAGAGGACTTGCCATATCTATATCTCTCATCTAAAACAAAGCCGCGTCATGTACTTGGTCTTCTGGAAGTGGTGCCAGCCTTTCTAGGTTTCTGGAGTTATATCTTTGACAAACAACAACTTTGACAAAAAGCTTCTTACGGTTTTCCTGCTGTTCAAAACCCAATTTTTTTCTCGAGTTAGATTCAAGAGTATTTGAACTCCAGCATGACAATTCTTAGTATGGACATTCAATATGTCAAAGATGTTTAATAACCTCATGCTGCACAGGCAGAACCATTGGGTAGAGGAAGTTTTCATAGTCTTTTCCGTTTTCAGTTGTATCATTCCTTCTTAATGCCTAATTGTTTCGAGTTTTCAACCTGGCATCTTTTTATGAGAGGAATGACTCTTTTTTGGATCATCTTCATAACTTGATTCTCAGCTTCTTGATATTCTTAAGCAGTCCACTCCCCTTTATCAATTTCTTTAGGCATTAGATAGTTATTTTTAAATGGAAGGATCCACCTGACAAGCTCACAATTTTCTCATAACTCGAGAAATACTGGTAGTACCAATCGTTTTCTAAGTATTCATTGGCATAGTTTAATAAACAAATGATTTTCCTATGCTCCCGATTAATTTTTTTTTATCTATATGGCAGTATTTCGTTGTGTAATGCCACTCATCTATACTCATTGAGTGCAGTCTTCGTTTAGCTAACTTGAAGTTACTTGGCAGTCACGCAATTGTCCCAACAAGGGAGATGAACATCATAATGTCCTTCATTTGTGTACTTAAGGGTTTCAAAAGAGTCTTCAATGATAGAGTGCTCCCGCTCTTCTTTGGTTTAATTTTTCAACTGGATCCTTGATCCCGATTAGGTCCAATTCCCAAGGATCAGATATATTTGCTCCTTTCAAAAAAGCAAGGTAACAAGCATGGCTGACTTAAGAGTTGTTTACTTTTTGTGGAACTTTACCAAAGAAAGTCCAGCCTAAATACGTCTCCACAGCTACTAGGCCTGAAGATAAGACTTTCCACTGTCCACTCATTAGTCATCCTAAGACATTGACTCTTATGAGTATATGAATTCTCTCTTAGTTTTCATTCCCAAGTCAGTCAAATTGATTTTCATTTTATGATGCTCTTCTAACCATGATCCTGTGCTAATTGGAATTATATTTTCGCGGATCACTGTTTGATCTTAGGCTTCAAAATGGTACCTGAAACTTTCATTGAGATCGGCCAATCTTATCCTGTAACACTGACGATTGTACATTTCCGATTTTAACACCACCAAATAAAAATATGGTTCACAGACACTTGTATTGATATGCAGTCCATTTTTGTAGCAAGAATTTTTTAAATGTATGATCGTTGTGATCCAGAATTGCTTGTGCTTCAGCCATTTTATTATTGGAAATTAATTTTATTTTCAAAGTTTATAAAAACACTTTAGGGCTTCTACTGATATTAGTTAAATTAACTTCATTTTCTGACACTTTTACCTCATTTTTTATCAGCATTTCTTAATTTTGGAATCAAGTGCTTTGCACATTTAAGGCATTTGCTTTTCCTCACAAATCAGGCACTTTAAAATTACATGACAAAATCAGGCTCAGTGTCTGGAATAAGGCATTTTTCTTTCAAAACATTTTTTTCTCTCAACTAATTTCATTTTCTGTGCTGGAAAATATTCTGCGCTCAACTGCAGCATATGTCCACAGAATACATACGATTTCTTTATTTCTTGTGTTGCCATAGTTAGTAACCCAGCTACAGTCATTGTTCTGAGCGTGGAAATTTTTAAATCCTATTTCTTCACTTTAAGTATCTTTTTATAATCATCTTTCCTCAAACCAATTTTTTTTTTTTTTTTTGCCAAAGATATTCATTCCTTTCCTTCAACTTCATTTGGTGAACCAGAGGCATTATTTCTATTCCAGGATTTCAGAAAATCTTCGGGAAAACAAGATTCTACCATGGAATACAAAATTGAGTCACATTTACCTGCCGTAACACCTAAAGTTTTGAAATAATGCATACTTGATTCAAGCTTAAAATATAATGATGCAAATGAAAAGTTTCCTTTTGTTTGCACAGAAATAATTAATTTAATTCATTCTCTTACATAAACCTCAACCAAAAGGTCATTTTTTCCAAATCAAGATTTCAAACTCTCCATCACCTTTCTATAATTAGCTCTGGTTGGTAGGAAACTCTACTACGTCTCTGGCTCTCGAACCAACAATTGTTGCTTGTATTGAATACTGGAATTTATCCTCAGATATTATCTCTTCATCCTTATCAATATGTTGGAATTGACTCCAAAATGGTAACCAGACTATAAAATCATCTTTGAGCTGTCTTAATTGTAACTTTGGTAAGATGTACTTTCTTCTAGAGTTGCTAACTTCAGTTGAATCAGAAATTTCTCTTAGTCTAATTATCACCAACTCTTCTTCAATATCAAGACTCTTCTTTTCGAACTTGAATTGTCTTTCTTTTTCTTCTTTTTCAATTTTCTTTTTTCCCCCCTTTCATCAATGGTTGTTTCCAGTATTTCTTTAACAAACCAGCATCATCCTTATACTTTTAATCCTGATATCAATACTTGTTGTTATAGATTCTGCTTAAGTTTTTAAATCCTTTCACAACATGAAATATATTTGGGACATTCATTACGGTTCCTGAAGCGGACACCAGTATTTATTTAACATACAATCGAAAGTCACTTGCTAAGAAATTATAAAAATAAAAAAATTCAAAAAAACTCTTAACATTATCTCTTTTAAAATAAAGTTTATGTTTCCATTCTCTGATTGCTAATCTTACTCATTTTATTTGATTCACAGATTCGCTGCAATAAGATTTTCTTAACAATAATAAGAAGCTATCAATCCTTTTAAACACAACAAAAAATACATATTTATTTTTTCATAGAATTACAACAACGTTGCCACTCTTGCTAAACTAAAGCGTTTCAAAGTAAATGTAATGACGTTGTCATTCACTTAAAATTCTGAAATTAAAATGTAAATATAAAATAAAAACTGTGATGATAGTTGAGCCAATGTACTGAGATATTTCCATTGTAATGGGATATGACATGAGATGGAATGTTCTTTGGTATATTTATGTGCAATAAAAATTTTAATTTAGTTCAAATTTCTCAATTGCAAGGGGCCACAGATTGACACTGAGTGGGCTGCATGCAACCCTCGTGTTGGTAAGGCCTAATTTAAATAGAGTAATTAAAAAGATTTAATACAAATATTTACCAAAATAGGAATCCAGTTCATTTCGATACACTTCATCAATGACTCTAGAATAGGAAACTGTCCAGGAGCTATACTTATCATGTTAGAATTAGTCAGATTTTCAGTTCCTCGCTGAATTGTTGAGTAGCCTAAGTGAATGGAGTCCTCATTTACATTTAACTCTAAAGGACGATGGAGTATAAAATGTTTGCTGCCCAATTCTGCAGACTTCATCACTTTAAAATAGACTTCAAACACCTAAAAATGTTTCAAAATAAGAAAAATCACTGCTTTATTAAAAAAAAAAAATGTTTTTTTAAATAATCATATAGGTAATTTCCAAAAATTTACTTTGAATAAGAAAATTTGAGTAAAAAATGAACTTTGTGTTTAATATTGATATGTGGAATGGAGCTTGATATTTCTTTTAATCGGATTCACAATGGTCGAGGAGAAAATTTCAGAAGTTATTCAGCAGTTCTTTAAATTGGATGTAAGTCAATCAATATGGGAAAGAAAAAAAATACATGATGATCATTTAGATGTTGACAAAGAAAAAGAAGAGATCATATTGTGCAATGTATTGCTTCTTACAAATGTTAAAATTACATAGTTAAGCTATGTAAGTTTGGAAATATTAGCATCCACATCATTATTAGATTTGTAATGAAATATTAATGTAGAATTAAATTATTTACTCTCTAGTGTGTTCATATTAGTGTTTAATAAACAATTGTAAACAATGATAGTGCATTATTTCTAATAGGAATAACATGAATCCAATTAAAAAATGCTATTAGTTTAAAAACCATAATTAATCATAAAATCCTTTTTTCATACATTAATAATAGAAGCAAAGGCATACATGTTATTCACTGTGATTTTCAGCAATTTGGTTATTATTTAGACTTAATTAATATTAAATGTTCCTGTTTCACTTAAATTATATAACACATCAATCAATAACTCCCGAGACTAACCCAGAGATGGCGCTCGTAGTAAACCAGTAACAAGGTCTTTCTAGAGTACTAACCTATGCTTGAAACGTGTCAAAATTTTAAGTCGATCGGACCAGAAACAGCTGAGTTATCGAGGTTGGAGTAAAGTCTTTTTGTAGTTTGTTTAAAAAATGGAAAAAACCGAGTTTCGTGTTCTGATAAAACATTGTTTTTTAATGGGTAAAAACACCGTGCAAGCGAAACAATGGATTGAAAAATGTTACCCGGACTCTTGTCCATCAAAAGCAACGATTTGTCGGTGGTTTGCCGAGTTTAAACGTGGTCGTACCGACACAAATGACGCGGAACGCTCGGGTAGACCTGTGGAAGCCGTTACACCGGAAAATGTGAGTGAAGTGACAAAAATTATAATGAAAGATCGTAAAGTGAAGCTCCGTGAGATTGCTGAGATGACACAGATATCATATGGAAGTGTATTTACTGAAAAAGGTTTTTTGAAGTGAAGTGAAAAAGGTTTTTTCCAAGTGGGTGCCGCGATTGCTTTCGATGGAACAAAAACAGCAACGAGTCGATGATTCAGAAAGCTGTTTATCGCTATTTACTCGCAACAAAAAAGATTTCTTGCGTCGTTACGTGACCATGGACGAAACATGGATACATCACTACACTCCAGAGTCGAAGCGGCAGTCATCTGAGTGGCGCACAGCTGGCGAAAGCCGTCCGAAGCGTCCGAAAACGCAGCAGTCAGCTGGCAAAGTCATGGCGTCAGTTTTTTGGGATACGCATGGCGTGATTTTCATTGACTACCTCGAAAAAGGTAAATCGATCAACAGTGATTATTATATTGACTTGCTGGTGCGTTTGAAGGAGGAAATCGCAAAAAAATGGTATGCTGGATTTCGGTTACGTATTGCTGGTTAAGCAATCTTTTAGATGAGATCTTTATTCACAAAACTAACCAGCTTCATGGCTTAGGTACTTCAAAATATGGGAGGTGCATTGCATCCCTTATTTTGAATGAAATTGACTATCATAATTAATATTTAAGGTTTTTCACCAGATGTCAAGAACCTGAATGAAACTTAAAACATATCAGGCAGAAAATATTTCACATAAATTTAGAGCGTTCTAACACATACAACTGTTTATGGTGCATCATTACTTAAAATTTAGGAACATTCAAAAATATGTCATTTTTCATAATTTTAACATTTAATCTTTTGGTTGTAAATTCAGCTCATCTGGAAGTATTCTGCGACCCAAATGATTGCAGCGGAAACCTATAGCATAAGGTGAAAATTTTCTCCAATATCATAAGCTAACAAGTTGGGTTAATCCATTATATTATCCTCGTTGTTTGTTACAAATGATACCTACTGACAAAATTGGTAGTTTGATATAGCATAAGATGGCAGTACATGTACTGCAAACTTTTGCAAAATGAAATATTACCTGATCTAATTATTTTTCTAGTGTATCTGGCAGGAGTTTGTTACTGAGAGCTTAAAACCGGGCTGATTAATTCTGATAAATTAATTTATGATGACAAATATATGATGAATAATTCTATGTTTTAGTGTATCCTAAAAATAATTTTAGTGTCTCAACAATTAAAATTTCCTTGAGTTTTAAATTGTATTTATTTAGATGTATTTAATAATTGCTATTCTTCTAATATTTATCATTTAATGAATGTTTTATGGACAATTGTAGTAAATGTATACATTAATATATCTAAAATTATTTAAGGACTATCTTTTAAAATGAGTGAATATCTGTAACACCATAAGAAAGACGGCATTTTCAAAACTTAACACGGGAAATGATTGCCACTATCAGCAGCTATTTGATCATAGCACTATGCATAATAATGAAACCCAAAAGCTTTCCAATTCTAACCATTAAAAGGATTAAAGGTCGTGCTTTTGGAAATAGGAAGCAAAACATGGAACCATTTTAAATCAAAACAAAGGAGTTGATTAGGATACTAAAATGAGTTATAAATACCATGTACTCTTTAAGTATTACTTTAGATCAGAATATAATTAATAAAACTTACTTTTATCGAAAAATTATCCATTTTCATGTCCCTATTCTTTAACATTGCATGAGGCAGCCTTAAAAATACAACATAACATATATGTTACTTAAGTGCAATTACTGCCTTTTAAAATAAAGTATATACAAGATCTTTTGGGTTATTTGATATCAAGGTAAAATGTCTATAAAGATAAGTATTATTCATATCAGTGGTCGAAAGTGTACACAATTGGCACTGAGATGATGCATTTTTAAATCTTTGTTGCTGATTAATTATGCTATTACAAAAGTTAAGACTCTGTGGAAAATCTTAGTTCAAAATAGGTATTGTGAATTGAAAACCACTGATTTGTATTAATATTTCAGATAAAAATTTATCTAACATGTTTGATTATAAATGTGTAACTTCCTTTGAATTTTCTTTAATAAAGTAATTCAAATTAAATCTCTTTTTGGTAAATTCTAAAATGTATGTTAACTTGTAATACTGTGTTATATGATGATTCAAGGAATATGAAAGAATTTAATTATGTTTACTTCTTGACCAATACCTCATTACTATAGTTGTACAATTTCACTGAATATTAATTTAAAATACAATGGCTCAACAGCATTTATTCTGCAAATGGTTCTTCAATTCTTATTAGATTTTAAAATTCACTTGATATACCTTTTACTCTGTAGCTGGCATGATAAATCAACATTTTTATTTAACATTTTAAAATTTATGTACTGAAAAATGTTCACATATTTTAGTTACTTGCTTTATCACATAGTTTCTAAAGTTTCTTTTAATAGATAAATTTGTTAAGATAACAGCATAAACGAAAATAAATTGTCTACAAAGGAAAAACAAGAGAAAGTTTAATAGACAGAGTTGAAAATTTATTATTTTATCCTCTTAATTGCATAATTTAATCTAGGCAAAAGTTGTATGAAAAGCTTGCAAAAGTTGAACTACATTACAAGGGCTTTAAAATTATATCCATAAATTATATAAATAAAATTAATTTTAACAAGTTATATTTGATATTACAGTTGAGATTACCAACCTCTAGTAATACTTCAGAAACAGATAGAATCTCTTGATAGCTTTACTACTGTTCTAAAGACCTTGCTAATATTTAGATTAATTCCTTATTCTATATCTATGAATTTATAAATTCTATTTAAAACTACCAAGAAGAAAATGCATCAAAATAATGCAGTAGTAACAAAGTCATAAGAATTTGTTGTTAAATAAAGACAAAACGTAACAAACATATCTTCAGATTTAACTCTATATTAAATTTTAATATTTATTTCATTTATACTTGTTTTTGTTATAACTGTATTTGTGGTTTTGCTGAAATGTTATTCGGTTTTACTAAAATTATTCTTTTAATTTTTAGATTCCTTTACACAACAACAAGCCCATGTGCCAATTTCTTGATGAGGACTGATGCCATGCCTGTTATTTCTTTTATAATTATTTCAGACTTTATCTTTGTAATTTAGAGCAATTTAAAATGATCATTCTATAGATGTAAATATGAATCTAATACATTCAGGATATGTTTCTCCTCCTAAAGCCCAACATTTTTCAAATTGATAAAGTATCAAACATCTAATGCCAGATGTCATCCATCAATAAGAACAGTGCAATTAACTGATATGTAGGCAGTCAAACAAAATTAAATAACTAATAGATTAATCATCATAATGAGCTAATTGCATGGTTTTGTAAGAATGACAAAACAAATGAATCCATAACATGCAATGATCAAAATTCTCTCATTAAGGTATACAAAACCTGTTGAATTATTTAGAGCAAATATTTTCAATCATCAGAACAGAATCACTAATCTCATTCTCAATCTACAGTAGAATGTATTATTTCTATCCATCATATCTTATTAATATAAAATTTGTTAGTTAAAATAAATTTTTAAAGAACACTACTTCATCACAGGATTTTGACTTCATTCTTTTTCCCAAAATGATTTGTAAAATTTTATTGATGTAAAAATTTTATATCTTTCAATTTATTATCAATATCTTTACATTCAAGCCAGTAATAATTTATATTATATAACAGACGAAACATTATGTAGTAAACACTAATGGAATTTAATTCTATTTTTGTTGTAAACTTTGTATACAAACACCCCCTTCAGCAATTTAAAATCCAATGTTCCAAAACCTCAAGAAGGATCCATAGTATCCATTCAAATTTACAGACAAAGCATGTAAGCGGCATCCAACAGTTCTTCTTCTTTTTCAAAGTTTTTCACAGCCTAGAGGCCCAACCTACAAAGCAAGAGAACAAATTATCTAAATCTGTTAGATTATAAAATAAAATAAATGGAATGTGCTCAAACTTAACATCTGATTAGTGAACAAGGAAATTCCAAATTTTATTCATGGTATATAAAACTGTGGTGCATTTTGTGATCTGGGGCCTAAAAGGAACAAATAGAGGAGTTCAAATATTTTAGAATTCAGAAGAAAATGGCAGAAAATAATTTATTTATTCCCACATAATTTCAGTTATTTTTAGTTCCTGATTTCCTCACTCATTCACACATATATAAGTTAAAATATTTGATTTTATATGTTTTATTTAAAATTTACTTCATAGGATTAATAGAAATAAAATTTTAAAACTAATGATTCATGGGACAAAGATCTTAATATTTATGGTCATTACATCTTTTATCAAATTGACAGAACATGTAAATTGACATAGATAAATATTTTTAGTGATCACAAAACATTCCAGTACTATAATATCATAATTCCTAGGACATTTTCTAAACTGATTAAAACATAAATGTTAGATTTAAAACTGGTGGGTTTACGTTATAGCCTCTATAGGTGAAATATGCATGCAAATCAAAAGCTAATAGTTATTAAAAATAACTAAAATTTATTTACATTTAGTCTGAAATGAATATCAATTACTTTCCTTCTTAAAAGTTCATGGATAGAGGAATGAGGATATTTGAATGGTAAATCACCAACTGTGTCCAAGCAGGCCCATTGGGTCACTCAACGCTAAGTACAGGGTCAGAGAAATTTTAGCAAATCAATTTGAAAATAACAATGCCTTTATACCTTAGAATATAAAAGGTACCCAAAATTTAATTCTTTACAATGAAAATAAACGTCTCAGCTCATTAATGGTATCTGATTTTGTCTCGATGATACAATTATATTGGTGTAAACCAAATAATAGTTTCTAAATGATTTATATCTAACATCATTTGACACAAAGCAAATATTTTATTCACATATTTAAAGGTTTGAATCTACCTAGATATTGGATCAACAAATGTTGCAGCCTTGATATCTGAATGATTAATTAACTTATGTACAAATTAAATATTCAAAATCAGAAGAAATATACCATCAATCAAGGCATTAATGAAGTAACCAAGTTACTTATACCATAGAACCTGCTGACTTGACAGAACCCACTCAATATTTTATTTAATCAGACCTATCAAACCCAAAGAGACTCCTTGGGAAACATTCAGCATTTGGGTCTCATTATTTGTGTATGTGATTGCCATTAAGTATGTGATAAATTCAATTTATTATAATTTGGCTCTTTTAATGCTAATTTAGGGTGTTCAAAATTATACTATTTTCTCCCCTCTTGAGTCAAAGAAATGACTAATCCTTCACAGGCCTATTAGAGAACATTCAGCAATAATTTAAAGAAATATTTTGTAGATTAAATCTATTTGTATATAATATAATTTTAAAAACTATGCAATGACAACACAATGTACTAATAAATAATTAAAACACTGAGCAATCAGTCTGTCTAATTCTCTTCTGGGTGAAGCATTAGACTTAGACAGACTGCTTGCTGCTATTCGCATGATCTGTGTTGTGATACACTCAACTCTAGTAATGCATGTTGCTCTACCTGGAGTTGGCAGTTTGGTAAATAATGCCACAAGCAGAGCCGACAGACTCTAATATTTACAATCAATTTTATTTACATGGTATGTACAATACTACTAGTATCATCACTTATTAAATATTTAAATTATATTGATGGTCTCCTTCGATCTGTGAGTCTCATCCATATCTACAGTCTCTCATTAATCACAATAAGGACTCATTCACCATCCCAAGATCATTACCACTTGGTACATTTCCATTATATATCTCGGAGTCTACTTTCGACATTTAGAATCAGCATCCAATGAAAATAACTTTATAGCCGTACTAAAGCAAAACGAATGCATATTCGATTATATTAGCTCAGATCGTGGGTGGCGTCATAGCACTTAATTCACAAGCATTACCAATTGAAGTGGATTACGCTGATATGACAACAATACCACTAAATACAGTAGATTTGCGTTGGGGTATATATTGCCTCTGCTAAGATGGCCAGTGCATTTTTATTAGAAACAAATTCCACTTTGGAAGTGTTTAGCTGAAATTCTGATACATGAAACTTGCTTAATAAACAATTACACACACACAACACAAAAAAAAATTAAAGTTATCCCTTTCAAAATAAGTTTTATGTTTACTATTCTCCGATTGCTAATTTTACTCATTTTGTTTGAATCTTTCTCAGTTAGCAGCAATAAGAGTTGGATTTCATAAGCAATAAGAAGAACTATCAATCATTTAAAATAAACAAAATGACATTGTCATTTCAAGAATTACAACAACGTTTGCTACTCTTGCTAAACTAAGAGTGCTAAAATGTAATTCTGAATTCAAAATAGTAAATATAACATTCTCACCTGATTTACAAACAATTCAAGCAAACACATGATAGAAAATATAACTACTTAATATCTTCCTTGAACTAAGATGAGTTTTCTACAGTTATTTCTATGAATCACCTGGGTTGGGACATTGTCCCCTCATTGCTGCTCCTTTAATCTTTAAGGAATTATGGAATCCTTACTCGAATCACTTCAAGAAGAACAAATCCTTTGAATACACGCAGTATAAAGTAGAAGTGCTGATGACTTTACTTCCACCAATTTATCTTTTTCAGTATAAGACTCTGGCTATGTACTCCAAAGACCAGTTATAATCTTTCGGATTACACTTCCAATTAAAACTACCTGGCCTATCTTAATTGTATTAAAATCTTCTTTTGGTTTTTTGAACAAAGATTCAGAGTGTTCTCGCATCTGTATCTATTTTCAAAATCTTTGTATGAGCATTTGCCTCTATCTCAATCTTCTATTTAAAACTTTTGTTCAGCATATAATCATCTGAGTGCTACCATCGTGAAGCTTGGTGCCAAAATCATCAATAGAAGAGTGGTAGGGACTTTTGTTCAGAAATATATGTTGATGGAGTAATTACATCTCTTACAGTATCAACACAGTATCCATCTTTCATGGTAAGCGCCTTTTCGAAGCACTCTTTCTAGAGATCTTTCAAAAAATTCTAATAAGTCTCTCCCACCGCCCTGCATGGCGGTCAGGTGTAAACTTCCACTGTATTGATTCGAACATTATAACTTTGTAGCCATTCTCATCTACACTCTTCAGAACTGATGTTCTGCAAGTTTGTACCATTAACAATATAGATGATCATTGGCTTGCCTCTCATGTGCCATACTTTAGAACACATCAAAATGCATCAGTAACAATGTGATGGTCAAAAATCATACCTAATAGTGCATTAGTAAACTAGGACCAACACTTTTTTATTGCATTTAGAAAAAAGGACTGCCATATTATCATCTATTTAAAACAAAGCAGCGTTATGACGGTCCTGGAAGTAGTTTACAGCCTTTCTAGGTTTCTGGGTTATATCTTTGACAAACAACAACTTTGACAAAAGCTTCATTTTTCCTGCTGTTCCAACTAATTTTTTTCAGTTAGATTCAAGAGTATTTGAACTCAGCAATTCAGTATAGTACAATATGACATTCAAAAGATGTTTAAAACCTCATAGCTGCCTGTGCAGAACCTTGGGTAAGAGAAGTTTTCATAGTCTTTCGTTTCAGTTGTACTCATTCCTTCTTACACTAATTGTTTGAGTTTTCAACTGGCACTTTAGGAAGGCGCTCTTTTTTTGGATCATATTCAACTTGTGATATCTCAGCTTCTTGTGTTCTTAAGCAGTACTCCCCTTTATCAATTTCTTTGGCTTAGTGATTTTTAAATGGAGGTCATCCTGACAGAGCTCTACAATTTTCTCATACTAGAATCAGGTAGTGCCTGTCGTTTTTCTAAGTATTCATTGTGCTAGTTTAATAAAAAAATTCCTATGCTCCGATTATTTTTTAGCTCTATATTGGCAGTATATTTGGTTATGCCACTATCTATACTCAATGAGTGCAGTCTTGTTTTACATATGAAGTTACTTGGCGTCATAATTGTCCCAACAAGGAGATACATGATGTCCCTTCATTTTGTATGAAGGTTTTCAAAAGAGTCTAATGATAGAAGTGCTCGTGCTCTTCTTTGGTTTTAATTTTTCTACTGGATCCTTGGTCCCGAGTTAGGTCAATCCCAGGATCAGATATATTTGCTCTCTTCAAAAAAAGCAAGCATGGACTGTATGACTTATAAGTGTTTACTTTTTGTGGAACTTTTACCAAGAAAGTCAGCCTACACGATCTCCCAGCTACTAGTGAAGATAGCTTTCCACTGTCTGACTCACTTAGTCTCCAAGACTGACTCTTATATATTATGAATTCTCTTGAGTTTTCATTCCCCAGTCAAGTCAAATTGATTTTCATTTTATGATGCTCTTCTAACAGATCCTGTGCTAATTGGAATTATATTTTTATGGATCACTGTTTGATCTGGGCTTCAAAATGGTACACTGAACTTTCAATTGAGATCAGGCCAATCTTACGTACACACTTGTTAGCACATTTCAGATTTTAACACCACCAAATAAAATAGGTTCACAGACTTGCTTTATTGTCATGCAGTCACATTTGATAGGTTTTAAATGTATGATTTGTGATCCAGAATTGCTATGTGCTTCAGCCATTTTATTATTGGAAATTAATTTATTTTCAAGTTCTTAAAAACACTTTGGGCTTCTACTGATGAGTTAATTACGCTGTTTTCTGTCACTTTTACCCTCATTTTTATCAGCATTTCTTATTTTTCGGAATCCAAGTGCTTTCACATTGCAACATACTTTACACTCACAAATCAGGCACTTAATTACATGACAAAAATCGGCTCAGTGTCTGGAATAGAGACATTTTTCTTTCAAACATTTTCTCTCTCCATCAATTTCATTTCTGTGCTGGAAAATATTCTGCAGCTCAACTGCATGCATGTATCCTACGAATATCATCTGATTTCTTTATTTCTTGTGTTGCCATATTAACTTAGCTACAGTCAGTTGTTCTGAATGTAAATTTTAAATCCCTATTTCTTCACTTTAAGTATCTTTTATAATCGATCTTTCCTCAAACCAATTTTTAAATTTTGATATTCATTCCTTCCTTCAACTATTTGGTGAACCAGAGCATTATTTTCTATTCCAGTTCAGAAAATCTTGGAAAACAAAGATTCTAGATAAGAATTGAGTCATTTACCTGCAGTAACACCTAAAGTTTTGAATAATCATACTTGATTCAAGCTTGAAATATAATGATGCAATGAAAGTTTCCTTTGTTTGCACGAAATAATTAATTTAATTTTCTCTTACATAAACCTCAACCAAAGGTCATTTCTCAAATCAAGATTTCCAAACTCCTCCATCACCTTTCTATAATTAGCTCTGGTTGGTGGAAATCTGTTGCTCTCGAACCAACAGATTGTTGCCTTGATTGAATACTGGATTACCTCAGATATTATCTCTTCATCCTTATCAATATGTTGATTGACTCCAAATGGTAACCAGACTATAAAATCATCTTCAGAGCTGTCTTAATTGCTTTGGTAAGATGCCTTTTCTTCTAGAGTTGCTACTTCAGTTAGATGAAATTTCTCTTAGATCTATTATCGCCAACTCTTCTAATACTCAGACTCTTTTGAACTTGAATTGTCTTTCTTTTCTTCTTCTTCAATTTTTCTTTTTTTCCCCCTTTCATCAATGGTTGTTTCCAATTATTTCTTTTAACAACCAGCATCACTTATACTTTTTAATCTGATATCAATGACTTGTTTATAGATTCTGCTTCAAGTTTTTAAATCCTTTCACAACATGAAGTATATTGGGACATTCATTCACGGTTCCTGAGAATCACCGTATTTATTTAACACACTCGAGAAGTAACTTGCTAAGAAATTATAAAAATAAAAATTCAAAAAACTCTTACTTTATATAAAATAAAGTTTATGTTCCATCTCTGATTGCTAATCTTACTCATTTTATTTGATTCCCAGATTGCTGCAATAAGATTTTCTTAACAATAATAAGCTATCAATCCTTTTAAACTTCAAAAAATACATATTTATTTTCTAGAATTACAACTCATACTTTACTCTTATAAACTAAGCGTTTCAAAGTAAATGTAATGTGTTTCATTCACTAAAGAATAAAATGTAAATATAAAATAAAAACTGTGATGATAGTTGAGCCAATGTACTGAGATATTTCCATTGTAATGGGATATGACATGAGATGGAATGTTCTTTGGTATATTTATGTAAATAAAATTTTAATTTTGTTCATTTCTCATAATTCAGGAGACCACAATTGCTTACTGAGTGGGCTGAGCAACCCTCGTGTTGGCTAATTTTAAATAGAGTAATTAAAAGATTTAATACAAATATTTACCAAAATAGGAATCCAAGTTCATTTGATACACTTCATCAATTGACTCTAGAATAGAGAAACTGTCAAGAATTATACTATCATGTTAGAATTAGTCAGATTTTCAGTTCCTCACTGAATTGTTGGTACCTAAGTGATGAGTCTCATTGTTTAACTCTAAAGGGCGATGGAGTATGTGCTGCCCAATTCTAGACTTCATCACTTTAAATAGACTTCAAACACCTAAAAATGTTTCAAAATAAGAAAAATGCTGCTATTAAAAATGTTTTTAAATAATCATATAGGTAATTTCAAAATTTACTTGAATAAGAAAATTGTAGTAAAAATGAACTTTGTGTTTAATATTGATATGGAATAGACTTGATATTTCTTTTAATGGGATTCACAATGGAGAAAATTTCAGAGTTATTCAGCAGTTCTTTATGGATGTAAGTCAATCAATATGGGAAAGAAAAATACATGCAGTGATCATTTAGATGTTGACAAAGAAAAAGAAGAGTGTATGCAATAGTGTGCTTCTTACAAATGTTAAAATTACATAGTTAAGCTAAAAGTTTAGAAATAATGTCACATCATTATTAGATTTTAATATGAAATATTAATTAAATTATTTACTCTAGTGTGTTCATATTAGTGTTTAAACAATTGCTAAACAATGATAGTGCATTATTTCTAATAGAATAACATGAATCCAATTAAATGCTATTAGTTTAAAAACCATAATTAATCATAAAATCCTTTTTCATACATTAATAATAGAAGCAAAGGCATACATGTTATTCACTGTGATTTCAGCAATTTGCGTTATATTATTGAGACTTAATTAATATTAAATGTTCCTGTTTCACTTAAATTATATAACACATCATCTAACTCCAGTTAACGAGAGATAAGCATGTAAACCAGTAACAAGGTCTTTCTAAATATACCTATGTTGAAAGCGTGTCAAAATTTTAAGTCGTCGGACCAGAAACAGCTGAGTTATCGAGGTTGGAGTAAAGTCGCTTTGTAGTTTGTTTAAAAATGGAAAACCGAGTTTGTGTTCTGATAAAATTGTTTTTAATGGTAAAAACACCCGTGCAACAACATGGATTGAAAAATGTTACCGGACTTGTCATCAAAAGCAAGCGATTTGTGGGTGGTTTGCTAGTTCGCGTGAGTTACCAACACAAATGACGCGAGGCGGGAACCTTGTAGCCGCTACACGAAAATGAGTGAAATGAAAAAATTATAATGAAAGATCATAAGTGAATGGAATTGCTGAGATGAACAGATATCATATGGAATTTACTGAAAAAAGGTTTTGGAGTGAAGTGAAAAAGGTTTCAAGTGGGTGCCTGATTGCTTCGATGGAACAAAATACTGAGTCGATGATTCAGAAAGCTGTTTATAAGCGTTCATATAAAAAGACTTACTTGCGGGAAAAAGAAAGAAAAATGG
>BMAW01089220.1:461382-532610 GCA_019974015.1 Nephila pilipes
TGTTATGTTTACTACAAAAATAATTATTCTGTATTCTTTTTCTGTCCGCCATTAGTTCTAGTAATACAATTGCACTTGTAAATATAATATCTTGTAAATAAATCAATATAGTTCTAAATCGTCTGATAATATTTAAAGCAACACATATTTATATAGCAATCACCTATACCCATAATATTATGACTCGTCTTCCAGGACCTGTACGAGAATCCAGAAATGTTACTGATCTGTTTAGTATTTGGAATATTCTTATTGATAATACATTACCAATTATTGCAGAATGTACAAATTTATATATTTCTGAGATAGCTTTACATCATAAATGTGAAAGAGATACGAAACCTACGGATATGGTCGAGATTAAAGTGGTTACAGGAATTTTATATTTATGTGACCTTCACAAATAGTTGCACCTCAACGTAAAGGAGCTTTGGACTACTGACGGTACAGGGATTGAAATCTTTCATAAAACTATGTCCTATAAGTGGTTTTTATTTTGTATGTTACTTTTACGTTGCATGAATTTTGATAAATTTCCAGATAGGCCACTGAGAAAAAGCTTACATAAAATAGCCTCAATCAGAGATTTCTTGGAAAATTTATTTCATATTGTAAAAATTCCTATAGTTTAGGTGAGTATGTCACTAGTGACGAGAAACTCGAATCCTTTAGGGGCCGATGTGGGTTCCGGCAGTATATGCCAAACAAACCAGCAAAGTATGGAATCAAGATTTTTGTACTGATGAACTCAAAATCTTTTTATACTTCTAATATGAAAATATACTGTGGTACACAGGCGAATGGTTCCTTCAAGGTGAGTAACAGCCCATCTGACGTTGTGAAAAGACTAATTCAACCACTGTATAAATCTGGAAGGAACCTTACAGCAGATAACTGGTATATGAGTTATCCTCTAGCTGTGGATCTTCTAAAAGAAAAGCTTACACTAGTAGGAACAATGCAGAAAAACAAAAGGGAGATTCCTCCTGCTTTTGTTACTTCTAATGGAAGGAAAATGTTTTCTACATTATTTGGTTTCGAAAAGGATAAAACATTAATTTCTTATGTTCCTAAAAAAAGGGAAAACAGATCTGCTTTCTACATTCCATAACAATGATGCTACAGATGATACTACTAGAGAAAAGAAAAAGTCAGAAATTATTATCTTTTTATAATATGAATAAGGGAGATGGATACTGTAGATGAAATGATAGCAAGTTATTCAACTGTCAGAATAACAACGAGGAGGCCAATGGTAATTACCTTATCTGCTCTAAATGTAGCTGTAATAAATGCTCGAATTATGTTACTTTCAACATCTAATCCACCAACCAGATAGAGAAGCAGACGTCTGTTTTTGAAGGACTTAAACATTACAAATAATATAAAAGTGTATTGAACAACAATCAGAGATTAATACTTTATTGAGAAGTTTACGTGCTGCATGCAAAAGAGCAGAAGTTTCCACGAATAATTCAAATGAATCTATAAAATTTGAAACAACTAAATATAAAAGATGTGATGAATGCCCTCGAGCCAAGGACAGAAAAACACGAGTGTGATGTTCAAAATGTGAAAAATATCTGTGCCAAGAACACATGAATATGTTTTGTTCAAAGTGTAAACAGATAACATAAGCATGTTTATTTTGCTATTATTTTCATTTATCTTAATTTCAATGCTCTATAACTTTATTTTTGAAATTAATTTTTTGTAACTAAAGTTTTGTTCACGTATTATCAATGAAAAACAGCTTTAAAAGTAAATAAAACTATTTTATATTGTATTTTAAATATTAGGGTATATGACATCCCATGTGCCTGCTTTAGTAACATTTCGTGACACGCCTTCAGCCAGGTTAAAAGATACATATACCTGTTGTTACTTTAGTCAACAACGATTAAGCATCGATATCAAATTTCTGAAGAAATTATGTTAAAATATATGGCAACACTCTGTCACTGTAACAACTAAAAAAGCAATGGTCATTCTATAGTTTTTGTAAAACTTAAAAGCAATTGAAATATCGTGATTAAATGTAAATAAAATATTGCAATCCAAAAATACCAATATTATTGGCGACTGAGAAGTGTTATGATTCTAAACCTGCATTCAAACACATTTCAATCAGTATACATATCTATATCTATATATAATTGTTTAATCAGTTGATTGTTCATTAATATCACACTCGCAAGTGAAACAAGGATCATTATCAATGAGCATCGTAACTTTGAACCAAATTCAAGTGATGAAGCCACCTGAGATTGCACCATCTTCTCCAAACTTCCCCACTAAAAAAGTACGGAAAAAAATTTCACATCCAAGAACTAACATGCATGAGCCCTGCTACACAAAGAGACTTTAACAGAAACAAGGCTCAAGCTCATAGCTTAATAGAAAATATGTCAGCAATGAGTTCATGATCCTGACCTCTTGGCTACAGTTGATGTCATAAAAATATCTCAATACTCACTTGAAATTTTACAATTGCACTGCACCATCTGAATATATCTCGAAGATTAAACTCAAAAGGTGAGCCGAGGTGACCAAACTCCTTTTCTATATTTATTTTTTTTTCAATCTGCAAAACAGAAGAAAGAATATCTTACTTTTCAAAGCATTACTAATTGAAAAAAATTTGAATGCTAAAACAAATAGTAAAAGAAAAAATAAACAAAAAGAATTGAAAACATGAATAGAAATTAAGAGAACAAGTAAAAACAAGAGAAAAATGCAATCAAAAAAATGAAATTACACATGTACCTCAACATTGAATTGAATCATTGCAGATATCAAGTTCTTTGGAATACCTGGATACATTTTTTTTGAAATAAACAAGTAATCTTCATCATCCATAGGCTGCACATAAACCTAGATATACAATTATGTTTAAAAATATATTTTAATACTAGATAATACTACAAAAAGATTACATTGCTGTCACAAACACACAATTTTAATGAAATAAAAACTATTTTCTTTAAAACAGAAGGCGGGATATTTATTTTCATACGACAGTAGTTTAATTTTAATTGAAATATATCTGGAATATTTATTGATAATGTCATTTTTAGACTAAATTTACAATGCTATTTTAATTGAGAAAGTAGATTATAATTGTATTCTATATTAATATTTTGTGTTTACTAACATATAACATGGATGGTAATTCAGTGCTTTCAAAGTAAATATTCATTGCGAAGTTTTGAATCCAACACAAAATTTCCTGCCTATCACTCTAAAAAGCCAATTACCAATCACATATTATTGTTGATAAACCTCTAACCTAATTTTTTAAAAACAATCAGACATGAGGTTGATATCTCATTCATAAAACATTTATATCCATGCCATATGAGAACCAAGACTAGCTGAATTCAACCCACAGCAGCTAACAATTACCTGAATGATAACCTTACATAGGAACAAAAATTCCATTTAAAATATTATAGTCAAGAAAACAGCAACTTCATTACCAATCAAATGTATATTCTCTTGATGTGGACAAAATATTTTCTTTAAAAAGTATAATTTTTCAACATATCATGAAATATCCATTTTGGTCAAAAAACAAAATCTGGAATATCTTGTTTCACACGCTTGGCATTTCAATACAAGTTTCTTCATTTGAATACCATTATTTCAGAATGATAGAACTAACACCCTCCCAACCCTCGTTTTTTTTTTTTTTTTTTTTTTTTTTAAACTATCAAACTTATTAATCAAAACTTTGACTCGCATTTCTAAGTGAGATTAAGAAATCAAAGTACATTACATAATGGATAAATGACAGAGTTATAATTCTTTAAAATAAAAATTATCAGAAAACATACTTGGGTAAATCTGTTTAGAAAAGATCGTGGTAGACCTTTACGTGATCCACCCTGTTGGTGGGGATTTTGGCACCCAAAAATTCTTATTTTTGATTTGTCACAAGGAATAATCTGTCCTGTTTCGGGAATATGGATTTCACTCCTGTGATCAAGACAAGCATTTAATCCTTCTAATACAGATTGTGATGCAAGATTTAACTAAAAGAGAAAATGCCATATTAATAAATCAAATAATAAAACCATTATATTATTGAATCAAATTATCTGCTATTTTTCAACAATAATGACAGCTTCAAATAACTATTTCAGTCAAATTGTTTTAACATACACAATCTTACAACAGGAATGTTTACAGGCACATACATAGATCATATAAAATACAGCATGTTTGAAAAAGAATACACCAACTTTGAAGGTCTAAAACTGCTTAACAAAACAAGTAAGTACACCATCTTACTAATTGAAGTGATTGAGAAGTTTATAAGTTCCTTAATTGATGAGAGACTTTGTGAGCTCTCTTTGGCTTAATAATGTGAATTCAGTCAGTCAGATTATGTCACGATGATAACCTTAGAAGGGCATTCTGTGTTGCTGAATTTGCTCAAAGTGAATCGGTTGATTGAATGATGAGCATTCAATCGCAAATACACAATTCATCTCCATGATAGATGGAGTATTTAATGTCAATATTGTTGATTTCTTAAAAGAAGTGCTTTTAAAAAGGCAAAAGTTCTGGTTGGCCTCCAGTGACTAATGAGAATATGGAGTGGAATTGACAAACACTCGCTAACAGTGCAAAAAAATCGACTCCACAAGCCAGCTAAGAACTGCCAATGCCTCATATGACAGAATGGAATGTGTAGAGGAACTGTGTAGGAGATTGATTTTAAAACTATATAAGTTACAGTTGATATACACTTTAACCAAAATGATAAATAATAGAGAATTAATTTTTGCAAGCTTTTCTTAGATGAGTTCAACAAATATGTATCCTTCATAATTAAGTTTGCTTTTAGCAATAAAGCCATATGTAACACCTATGTTGAAGTCCACTGGCTCAATGCTAACATATGAGGTATAGCTAATCCTTATGCAACTGCTAAAAGGGGATGCAATTTGCTAAAGGTTAATGCATTTTTGTGAAAAATCTCAAGAAAAATTTTCAACCCATTTTTTTTTACATGAGTTTATTGTTACTGGCATTACTTTAGTGATTATGCTACAAATTTGGTTGTTTCTACAATTAGAAGCAGGAGAATCCATTTTTGAGAAGATGGTGCATCACCATATTGACACTAATCCCTTCGAGGATAATTAAATGATAAATTGCCTTAATTATGAATTAGTCACAGAGTAGATGATGAGATCACCCTTAAGCAATGGCTATCAAGATGCTCTCATTAGCTCCTTATTTTTTCTTTAAAGATACATAAAAACTTTTAATGTTTTTTCGCCAGTCCTGGGAAATATGAACCAGCAACCATACAAACTGAACATGCTGAAAAATATGAGGCATGAGTTCTCTTAATGATTCAATATTGTCTGTGGTTTCATTAAATAAAAGTAGGTAGGTTTGGTGGTAGGTTTCATTAAATATTTATAATCTTACGAGCTTCAAAGTGCTATTTTTAATTTTTTCCAACTAAAAATGTTGTAATTTATTTAATTTAATTGTTAATTTCAAATTTGAGGTATTACTTTATAAACATCTAGCATAATAAACTTTTCTAGAAAAGTTAATGAATTAATAAGTAGTTTCTTAGTGAGGGGGAATGAAAAGAGTGCAACACATTCCTTTCATTTCAGCCACAAATAATTAGATTTTTCATCTCTTTTATTATAAATGTGTACAATAAATCACATTAAAATTAGTCATACCAATTTTGATGAATACCACACAGCAGAACATTCCATATCAACATAAACAAAACTTACATATTTTCTTATTTTGCTTGGAAAAAATAAGAACTTTGTCGAAAACCCTTCTATATTAAATACATTATTCAAAATATTAACTATTATTTGAATATTATCCAATTCTACAATTCTTTTTACAATAAGTAAAAAGAACAAATATCACTGCATAATTTTGTAAGGAAATTATTACAAAACAGTTGCATCATTCCTAAATTATATTGTATGTATATGTATATAACAATACTTACCCTTTGAGAAGCAGTATATACTTTTTTTTTTTTTTTTTTTATAAAAATTATAAGAATTAATAATATTAAATTAAAAAAACAACAAAAAAAGAAAAATTTTTTTTTTTTTTTTTATTTTCCGTTTTTTAATCCCCGGTAAATAAAAAACACCCCCCCCCCCCGTAGGACATCTTATTTGTACACTCGCTGTTCCATATTTTTTCAAAGAAATAATACATACTTTCATAAAAAAATTATATTTCAGTTAATTTGAAAAATAATAGGATCACAAAACCTTTTTTGAAAAGTTTAGAACTTTATGAAGTTGTATTTTCATTTCTAAGAGTGATAATTTGTGTGAAAATATGTCACTTAATTTAAGTATAGCTTTTTTATAAATATATAATTTTCATAGATTAATGATAGAACTATATTTATTATACACTTACTAAACCAAATTTAGCTGAAATGCATATACAATTTTACTAAAAAATAAGGCATACTTTTTATTGCACAGATTGAAGTGAAATTTTCTTCCCCACTTATTTCTGAAGATAACTCCAATCCATCAGAAGGGAGCTCTTCAAACAAAACAAGTTCTTTCTCAATCGAAAGTCTCAGTGTAAGCATTCATTTAAAGGCATATTTTAGAATAGAGAAATAAAAATAATTAAAACTAGATTATAAAGATACTTTAAATAAAATTTGCATTTTTCTGAAATAATTATGTACACTATTGTACGAAATCTGAAACAGTCCCGAGAAGGAACGAAAGCATGAATTTAATGAAACAAATAAAATTCTGTTAAATAGATGAAACTAAAATTCTGTTCAACATATGGTCTACGTAAGAGTACAAAAATCAGCCGTTCACGGTAATTGAACGTATTCAAAACATGCCCTACCACATGTAATGAGCAGATGTGTCAAACAAACAAATAAGTCTAGAATAGAGAAATAAAATTAATCTGAATTATTTACAGGAAATGTACTCAATTCTTTTTCTTCCTTTTTAATCTCTATTTAAGTGGATTTCCTAGATCTTTCATAATTTAGAAAAAAATATCCCTTCTTTCAAGCTTCACATCTGGCACCCAAACGTTGAGGACTCCGTTCTTCTTACAAAGCGAGTATCTCTTAGCTGTATTGTACCTTTTGTAATATCAATTGTAAATGATTATTTCTCAGACACTTTGATAAAGTTTACTGCTAGAGGCAATGAGCTCCTACTCCCATCCCACTTTTGTCGGCAGCTTATCATCTATTTTTATCTTATGCTAACACTTTACGTCCATTATTAACAAGTCTCAGGTCTATAATGATGACAAATCCCTAATCTGCTGTCTCCAGACAGTTCTGTCTTAGATGCCTTCTTAGGCAGTCCCTCAGTCTTAGCATTTTTTGATTTTTTTCTTACAATAGTGATGGTTTTCAGATATCCTTTTTTTACCCCTGAGGGGTTTTTTTGGTGGGCATGTATCATGTTGATAAATTTCTATTCTTTTTTGAAATTTCCTATCTTAGGAGAATAATTCTAATATTTGCCACACAGGAACTTGAAAATATATTTATGATTTCTATATTTCAATGTAACAAGGTGAACAGTCGATCTGAATCAAAAATTTCAGTGCTGCCATCTGATCTCACTAACCCTCTGTGTGCTCTACAGAGGTGGTGGTAAATAAAACTATAAGCTCCAATTTGAAGATAAATGTATGGGGAAAAAGCGTACTTTACATAGATTTTTAATGAGCTAAATATGTGGAACAAAAAATATACCACCATCCCTGAAATGGTTTAACTTTCTTTTACATGATATGTTTATGAAAATAATATATAAAAAGAAACACAAACTCCATTGAAAAAGCAAAGAATGATTTCAAAAGGCATAAAAACCATATGCAAAATAATGAGAAAACAACTTATAAAAAAAGCAAAATATTTTCCATTTATATCATATGGAGAAATATATATAACTGAATTTTAATAACTTATTTTTAAAAAATTAATTGCTATTGTTTGTTAAGGATTCTATTTCAAAATTTTATTTGTTATCAGTTTTCGAGATTAAATCTGAAAGCTTTTGTTTTTGTAAGATTAACATCACTAGAACTACTAGATATGGTATTGTAATCGATTTCTGCATCACATTGTGAAATCCATTACTTTATGTCTTGAACAAAAGAAAAAAAAGATATTACTGATTTTTTGCAAGAATTCAGTTACTTACTGTTATTCCAATGCTTCAAATAAGTTAATATATAATTCTAAATTTTAAAAAAAACCATTAATAATTTAAATTGATTTATAAACTCATCACATTTTCAATTACAACATATCTGACAAAATAACTGTATTTAATACCTTTTTACTTATATCAATTATTTCTTTTCATACATAATAGTAATGTGATTCAGGAAATTTAAAATTTTCATAATTGAAATAAAAAAGCATCTCTACAAAACTTTCTTGAATTATTAATTATTTTCCTAATTGGTTACATATTATGAATAAATATTGCAACAAAAATTACTTTTGATATCCCTATTTGAATAAAATACTATATTTTCATAACACAATAGATTTTTTAGTAATATGTATATAACCATGTTTAGTTTAGTTTAGTTTAGTTTAGTTTTTTATTAACGTCGCACTAGAAGCAACACGAGGGCTATTGGCGACGGACCTCGTAATTTTGAACCACAGTCAAGTGACGAGGACGACACCTGAGCTGGCACCCCCTCTCCTAACATCCACACCACGCCAACGGGAGGACTTTGAGCCCCGAACAGATTTAACGTGCATCAGCCCCGGCTACACGGCGGGTCTTTGGTGGCCAAGGATCGAACCCGCGACTGAACGAAAACCGCCAGCCGCTATCCACGACCTTGACCACTAGGCTACAGCGGCACTGTATATAACCATGCATACATAAACACACACACTACATTCATACTGGCTTTCAAAAGTTAAGATAAAACTAGTTTTTTTTTTAAGCTCATCATTAAAAGAGAAAAAAGAAAACAAATATGTTTTATATGAGCGGTCATAAATAACTTCAATAAAACCTTAAGGAACAAATATATCCTTTAAAAAAAATACGCCACAGCAATACAAAATTTTTACAGCAACGATAGAAAACTGTGAATATTTTTGTAATTAAAGTGGAATATATTTATGCTTGTTCATTTTCATCTTTTTTTGATAATAAAACAATAGTGGAAATGGCGTTTTTTTACAGCAAGGATAGAAAACAGTGAATATTTTTGTAATTTAAGTGGAATATATTTATGCTTGTTCATTTTCATCTTTTTGATAATAAAACACTAGTGGAAATGTCTAGATATTTACTAAGTTTGTTACAATGGCAGACAATCAGATGGATAGAAACAGAATTATCACAAATTGTTATACCTCCGTTATGCGACTGCATGATCATATTGATCTGCATATGTTTCATAAAGGAATTGCCTGCTATACAATATCAATCACTGACCCATACATCACACCATCTGCAGGTACTATTTGTGGCGAATTAGTCCTAATGGATTATAACATATTAACTTAATTGAGAAGGCTTGTTGAAATAATCTTGAGGATCAAGATTTGGAGTGAATGAGAGGGCCAACTTGTTCTCTAAAAACATAATCCCACAGAGAGTTTTTAAGACAATTTTACTGAGCTGGTAGTAGCCTCAAGTCCTTCTCAAAGTATGGACATTTGTTTTCAATTCCAGAGCCTGACAACTTAATTGAAAAAATAGAAGTCAATTCTACAAATGCTTTACTAGTAGGTAAGGATTTGCTCCATAATAAATGCTATTTATTTAATTCTTTTTATTCCCCTCCCAAAAAAAAAACTGTGTTCTTCCTTTTTATTTTTTAAGTCAAACATTAATTTTAGTAAAAAATTCAATCCTTTACTTATATATTATCGATGTAAAAGCTCAATGAATAATAATTTAAAATATCATTCTTGCAAATTTTACATTTTTACGCATATTTGTTTTCAAATGAAACACAAAACTTTTGGAGGTCAGCGTATATGCTGAAGAGCAGATAGTCATGAATTGTAAGAAATGTACAAATGTGCAGTACATTGTGTGTGAGTACATGTACATATACCCACACACACACATAGGTGTTGGAATTCTTTAACTTAAAATCACATGGTTACTGATGTAATAAATCAAAGGATTTTAGACTTTTATTTCCATGCCTCTGACTATTGATCTAATTTATTCTACAGGCAAGATCTGGCCAAATATTGGAACTTTACATTAAAAAATGTTGTTGTAAGAACATTCAAACCATAATATTTTACCCCACCCCCTAAAAAATAAAGAAAATAATTATGGTGCAGAACTGATTTCAAAAATATATATATGATATGAAATACTTTTTGATTAAACAGTCATAATTCAACCACATTGCATAGAAATGCTACGCAAAGCAAATTAATTAAAATTCTGGTCCAATCAACAATCATAAATTTTTAAAATGTCAGGCATTTTGTTGGATTTTGTAAAACATTTACTACAAAAGCTTTAAGTTTCCTTACTCAAAAGATGAGTTTTAGAACAAAAGATCTCTCTGCCCTCCGCCGTTTTTTTTTTTTTTTTAACTTCAGAAAACATGTAAAATACATACTTAAAATTTCTTAATAGTTTCAAAGCAGTTTAAAAGTCATTAAGAATTTGATTACTGCTTGAACTATATACAATTTCAGCTAACTTTGCAGAAAACACAGTAGGCAAATGAATGGCAAGTATATTAATGCATGAGTGAAAATATTCCTCATCAAAACTTCTTAAAATATTCAATTATATCTTATAATAAATCTTATAATAATAAAACCAATTATAAAGTTTTCATTTTGTTTTCTTTTTAATTTTCCCTTAGTAAATAAAGTCTAAAAATTAATATTTATCAGTTATGAATGAAATTTAACAATTATAGAATTAATTATTTCTTAAAAGCTAAGCACAAATACTTTTTCCATCAATAAAATTAATGTTCATTTTCTAAAAAATTCATTGCCATGTTTTTATAAACAGTCGCACTAGAAGCAACACGAGAGCTGTTGGCGACGGACCTCGTAATTTTGAACCTCGGTCAAGTTACGAGGGCAACACCTCAGCTGACACTCCCTCTCCTACTGTCCACACCACGCCTAAGCCATATAACATTAATCACATACTAACATTATTACAATAGTATTATATTTTTTGTCAAACTGTCATTTAAAATTAAAAGCCTTAAATGATAAATAAAAACTATATTTAAAAAAAAATATTCAAAAAATCATTAATAAAAAACAATTATTTATAATAAAAAGAAAATAAGGAAATATTACCATAAAATTTTTTTAGAGTTTTATTTGAATTTATAAATTCAAAATGAATATTTTGATTTGTACAAAATTAATGTCATTTGGAAATTTTATTATTGCTTAGACAAATAAAATTCTGTTGAGTATATTCCAATGCTTAATAATATTTTGAATATTATTGTTTGTATTATTTAAAACAAGAAGAATAAAAAGATAAATCAGCTTTAAATTCTAAGTCAAATTTCATTTGTAAAATTATTCAATCAACAATGCAATCTAAACAAAGCATGTTTATGCACATCAATGTAATAATTGTTTATAGAAGTGTAAATATATATCAGCAAGACAGTTACTAGCAAGACCACCTTATGATATACCTTTAATTATTTATATTTTTAATCATTAAATGTAAGATTATTTTCTTCTGAAACTAAATTTTAATATGCAATTAAATATTTACATAAAAAATTAAACTATTAATTTTAACTTTTAAAAAATTAAGAGGTTAATTAAATCTTCAATATATATCAAATAAAACAAATCTTCAAAATCATAGCCACATGGAGTAAATCTCTTTATTACAAACATATTTAACAAGTTCATAACTACTTTTAATATATAATAACAATGGTTTTATCCAAAGAATCAATAATTTTTTGTAAGATTTTACCTGCTTTAATAGTGTAAATATTAAAACCACAAGTGACAGTTTTGAATTTAATAGGAATTCAAAACATTTAAGTAATTAAAAAAAATTAGGAAATTTAACATTATTATAACCTACGTGTGTATGTGTATAATGCTTTAATCCTATTAGAAATTTATTACAATTTCCAGTTTTAATAAAAAAAAATTATTAAAAATTATTTATCATAATATTTAGATTTTTGCACGTAATGGTATAATTTCAAAGGAATTTATCAACCTAACAAATAATAAAATTATCCTGGTTGTTTTTATTGAATTTTTTACATTTCTAAAATTAATGCTTTCTTAAGTCTCAAAATTCATATTCAATCTTTTTATTCATACAGTATTTATATTTTTTAAAGGCTTTAATTGGTAAACTATATTTAATAGCCAAAACCAGAAAAAAAAAATTTCAATATCTTTCACAAATTTTTTTTCTTAATATAGATATTATTGTTAGAATTAGTAAGTCAAAAACATGTACCTTCATTAATAATATCTCTTAAGATTTTTAGTTTTCAGAATATTTAAATTACCAATCATCATTTGCAAGTATTCAACATTTATAAATACATTATTAGCTTTACAGTCGCATATATCATTCATCTGTAAATCTTTAGTATTATTATAGTTATAAATCATGTGTCCGATATTTTTATTAAATATAAAAGCCTTTTTAATATTGAACAGGAATTAATTTTTATGCTTAGTAAAAATATTTTTTTATCAAAATGTTTATTCATATAATTAATACTATAATAATCAATTTTTTATTTTTATTTTCAGCATTACCTTTTCTTATACTATACTAATTAACTATAAATTTACTGATATTCCGAGTGATATGTAGACAAGTACTTCCTATTTTATTTTCACTCTCAATAAAAACTTATCAAATTTTTTTCTCATTTCTTCCAACCAAACAGGAAGTATTTAAAACATTAAAGAAAGTATTATTTTCCCCTTTAATAATTAGATAAAAAATTTAATATAATAAATCATATTGTAGCAAAGTACCTCATCAAGTAAAATCCAATCACCATGTTCTATAGCTTGCAAAATAGGCCCTTTTCTCCAAGAAAATTCCCCTGCCTTTCCACCATCAACTGGTAAATCAGCTCCAAAAAGATCAGATACATCCTAAGACATAACAGTACATAAGGGGAAATCAATAGAAGTTAATGAAATACTAAATGTTTCAGTTGAATTTAATTTAAACATATGTAATCTTAAAAAAAAAAATCTATATTTAATTACACTCAAAACGTTTTCTTTCTGAAATACAAAATAAAACCGTATTTTAGAAAAATACTATTAAACAATGTTAATTACATTAACATGATTTTATTTTAACATTTTCCTTGATTTATTAACAAAAGAAATTTTTAAAAAAATCTGTTATTAAAATTAGTTAATTGGTTGGTTGATTATGATGGTACAAGAGACATGTTTGATAAACCTGAGCCAAACACTCATTAATTCATTAGTAACCAAGTATATCATGCAAACAGTAGTTACAGATGTACATGTAATCTAGTTGCTTCAAGATGAAAGAGAGAAAAAGACCAATATAATTGACAAGGAGATGGGATGGAAATAGATTAGGATCACAAGGGCACCCACGAGCATATTATCTATATTCTTCAAAAAGACTGTAACACCATGGGAGGAAGGAAAAATCCTTTGGTACTTGTTATGCAAAATTTATTAGTAATGTTCACAGCTGTCTTTAAGTAAGAACACCCAAAAGTATTGTACCCATCAAATAAATCTAAAGCTCAAAACTCAGGATTACAAAAAAGCATTTTTGAAAGAAAAAAAATTATTAAAGTAAAGAAAATAAAAACTGATAAAATATTTTTTAAAAAAAAAGCAAGAAAGAAAAACTAAAGAATTTTTTTTTATTAGTATGAGACATCATTTCACTTTCATGAAGAAATAATTCAATTGAATTTACCTAAAAACCTTTGAATCCAATTTTACATTATTAATTTTTACTTCATAAAATATTCTTGAAATAAAAAAAAAAAAAAAAGACTGTTCAGTAATTAAATAAAATAGGACAAATACTTAGTTATAGCCTAAGAGTTAGAAATAAGATTTCTAATTACCGTTTGCTCAGAGAGATTAATTCGCACAACATTATGCCCTGAAGCTTTAGCAATGGCTTCAACTAAACTAGTTTTTCCAACACCTGGGCTGCCTTCTAAGAGTATTGGTTTTGGAAGCTGAAGAGCACGCAGAATTCTCATGGCATTTACTTTAGTTGTTTTAGAGTGCAACACATAATTTTGGGAATCACGTGTATTAGCACCTACATAAAGAAACATCAAAGAATTAATACAAGAATTGCTAAATTATGGCCTAAAAAACATTATTCTTGAAAAGTATAAGTTTTATAAAAAAATATAACTATGAAAAAATTCTAATCAAATTCAATTATTTATTTTTATAGGTTAATTACCCTTTTTTATATTAAGTAACTCTTTTACAGAAATGCTCAACATGAGTCAATATACATATATTGAAAAAAACATTAAAAATATCATTAAATATAAAAATTAATCATGAAATTATATTAACATTTCTTTCAAGCAATTAAAAATTATTTCAAGTTCAACTAACTGAAGAAATAACTTGATACAAAATGGAACAAAGAATGTATAGATGTCTTATTCCTTGTGCAATATAAACATGGACATTTATGGAAAAAATTGAATACAATTACATGCATACAATATATATATATATATATATCAGAAAGGGAAGAGAATAAAAAAAGGGGAAAAAGAAGAAAAAAAAATTGCAATTATGAAGTGAAGGGGATATCAGAAAAATAAGCATATATACATGTATATAAGTAAAATTTATACATTTTTTTTTAAAATGTTAAAAAACAAAATTAAGAAAGAATGCAAATGTTCTTTACATTTCATTTCTATCAACATCAAATATTAATATGTAATGGAATATAGCTAGAATTCCCTGAAACACAATTAATAATCTGCTCTTTGGTCCTATGTTTTACAAGCCGAGAGGAATTGCACTAGTTGAGTAAGATTAAGAACCTTCTCAATTTATAAACCTGAGAATTAATTATCAAAAGTAGGAATAGGTTTTAATCAAGGTTACATGTAAATTTTTCTAAGGAAACATTAACTGTGAAAACTCAAGATTATGTCCATTCTATAATGGACGTGATAAAAAAAATTGAATAGAAAAGGTTTTAAAATATTATTTAAATCAAATTCAGTCTATAAAATATGAGTCAAATAAATATAAAAGCATACTGCAAAATATTAATGAAAAGAATATTACATAAATGTAATCACAACTTTAAAATGCAATAAAATATAGAGAGGTATATATTTTTTACAGAAGATCAAGTTAAGACTAAAATTAGCAGAAGGTTAATCTTGAGAAGAAGCAAAATAATGGGATTTTACAATACTAGAAAAATTAAATAATACATAAGTAAATTATTTAATCATCCCCAATAAATTTTTAAAAAGACTATAATGAGACTGAAAAAATGTTTTACAATGTTATCAAATACAGAGAAAATTGAGCTGAATATTCCAATTTAATTTGCTTCTCTTTTGAACAATATATTAACATGATTCAAAAGAAATTTAATGTACTTTTTCACAAATATAAAATTTCATAAAATAAATATACATTATTAATATTTATTAATAGAAACAATTTACCAAGTTTAATTTGAAAAGCTCCTATTCCAAAGGAATTATTTTCCTCACAAATTCCAATTTGTAGTTCCAGAAAATCTTTCGATACGTGTGGTGTCAAAAATCGCACGCATTCATCCTTAGAAGCACCAATAATATGTTGCGCAAGAAAATTAAAACATCTTTCTTTCAATTTCTTAAAATTGTCAGAATAACTTGTTGCAGTTGAGCCTGTTAAAAAAAATACAATGATCCAGTGTAAAAAATTATGCTAAAATTTAATAACAATCATGAAAATAAAATACATATATTAAACTGCTGCATTATTTAACAAAACAAATATATTATAATACAGCAACATAACAATCTTAAATAATGGTGAAATGAAAAGGATAACAAATGAGCTAATAGCTCATACTCTTAATACAGGTGTCCTCATGACTTGATAGTGGTTCAAGATTATGAAGTCCCTGCAGAACATCATACCAGCACTCAGATGTTCAATTCATATTTAATTTACAGCAATATTCATTATTCTACTAGACAGATTTTGTGAATAAAAGTCTAGAACCAATCGATTTCTCTAATCTCCAAACCGATCTCTACAAAAAAGGCTATTATACAACTGAAAATTTCTGTTAAATTTATCAACAAAATATTTTTTTCATGCAGCTTTTAAAGAAGTTATAAGACAATAAATAAAGATCAAAAGGGAATACCAAAAGTTACAATGAGCATAACAAGAGATTTAAAAATACATTTAAGAAAATTTCATATTTATAAATGCTGCAAAGACTATTAACGAAAGCTCACAAAATACTAAATACCTAAAAAAAATTAATATAAAAATCTTAATTACAAACAATAAGTAACATTTTTCTTAAAAAGCACTTATCTATTCTAAATAGAAATTTGTAACTTTTAAAATTACAGTTTGAATTCTTGATTAATAGTAACTTCACATAAGCTTTAATAATTCTGAAAATTGAAAATATTGATTTTGTAATGCACAACAAAAGTTTTAATTTTTAGGGGAATAGAAATAATTGCCGTTTTTTGACCAAAAAAAAAAAAAAAAAATACTCAGGCAATTAAATGTTGAAAAAAATTAATAACAAGTTAAACATTTATAAAAAATGATACATATAAAAAATGAGGATGTTAATTGTTGATTTTAGATTTAATTCATGTTCTAACATAATTAACTTTCCTACTTTTTAAAAAATTTAATTAATATGATTTTTGAAAAATAAACAATGCAATATCCTGAATGTTGGAATTTTCTTTCTGCTTTCTCAATAAAAAATTAAATAGCCATTTAGATTTTTATAACTGTGTACAGTAGGAAATTATTCCAACTTAAAAATGAGATTTGAATACAATGAAAGAATAAGGTGTGTGTGTGGGGGGGGAACTTACTCTAAATTTTTGGTATAAATTGTTGCACCAAACCTTATGAAACAATTAATATAAGCTGCAATTTCAAGAGAAAATATGAACAGACATACCTGAACCAATATGGTCGAAGCATACTAGAAAAGCACCATGTAGAAAAGCTTCTACGGGATTCAATATTACGTTTGCAGTGATATTAATGAATTCTACCCAATTTAAAATATCTCTCATGCTTAAAGAAGCCCTAGAACAAAATCAATACATGCCAATGAATATGAATACTGATATAAAATAGAATTTTTTTTTAAATAATATTTTTTAAAAAAAAGCTTAGTTTCTACAAATAAAAAAAAACTATTTTCTTTTTTAAAAAATATGTAGCATAATAATTATACATATGTTTACACAATATATACAAATATTATTACAGTAAAATATTCAATAAAACATGATTAATTATAGTATAAAATATTACAGAAAGAGAATTTTAAAAAATACTGTAAGGAAAGATTGTATAAATTATAGCAAATTTTTTCATACATTGGAAGATAACATACACTGTATATAATAATAACTATAAAATTATTTTTCGGGTATTGTAATTCTGCTGTTGCCAAATTATGAACAACATGTGCTCGTTTCTTGAGTCATATAAATGAGACCACCTCTTATTTTAAAACTGCATATAATATAATGCTATTTAGGATTTTATGGTAGCTTGTGTGGTGTTTCAAAAGTAGTTAACACACAAAATGATTTTTGTTTCATTTAAGGCAAAGAATGAAAGACATACAGTTTCAATTGGGTAAAATTTTTCTACAACATTTTCTTCATAAAAATTTTCATTTAATCAAATAATTTTAATTATATTAACAAGATGAATCATATTAAATCTATGAAGCATATGAACAAATGCAGTAATTAAATTTTACATATATATCAATCCAACATAGTGAGAAATAAATATTGTACAAAAACATTATACTCTTATGAAATGTATATTATCCATCTATCAATGCATATTATCTTTAAAATAAAATTTCGGCATATACATATATATATATTACAACTTAAGAAAAATATTATTGATTAATATATTTTATAAGGCAAAAAATAATAAAAAGCAACTTACAATCTTCCAAACTGGCTATTGTAAAAACTCAAAAATTCTGTAATTGTTACCCCAAGTTTAAAAGCACCTTTATTGCCCTTCAAAACACGTAATTCTTTTTGAATATTGGAATCCACAATTTCCATTATATCCAGTTTTGATGACATGTTACTTGGACACCAAATTTCTGTGAATCTGTTCCTGAGTGCTGGTGATAGCTATATTTAAAAGTGATTTTGGAAAAAAACATTTCAAGCACAATCAAATTAGGGATCATAAATATTTTAAACATAAAAAAAAATAATAAAATTTTACTATTAACACAAAGCATTGATATAGAAGTATTAATTTTAAGTCTAAAAAATAAGCTTATGTTTCATAAAAGATCATTAAATTTGCTCAAAAATAAACAAAACTATGGAACATAATAAATTTGATTCCAACAATAACGGTTCTTCACATAAAAATAATTTCAGTGTACAAACCCGGAAAACTGTTTAAAGGATTCTGCACTTCATATAAGTGAACTATAAATTTTGGTATTTTTTTATCAATCTATCGATAAGATTTAATCAATTTAATATTAATTTATTTTTTATTAAAATTCAATGAACAGAAGAAGTTCAAAAAAAAAATATTTATTTTAATTTCTAAATTCAAATTTTAAATTTTTTTTAAAAATGTATTGATTTATCTATATGAAGCTAAAAATTAGAGTTTATCCATCCATGATAATCTAAATTGCTATCAAATACATACAGTTACAAATCTGAGATGACACTTCAATGCAATGATTATCTTATATAAGAAAAGAGACATTTAAAGATATTTCATGAGTCAGCCAAGGAAAGTTTAAGCAATACCTCTTAACCTTGGCAACCATTTCGGCGACTTTAACAACAAAACAAAATTTCCATAAAGTGCTGGAATCTTGATGAAAACTCAATTGGGAGGAAAATTATGTACTTTTCCCAAAACATCACACTAGGCTGGAGTGGTTATAAAAGGGAGAGATGTGAATTTGAAGCCCAGCTGAATGAATCTGCCAGAAGTGATCTGTATCTGTTGAAGTCTGCCTTAGAACTATAGGGTGTTAACCCTCCGACTGCTCAATTTGGGGACCGAAATCGCTTCAAAAATTGTGTATTTTTTTGTTGTATTATGCTTTCAAATGCCCCAATTTAGTGGACAATGAATGACATCTGTTGGCCAAAATGTAAATTACGCATCTATTACTGTATATAATTTATTTCAGCGGTTAAACGGGGGGAAAGCGGGATGCGCTTCTCAATAAAGGATGAAAACACATGCCCACGGAAATCGCGGGACGTGCAGCCAGAGGGTTAATGAGGAGATTTGTCCGCAATGTGAACTAGTAGAGGATAGTGAGCTAAATGTTACACTTACAACTGTGATTGTCTTTACAAGTACAGTGTCTGTATTCCTGTGTTGCTAATCTATGGAAATGCTGTGTTTCTATATGTGCTGTTATTCTGTCAAAGTTTGGCTACCTGTGTATTTATCTTGCCCTGAATATTTGTGAATAAAGTGTCATTTGTCATTATCTTTCCTGTTGGACCGATTTCACTCATTACACCCACTTTCCAGAATTTTTGTAACAATAGTTTAACCAAACTGAAACTTTTAAAGAATATAAGTATTAGTATAAGAAGATATCTAACATACAAATTATAAGGCATAAGACAGCACTAATATTAAAGATCTAAGAAGTTCAATCAAAAACTTCCAGGATAATTTATTATGCTGATAAAATCTTCCTTCCCTCTCCTCTTGGAAATTCTGTCATTACATGCAAAACTATATAATATGACTAGTAAATATCTTTTAAATGATTCTTCATTAAAACTACAAACAATGATACAGAATTTTTTTTTAAGGATTAAAGCTTGGTCTGAAAAAATAGGCTACATTATCAGTCATGTTAATTTTCCTCATATTCTCTTAACCCTTTGCAGTGCACTACCATTTAAAATTAAAAGTTTTTCCCAAAAAAATTGTAGGCAGTCTATTTAGGTCTAAGTAGTATGCAGATCCATTTTTGTAAAGATCGCACTTACCGTTTTAAATTTATGGGTGGTCCCTGAGCAGGAACACTGTGAGACTTGAACTCTCTAAGCACACATTGCATTAAAGCGCGAAAATGAGTAAAAGATTCTGCATAGAAATGATAAAGCCCTGTATATCTTGGTTACATGATTTTCGATTAATAAATATTTACAGTTCTGTATAAATGAGTCCTATATACAAATATATTTACAAATTGGTCTATTTTTTAGATTCATGATATTTTTAGAAGCATGTCACACCCTTTTGAAAGAAACACAAACCAACAGTGCAGGTTTAGCATGGTTTCACTTTCGAGCTACACTATGCACATCTTCTGTGCATACCTTTAATTGGCATATATTTAATATATGATTGCTAAATGTAATAATGTATAAAGGCTTTGTTAACTTACGAAAACAGTTTCAAAAAAAAAAACTTGAAACTGAGTGATCCTGCATGTTACCTAGACATTTTACTAAATCTGGGGTCACTACTATGTTACACTACACAGAGAAAAATACAAACCAGGTGTTCTGTGTATCATTGCGTTCTCTTGCATAACATGCAAAGTGATAAAGTCGCAGTGTTCCTGCTTAGGGAACACCAACACATAATTCAACGATGCTACCAGTACTTTTGTATAAAAAATTTAAATAAGACAAAATAAGTAGTTGACTCTATAGCCAAAAAATTAACATAGAAATTATTTATCAAGCAATAATTTTTGTAACTAAAAAAAAAAACCAAAAAATTCCTTGCAAATAAAATATTTTACATCAAGTATTGTATTTGAAAATTATGGATTGGCTTTTATGAAGCTATCATCTCTTATTTAAGTAGATAGGTAAAAGGAAATGGGAAACCAATTTTTATCCATTTACTGATGAATTTCGTGGATCGAGAAGTGAATCAGTTAAGATATTCCTTCACGTGGAACACTGAGCCACAAAAGGTTAACACCTATTTTTTATAAAATTCCTATTTAATTAAGAAATGTAATTAATGGTTTTAATACTTACACTAGCAAAAAAAAGGTACAATTTTACAAAAAAATATTGATGGTTTGAATAAGAAAGTTATTATTAATAATGGTTATGAAAGAGTTAAATATGTTTAAATTAAATCAATATATAACTAGAATTACATTTAAATTTCTTCTTGCTACTTTAAAAAAATTACAAACTAATAGTTCAATTTCTTATGAAAAATTTAAATTGCTTATTAATTTAGTTTTAAAAGATAACTATATTTCATTAAATGATTTAAAAATAGATGTACTCAAATTAAAAGCATACAAGGTGATCCTGCTAGTAATTGTCTTGATAATATATATTTATACTTCTAGGAACAAAATTTTATAGATAATAAATATATTTTATTTCGATACAATGATGACTTAATAAATTTTTCAAAACAAATTTAACTCAATACACATAAACATATAAAATAACTGAAACTACAAAAAAAAATGTATTGTTTTGTATTGATACCCTGAATTATTCAATTGAAATAGAAGGTTCTGTAGTTTTAGCATACTAAATAAATAAAAAACTGCAAAAAAGTATTGTTTTGTATTGTTTTCCTTCATTATTCTGTTGAAGTGGAAGGCATAAAATATTTTTCTAACATTTCAGCCAGTGCAAAAACATCAGATTACTAGCTGGCCAGACTGGTGAAATAACAGATCATAGAGATTATATTTATATATACAATTAAAAATTGGGGGTCAAAGGACATTTAAAAATATTGATGACAAATTGGACAATTTTAACCTTTTTGTCAATAGAGCACCTTTTTTTGAAAGCAATATAAGTTAATTGATTTTCAGAAGTATTTTATAAAATTATATAAAATACTTATTCTTAATAATAAACTATTTAAAAGATCTTTAAATATTCAAAGTAATTTAAATAAATATATAATATATGCATTCAAGCTGATCATCTGATTAAATTTCTAAAATCCAACTTAAAATTATAAAATTGAATAATTTTCCCCCCAATATTTTTTTAAGAATGATTTTTCCTTATGATTTTAATTCTTTTTAATCTTTATAAGTTTTTTTTTTTTCCCCTTGATCTGTTACTGTATTTTAAAAAAAAATATTTTTTGAGAAGAATTTCATTATAACTTAGATACATATAGATGGCTGTACCAGCTTTTTGATAATAAATTAAAGAGAACCAAAAAATATATTTTTGGACGCAATGTTTTTCAATGTTTGTTAAATTGTGTGCATTTTTTATGGATTTATTATACTTTGCATCATTTTTTCTTCCTCTTTCTTTACTTTAATGCAGTTTAAAATTTAGAATTTCAGTTTTTTTAATGGTTGTTTGTTTTTAAAATATGGTTCTTTTTCTAACTTTTCTCTTTGTCTTATTCTCTATGGGTTTTTTTAAACCTTTATTTTATTTATAAAACTATTACTACTTGCAAAAGTTTGATCATTCCTACGTGTATAAGACAGACCATTTCCTAAGACAGAGGCAGTATTAATTTGTTTATTTTTAGAGGATTTTTATTTTTCAATTTTTTCTTGTTGTTTTCATGCTATATACATTGCTTTAACTTTTTATCTTTATCTTTTATAATTAAATTTTTATAATTATTATACATTTTTACTGAAAAATTTAGCTGTAAATACTCATTAATGTTAAATATTTTCATTTTTATTAATGGTTTTATATTTTTATTCTTGCAACATTAATACTAAAACTACTTCATTTTTTATTCCTTTTTGTTTATTTAGTGTATTTTGGTTCATTTGACTTTTACACAAAAATTTATGTTGCAGCACGCAAATGCATGGGATGCACGCCATCATTGGCAAGAAACTTAAAGAGAAGACAGAAGGATGCATTTCCAGACATTCCTTGCAAGTGAAAGTGAAGTTTTAGATTCATAATGGCTACAAGAAACCATCAGGATGCTTTTTCATATGATAAAAGGATCAACATGCTTGAAGAGTATTGATAAAAGTGTAGTTTCAAGAACTTGGAAAGCCTTCCAAATGACAGTTACAGATGTAAGAAAAGTTTGGCAGTCATCGGCCAAGTAAAACAATGGCAAATGATGATTGGTATATAATTTTGCAAGCAAAAAAAGGAGCAAAATCAGACATATGGCAACATTTCTCAGCAGCTGCATATGAATACCAGAAAACAAGTTTCATGGTAGGGTTGCCTATTCGTCCTTCATCCAGAAGGTTGCATACCATTAACAGCAGCTCATCAGCATAACTGCTTACAGTGGTGTCAAGAATACAAAAACTGGACATATCTCATCAATGGAGTCATGTTCTGTTAACTGGTCAGAGTTGTTTCGGTCTCAGCAATGATTCTCAGCGCCAGGTGATATGGATGTTGGGATATGGTTTCATCCCATTAGCATCAGGGAGACAGACCTTTGGGGTGGTCCTAAAGTGCTTGTGTGGGGAGACATTATGTTGAATGGACAAACCGAGCTCCATATTTTTGACAGCAGTTCCCCCATGTGCATATGTTCGAAGGTCCCACTGGTCCAGACTTTATTTTTGTTGACCATAATGCACATTCACACAAGATCTCTGCTGTTGAGAAGTTTATAGAAAGTGAGGATATTTGTAGTATGGATTGACCACCAAACTCCTCTGATTTAAATCTGATTGGTATGCTATTTCACAGTAGAAGTCACACAAAAATCAGTTTACAGCTTCTTACTACATATAAGATGGGTATACATATGATATATTGAGTTGTAATAGATATTACACAGAGATAAAACATTTTAATACCAGAAAAATAGAACTTTTTACGATTTTAAAACACTGGAGAAAGAAAAATTGTCACAGAATAAAACTGAAATAAAAGATATAAAACAATAATTACTTCTTTCTTCCCGAAATCCCCTCCAGGATTCATAGTAGCAAAAAACTGGAATCCTTTTTCTGCTGTTATCTCTACATTCATTTCTTCATCTAAACTTTTTTCAGTTAAAAGTATCTTCTGTTCTTGTTCCAAAACACTATTAAGTCTTTCAAGGACAGAATCATCTGCTAATGATATTTCATCACATAAAAAGAAATTTCCTTCAACCATGGCCTTAATTAGTGGCCCATCAACCCATTCAAATAACTTTGAATCCTAAAAAAGTTTGCAAAACATTACAGATGTAGTTTTAGTTAAATAATAATACAGGATTTTTTTTTTTTTCCAGATAAATTTTAAAGCTTTATTTTTTAAATAGTTATATGTTTTCCAAAAGCTTTTAATCAAACTCCAATTTGAATAAGAATACACCTTTTATAATTTTAAAAAAATTCCTTCGGAAGAAAGAAGAAACAATAACAATTCTTGACCATTAAACAGAAACATTCTGTTAATAAATTTTCTCAAAATAGTTCTCCAATATCAATTATTAAATAGTAATGTATAAAAATTTATTGCTAAGCATTTTAATGCTACAAATCATTCACAGCTCTAAAATGAAATATAAATACAGCTATTAGAATTAATATGTTACATAAAATGTTGATGTTTTTAAAATGCTGAAACATAATAGGGAAATTGCATCAGAATCATAAAATGTCTTGGAATGTATTAGCTTATTGATTACAATTAATAAAAAATTTCTCTATTCAGAATCAATAAAAATAGTTTAATTAAAAACTTACTTTCTTTCTCTGAACTCGAACAGGTCTCAGCCCTCCAACAAAATCAGCACTCTCAGAATGCATGTGACAGTTGACTGAATATAATCCCTTTTCAGAAATTTCAGCATAAATCTGACATATAGTTGTTTTTCCACATCTAAAAAAAATGTGACAAGTTTAAAATACAAATTTAGGATCTATCTACACAAAAACATTGGTCCCCCCCCCCCCCCCCAGAAAGTTCTGCAGTTTTTCAAATTGAAGAGCATTTTCTTTTAATAATTTTACTACTGCTGATAAGGAGTGCCCTTGATTGAAATAAGTGGTGTTTATTTAGAGTAGATGGTCTCTATATTCAGTGTTTCCTGCTTTCATTGCAATGTGAAAAATAGACACTCAAAAAATCAATTTTCTTCAAATACTTTTTTTATTTTAAGTAATGCTTATTAAAAAAAAATTATTTATTCTTATAAATAATGCTTTGTGTATGGTGTGACTATACAGGAATTGTTTATTGTTACCAAAAAATCAGACAAATTTGGAAAAATACTATTTTCAAAAGGCAAATTTTAAAAGAAAAAAAAATCAAGGCAAGACAGCCAGAATTTTAAAATTGTTAAGTTGTTTTCTATCATAACAATGATCAACCCCAAATTTCAATGAATGTCTGACAAAGACTTGTTGAGTGTAACAACTGGAATGTTTTGTATCACTGCCTCCCCTATATTCCCCTCCCCTTGCCCTCTTCTATGAATGGCCTTAAGTTCACTTCTTTGAAAACTGTCAAATAGCATCTCAATAACTTTGTACAAATAAACTTGATGATTTTTTAAAAAAACATATTTCCAATTGCTGGAATAAACTGGTTTTTATGTAATTCAATACAATTTTCTTATGCTTTTGTATAGCTTCATTCCTATTTATTATAAAAAACAGCAGATATTTCTAGATGGCACAGTAAAATATATATATCCAGGTCAACAAAAAAACCAGTGACGTGTATGTAGGAGTGGTCACGAGTATACCACACCCAAGAATAGTTGTTTCTTAAAGGTAAATGCTCACATTCAGTTTTATCAGAACTGGCACACTGATTTAGAAAATCTAAAGTAAAAAATTTCTTGATAATTTTTAAAAATCATCTGCAGTTAAAATCATCTGCATCTTTTAAAGTATAAAAGAATATAATTATTTTTCAGGATATTTTTTCATGAAATTGTAACATAAATTATATCAAACAGTACTTTTATTGCAATTTTTAAGAAATCAGGTTTTTTAGTTTTATTGTTTCTCAGGCGCTTACCATTGTGTACATTAACATTAAATATATTTTACACATTTATGTTTCAATCACGAATTACACAATTTGAGTGCTTTTCCTTCTTTTACTCTAAACACTTTTTAAAATACTCAATATTTCAAAGCTACAAAATGATAAGAAATAAATTAGCCTACATTCATAAAGATAAACAATAAAAATTCATTAATAAAGTTATTAAAAAAATTTTACTTTTGCAACTACATTTTGGAGAGCAGCTATATATGTTTTGCGATTAACAAAATAAAATTCTAAATATTTTGCTCAGCATTTATATGTTTATGCACAGAAGCATCAATTCTAAAGCAACATGCGGCCTCTAAGTTATCAATATTGTAATCTATGTCAATTTTGAATTATCTTTCATTTTTACTATTTTTTAACACTTTTGATGAAAATAAAGGTAATATCTTTTTTTTAAACTACTATCAAGATTTTATTCTAATTCATAACTTAGTTGATTTAACATTTTGTCTAAGTATTTCTAAACAATTCTACATTTTAGAAACATTTTAAACTACATTTTTACATTTATTAAACATTATTTTTCTACTCAAATGAAATTTACAACTTAATTTTTTTTCTCAATTTAAATTTCCAAACATCAAATTAGTCTCTTTGACTCCCCTCCTCAAATGAAATTACTAAGATATGATAAAGGTAAGAAATGTATAGGATGAGTAAAAGAAGCACCCACTTTTAATTAATATAAATGTTTCATTTTTCTTTCTTTCAGCTATGTTGATTTTCTTAAAATATTTTCAGATAAAAAAAATCTTTGTATGTGTGTATATATATATATATAAATTTTGGAAACCCTTTGAAAAAAATGTATTTTTGAATTTTAATGATTCATAATTCCACTTTCTTTTGGTGTAATATTATCAAATTATACACCAATAAAAAGATAATATAATCAAAAATGTAAAGCAATAAAATGTGTTTGTCTTTATTTTAGAAAAAGTTTAAACTAAATTACCAGAAAAAGGAAGCACAACACCAAGATTATTTAGAACTAGTTTCTAATCATCACTCTCATGCCAAGACCAAAGGAAATAAATACCCTACATGCAGTGCCAAATAATTTTGAGGGTGATCAATCAGAAGTAATTTTCCTGCAACAGCACGTTACTGGCTACTGAGACATCACCCCACATTCCGAGCCAGAGCGTGATTGGTGTATTGGTGATGGAACCATATCCTGCACTGGATTGTGATTGGCAGTCAATGTATTAAAGAAACAAAACGGCAGTTGTAAAGAAATTCAGAAAAAATTAGTGGAAATATAACCAAAGATAGCAATTCTAAATTTTCCTTCAATAGTAACTTTAGATAACTTAGTCGCTTTGGAAACACAGATAAGAGATGCCTTCGTAATGAATAAGCACGTCTTCTGCTTTCATTTTAAATTATTTAATCTTTGAATTACTTTGTAATATCTTGACCTTGTGTTTAGCATATTATACCCCAAAAAGATTCAATGCCAGAAATATTAATCAACCATCTAACTTTTTGCAGATGTACAAGGAGATTAAATCACTACCAGTCTGGCAAAAACAGAAAAACAACACCAAGTGTTAATAGAATTAAGAGACTGTACCTAAATGAAGGTGAAAAATCGCAATGTTAAGTCTGTTCTAATCAAGATCCATTCAATGCAGATGGCAGGAAATTGGTCTTAATGCTAGAGTTCAATTCTTTAAAAAAAAAAAAACATCACCACTTTTTATCTTCCAAACAAATATTGGGGAAATTAAACTGGACTAACACACACAGATTGAACAGCAGAATATGAAAACATCATTTAAACTGGACTAACACACACAGATTGAACAGCAGAATATAAAAACATCATTTGGAGTAATTATCAAGAATCAGCCAGTTTGGTACTAATGGCATGAAATGCATAAGAAGCTGCAGAAAAGAATTGCATCCTGATTGCATAACACCTACCATTAAATGTCCTCTTCATACTATGATCCAGCATTCTATTTCAAAAAAAGTGTTAGCAGAATTCACCCAATTTAATGGGAATTTAAATGAGATACTTGAGACTAAACTGAATCCTTCCACACATAGTCCTTTGAAAAATGATGAATTATTTATTTTTCAACATGAATTAGCTTACTGTCATGTTGCTTTTGCATGCAAAAAGGTTTCATACGATAATCATATTTTATAACTGTTTTAGCCTATATCTTAATCCCATTGATGGAGGCAAATTACAAAACTTGTAAGTCAGAAGCAATCATAGCACTAAACTGAAATAACAGAAGCAATAATTCAATTTTGGCTTCAAATTATAACTGCAGTACTAGAAAACTTTGTTATCTTCATAGGAAAACATTGTCAAAGATGTAATTGAGGTAAAAATTTCCTAAATAAGTATTAATTGACATGGCAAGAATTCTCTTTACTTCTTTATATCTAAGAGTTCCAATTTTCTTTTTTTATAAGTGCAATTCAAATGAAAATTTTTACTAAAAACGTAATTGCATTGTATGCTTGGTTAAATTATCATTCCATTTATGTATACTTTTATAGTATAATTAAAAAAAAAAAAATGGTAATATGAACCACCAAACTACAAAAATACTCTCTTCTTCAAAAGATTTTGGCAATTTTAGTCATTAGAATATATAAAACATTTTCTTTTACTCAATATTTTAATACATGCAGATAAGAATTTTAATACTGAATATTTTAATAATGAGATACTTCTAAAAATACCACTCGAAATCTTGGAAAGGAATATATATGTGTGTAATGACCCTTACAATGTACTGTTGTTGACTTCTTAATACATTGCAGTCTAATATTATTTAATCATGATGTTTATTTACCCTTCCAAATGTGATATTAGAGCTATTTAATCATTCAAATACTGTTCAAATTATGATGAGGAATAGTGTATTGTTGAACCATGAGCAGCCAGCAAATACTAATTGTAAATAAAGATCCATAATAAGGATGATGAGTTTTTATTACTTAGAAAATGGGGATTTCTCCAGATTTTTACTAATTCAAGGGTTTGGGGAGAACATGAAGCTAACAATTAAATTAATAGAATTAAGAGAAAACAAAGATACACATGACTCATACTTTTAAACTTAAAATGGAATGGCATTACAAAATTCGGTTTTTAAAAAATGGACAAATTAATTACACATACATATAAACATATTCTAAGAGCAATCAATTTATTTGGATTTTATTTTTTGGTACCTTCAGTTTGAATTGCGAAAAATTCAAAGTTTTCACATGATTCTCACATTTTCTTATTTTTATCTAAAACCAATTTAAGGTTTATTTGTTCAACCTAAACAATGTCAAGCCAGTTAGTAGAATTGTTAACAGGCTTCACTCAGGTTTGTTCACAATGATTTTCTATTGGACAAAAATAGAAGCAAAACAACTGTTCAAAGAAATCCCCAAATTAAATTTTCATTGAAGATATAATTTTATTAGAATCATCTCAAATCATTACATCAATCATTACAAAATTTTATTTTTAAAAATGAAAACTGATTGTAAACTATTTTCCAAAGATTATGAGATGAGTTCATCATGATGTCAAACAGAAAATCAAAATGATAAATGATCTATTAAATGTAAAAAACACTGCATTTAAAGCATAAAACATAATATTTAAATTTTCTTGTTCAGCAAAGTAATGGCTTTTGAAGCTTTATTCTGTTCATTTATTATGCGTATTTAACTCACAATTTTATGAGTTGCTGAAGCTTCAAAATGCAATGTAGAACTAGAAACATCATAAAACTAAATATGTAACTTGAAAGCTTTCATAAATAAATTGAAAAATTAGAACAGAAAAGTAACATAAAAACTGCTACAATATTTGAAAAAAAGCCTTCAAATTTTGTAGCTAGAGATAAAGAAAATTATTTTTGGACTTGACAATTAGAATTTATCATTGAAAACATAAAGATGACATGAAAATAAACTCAATCCTTATTTTCTAGAAATCAGTGATAAGAAACTGGAATTTAGAGAGCAATCCAATTAAAAAAATTCCAAATGTATGCCTGCAGCTAAAAATTAATTTCAAAGGCAAAGGATACATTTTGTAGCGACTCCCTTCTACAGCAGCAACAGAGGTTAAAATGCCTAACTAACTACCCTGATTAGACGTATTTTTAGCCTAGTTGATTACGGCATGACAAAAGCCCTAACCAACTAGGACCCATAGGATTTTCTTTGGACAAAATGATCCAGGGTTAGAATCAACGCTGCCGCTTCTCGACCGCCGAAGTGGTGACCCGGATGTGTTCACTAGATGGCAGAACAGCCTATACCAACTGATTGTATATGACCCAGAAGCAAAAAAACACTTGCCTCTGTATGTCCAAGATAAACGCATACAAATCACAACTAGTGATACTCCGGCTCTGGCACACATGTCGCTGAGACCCGCCACTCAACAAGAGACAGCCAATGATTCAGAAAAAAAAAAAAAAAAATAGAAACAGTACCAAACAAAATTCAACTCAACAGGGAGGGGTTGCATATCAATTGCAGTAATGGCTAAAAGAAGAAGAAAAAAAAAACTTCTGCGCAAAATACCAACATTTATCTCTGAACCGCATCATCACGCAATGATGATATTGGAGGGGGAGTGTGTAGCGACTCCCTTCTCCAGCAGCGGCAGAGGTTAAAATGCCCAACTAACTAGCCTGATTAGACATCTTTTAGTTGGTTAGGGCATGACAAAAGTGATCGACTTATCTTCAGACCCATTGATCCAGGGTTTGAATCAAAGCTGCCGCTTAGCAACTTTTCACATTTTAATAAAAGTCAAATCACAGGATTTTATAGTGAAAGCAGTTGCTATCCAAAAGAGGCAAGAACTATTAATATACTACTTCCATTTTGTTTAGAAATGTCTGTGGGTAAAGAATTTGTGTTGCAAGTGAAACAGATAGAAGACCTATGTTAACCTATGTTGTGCCCTGTTAGTAAATCTACATTTGTAATAAAGGGGAATGAAAAATCACATTGCTATTTTAGACAATCTTATTTACTGCAATAAATAAATCATTAGTTCAGTTGTCATATATCAACATTGTTTATCAAATTTGTAATACTTTTTTTGTAAAAATAACCAAATAAATTTAAATATACTAATACAAGAACAATTCAAGATTCTGATATATACATATCATTTGGAATGTATTTTTGATTGGATTTCTTGGGGTAGTGATATTTTGAACTATTTTAAAAAAGGTTTTTAAGATTCATATTTCCTCAAGTTCCAAAAACAATTATTCCCCACATATTAATACATTTTCCAAGATAAAAAAAATTAGCAGTTTGTTCCCCTCCTACTCTTTTATTCATGAGCATGTTAATACAGGAGAGTATAATACCAAGTAAACTCCCCCAAAAAAACCCACTTTCACCTCATCCTTTGATATAATTATACTATTTAATGAAATACAAGATCTATAAAAATAAAAGTGATTAAGCAGAATGTGTGCATTTTCTATTCTATTCAAGAAATTTTAATAAATTACATATCAATGAAATAAATAAACTTTAAATAACTATAAATAAAAGATCTTAATTACCTACAATCTAGATCTAAAAAATGTATTAATCTAATGAAAAAAATAGTCACTTAAAATCATATTTTCCAATGGTACTGCCTAGAAAAAAATATACTTAATGCTCTAAATATACATATATACAAACACACATATACATATATATATATATACACACTTACTAATAATCTTCAAAAAACAACATAAAATATTTTATATTATGAATTAATATTTTCCAGAATATTTTATTTCAAATAAATAATATCATTTTAATTAAAAACTTATATATGTGTAGAAAATCTTACCCAGTATTTCCAATTAAAAGTACAGGTTCTTTAAATTGCATTGCTTTTCCTACCAGAACTGCTAATCTCCTTGCATTTTGCGTCCAAACTATATTTTGAAAAGATTTTGACAAAGATCTGTGGATAATGCTCTGAAGGATATGTTTTGTAGTAGGAGATGTGTCTTCAGATAAATTAAATAGTTTTTCAGGATCTGTTTTCTTTTTTAAGTGCTTCTCTATAACTTCTTGAATGACTAGAATTTCGTCATCATGACGTACTCGACCAGCTAATAACAAGTAGCCTAAAATAAACACAAAATGATTCAAATTTAAATTACCTCATGAATTTTTTAAAAATATAATTATTTCATATAAATTGGAAAATATGCTGAAAAGAAATTATAATAGCAAGTTATAAAAATATTACAAAAAAAAGAAAGGAATTTAAATAGTGAATTGAAATTATTAATTTGAATAGTATTTTTGTAAAAGGTCCATTTTTCATCTAAAAATGAGCAGAATGCATATTCTAAATAAAAGAAAATGGAGTTGTAAAAGGAACTAAAAATACAAACTATTTGGGGAGGAAACTCATTTTATCTGTTTATTTTTATTAAAATAGTGAACATAAAACAAAGTTGATTAGAACAACTTCAAAAAATGGGATTAAATTTAGAAGTTTTCTCTCTCTCTCTCTCTCTCCCCCCCCTCCATTTTTAAAAAAAACGAAATTTTTTTAAAAATTAAAAAAAAAAAAAAAAAAAAATGGCACAAACTGTAGTACAAGGCAACCAAGTCAAAATATGCAAGTTCAAAACCTCTATGACAAGACACGGTACTCTAAAATGAACTTGGATTTATATTTGTCCTTCCTCGAAATTCATGCACTGTGAGAATTCGAAAATACCAGCATACTTCAGAATCCAGCATACTTGGCCTACATGCTACAGAATCCAGCATACTTGCTGTACTTGGACTAGAATCCTCTTGACAGACAATGCAGATTGACTTGTCTTTCCACAATTTGGATCACTTTTACAATATATACCCCTCCTCTATGCCTACAATGCTCAAAACAGTACTGAAAGTAGTCTTCTGTCAGCTCCTTCAAGCCTAGTACTGCGTTCTCTTTCACAGCTTCAAAAGAATCAAATATTGTTTCTTTTAATGCAGATTTCACCTTAGAAAACAGTTGCATGGCACAAGATCAGGTGAATAAGGCAAATGGTCTATCACTGAGATGCTGTACTTGACCTAGAAACTTCTTGACAAACAATGCAGAATGACTCGTCCTTCCACAATTCGGTATGTTTTTTCTTATTCTTTCACAAAGTTCAGTAAGAATTTGAAAGCAGAATTGTTGATTAATACTTTGACCTTCAGGAACCTAGTGAAGGTATTCTATACCATGAACGATGTAAAAAACAATCATCATTGCTTTGTACTTTGATTTACTCATTTGAACTTTTTTGCCTCTCAATGATGATGGATTCTTCCAGTGCATGGATTGGCACTCCGTTTCAGGTTCATAAGTAAATAAAAACCCGATTTGTCACACGTTATTATTCTTTGCAATAAGTTTGGGTCGTTTTCAATGGCATCAAAGTGTACGTATAAATATTTTTGTGAGCTTTTGTTGTTCAAATGTGAGAATTTTAGGCACTATTTTGACACACACCTTTTACAAATTAAAACTGTTGCGTAAAATTAGCTATATGGATTCGTCAATTCCTACAGTCTCAGCAATCATACGAATACTTAACCAACGATCAGATCAAACTAGATTACCAATTTTTTCGATATTGTCATTCATTTTTTATGTGGAAAGGGCAATCTGAGTGTAAATCATCCTCAATGTCTTCTTAGCCATCTTGAAAATGCTTAAACCACACTTGCATGGGATAAGCATTAATTGCCATACATTTTTTCATTAAATTTTTTGTTTCAGTAGCTGTTTGACAGTCTCATGCAAAAATTTACAATAATTTGTAGCTCTACTGTTTCCCTTATAATTTTTCTGGTGAATCAAACAAATAACTCTAATGCAAATGAAAACTATGGCTATTTGTAACATATTTGTTTACAAAAGCAAGAGGCACTGTATTCGTAAGAAAAGTCTTCAAACTAAACAGCTTTCAGTAGCTGACATTTGCATACTTCTTCTGTTGCAGTGTCAGTCTCATTATTTAATATCCACACCTTGTAAGGGTTTTAAAAATTTCCACAGTTCTATTTTAATCAGAAAAGGAAATTTATTACTTGTTAGTCCATATGCATAATTCCTTAAAATATACTTTAATCAAATGCCTAGAGTATATACACACACTGCAAGGTTTTTTTTTTTTTACAGTGTATGTAAATTTTTTTATTGCTTATGTACCAATTCAGAAATCTAAATGCACCAGATTTACATGATTTGACATTTATGCTAATTTCCGACCTAACTCAGAAATTTTCAACATAGGTTAAATAAATCTTACAGAGTAAATAAGACCTTCTGTAGCTGCAATCTTAATTTCATTTCTTTAAAATGAATTTATGCTGATGCTGAGCAGTATGTTTTCATGTGGCAAATATCTCAATACTTTATTTCATTTACCAGTGTAGTTATACTGAATAAAAACTACTTTTTACTTGCTTTATTATTTATGATCCTCTTTTAAATACAACATCACACATCACTTTAACTTTTTAGAATGTACCTTTTGTATTTTTCTTAATTAGGCAAACAAAATCAATACAGCAATTTTCAAAAAAGTATATTTTGTATATGTCTAATTAGAATTGGAAAATTAACTATGTTAACAAAAAATGCTAAACCAAATTTTAAAAACTACATATTACCTTCATCTGCTAAATGTTGATACCAATCATAATACTTTGTACCAGGTTCTAAAGCATACTGATACCTTTCACCCCAACGAAACAGATCACGCAAAGTAATAAAACCTTGTTTTCCAGCGAAAACACCACTTTCTCTGCGTCTAACCTGCAAAAACAAACCAAAAATTATATAAATAGAACAAATCGATTGCTACAAAAAGTAGATATCCTCTAAATCTTACTTAATTCATTGGGTTAACATTCAAATTATAATGAGAGTAAATCTCTGGCTTCAAATTGTTTATAAACTCTCTATTCAGATGAAAAATAATTTAAATATAGTAATTTTATAATATGAACAATGTAAATACTCAGTTATACTCATAACTTTAACCATTTAAAGAAAGCATTTTTATTTCAGGTTTTTTAATGAAATATCAGAAATTAAATGTTACAAACTATCATAAAGATTATTAATTATCATTTTAAAAAATTAGAAACAACCCATTATCTTAGGAAGGGGTGGTTATGCCTTTGGACCAATGTCCATCTAGATCACTCAACAGAGTTTAAAACTAATGAAACTGCAAAAATTTGCATTAATGAACATGTTACTGCAATATATATTTAAGAAATAACTATATTTTAATTAATTAAATAAGTAACACCCATAAAAACATTAAAAATATATATTATTTCACCTCTTAAGAACAAAAATAAAATAAGAAATGCAAAATTATCCATTATATACAGAATTTTGTTAAAGTTGCAAAAATTATTAATTTGCATACAGCCATAATTGCAAATAAAAATTAATTTAATATAGTCTCCAATCGTAAGAAATAAAGAAAATATGTATAATTTTAATAATATTTTAGTTAACTTCAATCATTTAATTAATGCTCTTTCGTTCAAAAAATTGAAACAAATCAATCAATAACCAGAGACTTACCATTCTCAGCACTGAGAAAATAGCTTTACAAAATAATTTTTAAAAAAAGAGAAAGAAAATATTTTAAATTAAAATACATTACATTGATACAAGATAATTTTTGTCACCATTTAATTTACAAGTTTTAAGAAAAATTAATTATAAATTTTTTTTAACTGAACTGTTCTTAACAATAAGACAGAAATTATTATACCTGCAATTCATGCATAACAGCAACAAGTTTTTTACTGTAAGAAGCAGGTAATTTACATCGCTCTGCTAATATTATTTCTAATTCAGGAGGTGGTATCTCATTAAAATGTAACTCAATAAACCTGTTTCTGAATGCTCTTGACAAAATCTATAAATAAAAATACATATATTAAAATAAGTCGCCACTGTTGGATCTCAACTGTAAAATAATACATTAGTTCCAATATTTTTCTATTATAAGCTTTCTTCACCTCTCCACCTCTTTTTTTGTTACAATCAGAGTTGTTCTAAAACTTTTATGCTTTATAATTTTTACCTCAAATGTAAAATGCCCAAAAGTAATAGTTAATTCTTCAATTAAAGTGAGATTTTTTTTTGTAATGGAACAAATGAAATCAATATTTTGCATGTTTAAAGGTTAATCTTAAAACATTTATTAAAAAAGTAAGCAATTCTTTGAAAACTTGAAATAAGAAAATCAAATTTACAAAATTATGTTAAAAAATATTTATCATGAACAGAACATCAGACCTCTAAAGACATATAAACATTGATTTTTTCTAATGGCATTTATCACATTCCATATCACATACATATATTTTTAAAAAATACATTTAAGATAAAATTTTGTGTCATTTCTCACCTTTCTTCCTCCATATTGTCCCGGAGGATTTTGAGTAGCAAAAACCATAAAACCTGGCTTAGCTTTAACTGTTATTTGAGTTTCAGAAATGAAAAGTTCTCGGTTATCATCTAAAACCTATCAAAAATCAAATTTGTATTATTCTTGTTAAAAAAAAATTCACATAATATACTTTAAAAAATACAATAAATTTAAGTTGCATTGATCAAGTAACTAATGAATGCTACAGATTATGATGAATTAGTTTAAAAAGGAATACTTCATGAAATACTTACCTAAATCATACATTCACAACACGCTTTTGGTTTTAAACATATATAGTTTAGTTTAGTTTTTATTAACGTCGCACTAGAAGCAACACGAAGGCTATTGGCGACGGACCTCGTAATTTTGAACCACAGTCAAGAGAAGAGGATGACACCTGAGCTGGCACCCTCCTCTCCTAACACCCAAACCACACCAATGGGAGGACTTTGGGCCTAGACAGATTTAACGTGCATCAGCCCTGGCTACTTGGCGGGTCTTTGGAAGTCAAGGATCGAACCCGTGACTGAACGAAAACCGCTGGTCACAAATCTGAAACCATGACCACTAGGCTACCACAGCCTTAAACATATAAAACTGGTACAATTTCAGAATGCATGGAATGCAATTATACAAACAAATTATACATTCACAAAAAAATATTTTTCAAAAAACATTTTATCATGAATGCTGGTTCTTTTTCACTACATTTAAAACCAATAATTTTCAAAACTTGCAAAGATTTTAAAAACTAATGGGTGCAATGACATTACATGACCTCCTTTAAATATTACTGATACTATTTTTTACCAAATTATTTTCTCATTGAAAATGAATACTGTATTAAATTTTATACAATAAACCACAATTAATCAGTGAATTTTCCTTGAATAAAAATTGGAACAAAAAAAAGAAAGAAAAAGAAAACTGGAAAAGTTTCAGAGATTGGGGAGGAGAGAGCAACTTCATCCTATCACATAAAATACATCAACTGACTGTAACCCAACAAAGTTCATGAATTAGATATAATTTGAAATAAACTATTCATAAATATCACCAAGGCTTTTGAATAAATTTGATATCACGAGTTGATAAACAAGGCAGGGGAACTTTCATTTTTCCAAGCAATTAATTAAAATTAAAAACTTGTATTTTATTCTTTATAACCGTAGAATGCAAAATTAAGAAAATAAGAGTAACATATATTTTTTTTTCCAGCAGAAAAATACATGGCTTCTATTGTAGCTTAATTCTTTCTCATATAAATAATGAATAATCCATAACATAATGTTAAATATACAATCAAACAATTTATAATTCTGAAAAAAAGGGGGGAAGACAAATTTACAATTTATATTTATATTGTACTACTTACTCGATTCAGCGCTTCCATAACTTCAGTTGGAGCAAGATTTAATTCATCCAAAATGATCCAATAGCCTTTTCTCATAGCTTCAACCAAAATACCTATGAAATGGGAAAAATAAGGAAAAAAAATGTTATTAAAATGAAAGAAAAGCAATAATTAAAATTTCCATGGAAGTGTTTCGTTATTAACATTTTTCAACTTCAGATGCTTTTTACCTCCAATTAACCCCTTACCTGCCGAGGAAAACTAACGAGATGCGCTCCCCAGTGCCACTGTTTTTCATACAGGCGCGCGTAGTTATGCGGTGTATTGGAGGAAAAAAAGAGGTGCGTTTTGCAACATAAAACCTTTTTACTTTTACAGAAAAAAGAAAATGAAAAAAAAAAATGTACAAAATTGAAAGTATAAAATAACAGTGTAATCAAACAGATGTTATAAGTTATCTGCTGTGTGATATTTCCTAAAACAAGATTGAACACATAAACCAGCATCACATTCATTGCATTGATAGCGAGTTTCACGACGAACTTCTGCTTTTGAACAAACAATACATTTCCTCGATGCATTTTTCTTTGATGACGTTGATGGTACTAAGTCCGGAAAGTGTCTACCTGTAAGTCGTAAAGGACAATCGTTTTGTAACTTCTGTCGTTTAGCAGATCATGGTGTGGTAACATTGAATTTTTCTGATATGCGTTCCATCAAATTCATTCGGAAATCGTAATTGTCAGTGTTTGGAAGCTTCTTTTTCTGTAAGATGAAGGCATTCCAAATAGTCATATCCAACAGGTGGCGAAATATTGTAATATAATAACCCTTCTGTCTTCTTCTCTTCTGTAAATTTTTTGTATCCAGTTGTACCCAACGTCGGGCGTCTTTCAGAGAATAGTCGCAATCAGAATCCTCTTCATCTGAGGTAATATCATATTCCGACGTTTCTGATCCTGAAGATGATGGAAAATAATCACCTAAATCACTCTCATCACTGTCAGACATTTTCGCAAAAAGATCTTCTATTTCGCACAATAAACGAAAACGGAAGCAAAAGAAGAATAAAAAAAGCATGACCTACTCAAACAGAAACAGAAGCAAAACTGCACAGCTATAACTTTCCCGTTTCAGAAAAATCCCCCTTACCAATACCCTACCCCTCTTGTATGAAATAAGAACATCCGTTTCAAACCTTGTCAAGGTCATTTTATAGCATTCCAAGGTCGTGGGAGTAGTTTTCTTTATAGCAGCGCAATGCAAAGGATCGTACTTCGGAAAGGCGTATATATACGCCGGCGGCAGTGAACGCATCGATTGAGTGAGGCATATATATACGCCAGCGGCAGTAAAGGGGTTAAATGCAAAATAATATGCAATGCATTTGTTGACTCTTTATTTTGAATAAGAAATCAATTGAAATTATAAATGCATATGAGTAAAAAATGAAAGAAATATATTTGTAGATTTTAAATCATTGATTTTTTTATTTTTACGATAGATTTATTAAGATTTTTGTTTACACATTACATACATATATATATATATATATTTGGGATCTAAGACCTGCCAATCTACCATCCCGGAAGACAGCCATGATGTTCCCAGAGCCTAGTGCTTTGAGAGAGATTCGGAAGACTCAGAAGAGATGTAGACGGAGAGGGATAGAGAAGCTGAACAAGACGGTTCAAGGAAATTGTGTTGGACATTAAATCTAGGATTACTCAAGTTTAATGAATTTGTTTTGTGTTTTAATGTTCTGTCTACATTAGCAAATAAACTGTGTGTGTGTAATAAGTAGCAGTTACTTTGAATCTTTACACATACCATATATATATATATATATATATATAATGTGTAAACAAAAATTATTTATTTACACACACACTAACTTATAATATTCTGGAAATTGAGAACATTAGGAACCTATTCACTAGCACTAATCAAGGTCTAAGGTTATTGCACATCATAAACTACGATTAATAGCATTCATATAAATTGAGGGAGAATATATATTTCACATTCATGTGAATTTTCTGCATCATATTTACATTATTTCAAGATTTTTAATTATAATAGAAATAACTTATGCAAAAAAATATTTTATAACTTTTAAAATTTGACCAATAAAAAATGGTTGAACACAGTTAATCTCACTGACTTCAAAATCTTAAAAATAAACTTTTGACTCAAAAAAATCCACACTGAAAATTTTCACTTTCCAAAAAATGGTGATTCATATCTAATCCAAACATCAAATCCAAAAAAAGGTATACAAAAAGTATTAAAATGGCCGATCCTTCCTTAGCCCCAAACTTTCAAATAAAGCATTTCAAAGGCAACTTTTTTGTTCATCTCCATATAATTGGGATTTATAACTTTTTCTTTTTTTGAAATGAAAGTCTCCATCTGCACTTTACAATCAGTCCTAGCAGGCTCTGGTTTCATAAAACCCTATTCTATCTCTGTGCATTTCTTTTTTGCTTGTTTTTTGAGGCTGAAGATCATTTGACTTTGAATCGTCAACAAAAGTGCAAGATAATCAATTAGTTCTAAATTTATATTTTTAAATTTAACTTTCACAATGAAATAATTTTAAACTTACCTTCTCTAAATACAAGGTTTCCACTTTCATCAGCCCCATATGTTCCGATATACTCTTGGATATCAGTGTGCTCATGATTGTTGACTCTGAGACATACATTTCCGGTAAATTTAGCAAGGTACTGAATAAGACTAGTTTTACCAGATGATGTTTCACCTTGCAAAAGAACAGGAAATTGCCTACAGAAAATAAAAATACAATTTAAGTTAATCAATAATCTTCTAATTATTATCTATCTACACATTTATGGTTAAACATAAATTACAATTATTATATAAAAAAATATATATATATATGCTGATTAAATTCCCAAAATGCTTCTATTACTGACATTTTGAATTAGTTCATTGTAAAATTGAATTATGTGTGTGTTCACTGAAATAAGCTGAAGAAAGAAGTTGTGTTTCATAAAACTCTTACATCATCCCAAAATAACCAATTATCGAATGCTCTAAATGACATTTCCATATTATATAAAAATTTGCATTGCAAAAGATCTTTAATGCATCCCGAAGAATCAAAATAAAAGTTACACCTATTTACAAACTACACATACTTTTGGGAAGAAACATCCGAAGTTATAAACTTAATACCTGTAAAATGGATAGTAAATTTTAATTAAATTTTTGGAAGGTGATTAATACCACATCTAATACACTTATTAAAATTCCAAGTCTACTGCACTTTTTGTATGTAAAAATGAATATGTATGGAAAGCATGTGGATTTATGGGATAAAACCTTTAATATATATATATATAACAGTTCATAAAACTAAAATACATCCAAGTTTGGAAAAAGTAGATTTTCAATATATTTTATGCTAAACATATCCACAAGAATAGGATCATATTGATAATAATAACATGCATGCAAAAGTTGAAACTTACCCAGCAGATACAATTCGTGCTAAATCATGTAGATTTCTTTCCACAGTTGCAGTAAATATATAATCCTCTGGCTCACTAGGTTCTTGAGATCCTTGTAAAATCCAATAACCAGACACTTGAACATATTTTCCTGTTCTTGGTTCAGGAATTATTTGATTTAAAGGTGGCAATGCTTTTCCAAACATCTGCTCTTTAAGGATTTTAGTTACATGCTCATGTGAATTATTATCCAATTGAGACAAAAAACTCAAACAAAACGCCTTTGATGAGGAAAAGTAACAAAACAATTATCAATAAGTATAATTCCTAAAACAAATTCATAAATAAAATAAGATAATTTACAAAATAAACAGAACTTTAAAATTGGACTCACTTCGTACAACGATCGAGGAATATTGTGGCAAGGATTAGTAGAAGCAAATCTCAAAGCCCGACAAAGAGTTCTTAAACTGGAAATGTAACATGTACATATATTTAGATAAATTTCATCCTCATAAGAAAAATAAATTTATCAGAGCAAGACTTTTATTTAATAAGATGGAAATATCAATAAATCAAAATATTTAAATTACAAACATCACCTGACAAGAAACTAACAAAGCTTATTATAATATAGTAAAATTTTCATAATATGTCCTCTTCCTACTATATTGCAAAAAAAGGAGGTTATAATTAATATTTAAAGCAAATTTAATTTTCTCTTCAACTTTGTTTTGATGTATTAGAAGTGTGAATCCTTACTTTTATGATTTATTTTCATTACTTTTATTTTGTTTCCAATTAATTTTTTAACCTACATATCTGGCAATATCTTCCAGTCTCTTTGTCTTTTCTTTCATGCCAAAAAAACATGAAGACTATAAGACAATTTCAACAAAATCAAAATTTCTCTACTAACCCAAAGAATTTTTTCGACTTCACTCTCACCTAATAGCTAGGTTTTACCTGTGTTTTTATACTTCAGAATCTGCATGAACTTATTTTACATTGTAATGACATAAAACTTCACACAAATAATTTTATGACATTAAGCAAAGTTTCTTAAATATTTTAAATTATTTTAATAAATTGACCTAAAAATATTTTTCATTTTTTTCACTCCTAGAAATTAAAAATTAAAATTTGTATTCCTTCAATAACTCATTCAATCAAAGTATCAGTTCTTATAACTCCCATTCCCCTTTGTTAGATTGGTTCAAAATTTATTCATTATTAGGTCAAAACTCAAGAAGTTGGCCCGTTCTCTGGTTGGACAAAATCATTCTTAACTCCTTAGCCAATCAAAACACTAGCTTTCAGCTTTGCTATCAGGTAAATAATGTAGTTTTTTACTGCTTCCTGAGCACAAATTATGAAGCACTTTGATCCCCAATTTTCGAATGTTAACTTTTTAATGATTTTTTTCATATTTATTACTCGCTTTAACTCAGCATCTTTAATAAAGAACATATTTTATTTATATAAAAACTCCAGAATTGAAATGTTTGCACCACAATTCATAATATGGAAGTTAATTACCTGTAGTGAGGATGATAACCACTACCGTCATTCAATTCTTTGGCAGCAGCATCTTTTACACACTGATAAAATTTAACAATATTTTCAATGATTGTATTGTTTACAGTCAGACATCGAAGATACTCATGTACTAGTATAGAAAGATCTTTTTTAGAAATTATTTCTTCAACAAAGAATTCTGTAAATCTGTTTAAAGAAAAATGACATTTATTAGATTACAAATAAAACATAATACTATGTTTAAAATTAATTTCTTTTTAAATTCAAACCCAATATTGGAATGTAAACAAATTAAAATGACTGCTTATTAATATTGCATTTAGATGCAATACGAGGGTGACACACCTCATAATTTTGTGCCTCAGTCAAGTCACAAGGACGAAACCTGAGCAGGCACCTCAGCCTCCAAATTTCCACATCAAACCAACAGGAGAACTCAAAGTTTAAAACAATTTAACCTGTATCAGCTCCACTATACTGCCAGTCTTCAGTGACATCAGAACTTGACAAAAACACCAACAGCAAATTTATGATAATGACCACTAGGCTGCCATATATTCAAATTAAAAAAGAAATGTTTCAAAATTGTTGGAATTAACTTATATAAGCTTCAAAAAGACTATAAAGATTTTTAGGCTTCTTTTCTAAAATATTTTAAAAGCTTTATCTTGAACTTAATTAAATGAATCAAATTATAAAAAGTTAACTTTATGAAATATATAAGGAAAAAAATATTGGTAATATGTAGATAAATTATGAATTGAAATTTATTTATCAAAAATCAATCCTCATGTAACACACATTTTATAATTCAAACAAACAAACAAACAAAAAATGCAGAATATTAAAAACAGGATCTTTACTGACATATTTCATTGAGTCCAACATTCATTTTTCTGCTGATAATTCTATTTTCCCCTTAAAGAGCATTTGAAAACAATTAGATTTTATATTTAGCTACTTTAATTAGCTATATAAACCTTCATTTAAATTACATTATTTATAAAGAATTAAATATTTTTTTATAAAACTTTACTAAGCCCAATTATATATACACATATTCATATTTTCAAAGTTATTTGAAAAAATTTAACTGTAAATTTTGATAAAATTTGTTAAAGGATAAATGGTGCAAGAGCATTTTTTAAACAAAATTTAAGAAAAAATGATGTATCTCTCAATAAGCTATAAAGTGACATTTTAAAGCTTCATTTGTTGCAAACTTATGTGTATTGAGATCCTTCATTTCTAATATATTACACTTTAAAAAAAATAATAATAATAATAATTTTTTGAGCAAAAAAATAAAAACTTATCATTATTCTGATTATCAAATTTTAAGTATAGCTAATATTTTATTTAAAATAACTTTATCAATAGAATTATAATTATATCAGTTTCATCAAAAATGAAACAAATAATTCAGTAATTTATTATTACTGAACAATAAAATTATAATTTTAATTTTTAACTGATCATCCTAAAAATAGAGTATGCACATTACTCAATAATACAACAAATATTGAAAGCTAAAATAATTCTTTTCCTCACATAATAAAAAAAATTATGAAACTAATTACAATTTTAATAAAAAGAAAGGTTAAACAGCATGCTATTTTATGTAATTTTTGAATTTAAAATAATTTATTGTAGTTATATAACTTTTGATCCTAATGATATGTAAATCATAATTCAAAAAATGTTGTTGTACATAGTTCAAATTTAAAAATTAAAAAAAGCACGATAAAGATTAACTTCATACCAAGCCTTTTTTTGTTTAACTCTATAATTTCAAAGTTGTTCCAGGAATGACATTCTTTCCTTAATTACTTACCTACTTCTAATTCCAGTTGGCAAATCTTTTTTGCCAATATCAGTAGCAGGATTCATGCATGCAAAGAGGCGAAAATTTGGGTGCCTTTTAACAGGTTCATTGTCACTAAAATTTAAAAATGTGATTTAAATGTTATAATTAATCATTACCAATACTTAATCATACAATTACTAGTTAAACAATCAATTCAATAGGAGTTATTCAATATCAGACTAAATTTTTTATTTACCTTTTCTCCAAAATTATCATTGATTCATCTTTTTCTAAAACAGCAGCAAGACACTCAAGAGTTTCAGCTTCTGCCAAGTTAATTTCATCAAGTAACAGCCATTCTCCATTTTGCATGGCTTGGATTAATGCACCCTTTAAAAGTTACCAGTATTCAATAAATAACAAAAAAATATAAATAAATTAACTTGTGTGCATGAGAGAGAGAATGTGTGTGTAAATATATATATAAATGTTTACAAGCATACGAGTGTGTTTGGGTGTGTACACCCCCTATATATATAATGAATATCTTAATAATTTAACATATAATGAAATCTTGCAAACTGTTAACAGAAAATTAATTCAATCATATACTCTTAAAACAAAGAAAATTATGTAAAGCCCTACATTCAAAAAGTGAAATGCTACAGGAAAAAAATCACCTAGAAATACAGTCTCCCTCATAAACCATTAAATTATAAATATTATGTCTCATTTATTTCCAGCAACTCAATTATTCTGATATTCAAGATGATATGAAGTTTTAAGATTCCTCACAAATACATTTTAATTCAAATAACACATGAATGCATCATGAATTTTATAATGTTCATCACTTCAGGATCAGAACCTTATAACTGATATTTAACAATATTTATAAAAGCAGTAAAAAAATCTTGCTCTTCTTTTAAGTGATATCTATCAAATGATATTCAAATTAATAGTCAACTGCAGCAAAAAATAAGTAACAATAATGAATCTCAATGAGAAACATACCTCTAAAAAGTGAAATATAATTGAAGGCTTTGACTGCTTCATTTGGCTTAGTAAATGTTCAATTTTTTCGCCTAATTTTTTCCATCGACCAACCATTTCTAAATGTTTTCCAGAAGCAACATGTTCTGTAAAAAAAATAAAAAAGGAAAAATTATCAATCATTGTTATTAGTAACAGAACAAAAGCTATCAAACTTGACAAAAGAAAAAAAATTTATGACAAAAATAAAACTAAAATACAGTAACAGACAGTGTTTAAGTGTAAAGAAGAAAAAATGTTTTGTTGTTGTTGCAGAAGATATCCGAGAAGGAATTAAAAGTTAAAATTTTGAATAAATAGTTTAAATTTAGTTATACACAAACAAAATAAAAAAATTCCAAATTGAAAAAGCAATTATATTAGTTTTGAAAGATAATTATATTTTATTAGATTTTTCCAAATTGATGTGAATAGAAGTAATTTTTGCTGAAATAGCTCAAATATCCTTGTTACAGATACAAGTTGCAAATTACAGGATAATAAATATAATGAAAATTCAGGACAATTTTGCAGCATTCATTCAGTTAAAAAGAAAAATTTAATTTAATTATAACAGTAAGCAATCTTTAATTAGGTACATTTGAGACCATAGTCATACTGAATTAGCAATTTTGCCAGATTATTGAGCATCAATAAACTTTATAAAAGGAAAACAAAGATAAATCACTCAAGATAAAAAAAAAATTTAATAACTAAAACTTGAATTTAATATGTTTATGCACATTCTGAAACAGTACAGATGATACAAATATCCATCAAAATATTTTGACTACAAAATTAAATTCATACACTGAACTGAATTAATTTAATTGAATATTCTTGTACTGGGGATGGGAGAGAGAGAAATAGCATAAAAGAGAAATTAATACAGAACAATGATAGTTAAAGCAAGTTGCGGCACATGCTACTCTAGTCACGTTCTTAAGTTTATTAATAATATTCGAGCCTCAAGAACACCTGCTGGGCTTCAAAAACATTTTATTTTTCTATACATAGTATGTAACAGTTGTAATATTGTGCAAACAATCCACAAGTATGCAACATGTTACAAAACAAGAAACACTGTACTGGAATTTTAAAAAAATACCATTTAACTATAAATATTAAGCCAAAATTCGAGCATTGCAATTAACAAATTTCTGAATCCCCTCAAAGAAATCCGAAAGTGAATTGCTCAATAAGTACAGGATTACAGAATGTGCTGTACCATCAAAAGCAGTTTTAAACACTGTTACTGTATTTGGATAGAAATACAGTAACAGAAATATTGAAACAGATTTTTTTAAATAAAAAGTTGTAATATGGAGTTGCATTTCCAAATATGAACATCACAGATATCAAATAACTTGCGAGTCCAAAGGAATATTTTGATTTAATTTTCAGATGAATTCTAAAACCTATTAGGAATATAAATAGTGAGTAAAGACCTGAAAACCAAAATGAAATAGAGTTGTGGTGATATTTAATCGCTTGAAAAGAGCAAGGAAAGATACTACTCAACTTGTGTTTTGTGTTATGTTTACTACAAAAATAATTATTCTGTATTATTTTTCTGTCTGCCATTAGTTCTAGCAATACAATTGCACTTGTACATATAATGTCTTGTAAATAAATCAATATAGTTCTAAATCGTCTGATAATAATTAAAACAACACATATTTACATAGCAATCACCTATATTTGGTGACCCGGACGTGATTTTGAAGCATTTTATTCGAATCTGCGGATATTAAGGTATGTTTATGCATTAAAATTTTGCTATAGGTATTCTTTATTTAAGATGGATGAAAACAAAAGTGATCCTACTGCATTAAATCTCGATAATCCAAACACGGAAATCAATCGAGTAGTGGTTAAACCGCCAATTTTTTGGAGAAATAAGCCAAAATTATGGTTCTTGCATCGTCGTTGCTGCATTAGACGAAAATGTTTTAGATTTTGTTGTTGATATTTTGTCAAATCCTCCTGAAAATGAAAAATATGATACCTTGAAAAAAGCGTTATTAAACAGATTAACTGATACCGAAGAGTCGAGATTAAAAAAGCTGTTGACTGATCTCGAACTTGGCGACAAACGCCATTCCGATCTTTTACGCCAAATGAAAAGCTTGGCAGGAAATTCCATTTCTGATGAAATTATCAAATCTTTGTGGCTACAAAGGCTTCCACAACAAACACAAGCCATTTTAACTATAAGTAACGATACTTTAGATAAAATTGCCGAGATGGCCGATAAAATTATTGCTGTTTACAGTTCGTCAGAAATATGCCAAGTAACGAAAGTTGGCTCATTGCCAAATTCGGCGTCATCTTTCGATCGCAATAAATTAGATGTATTGCAAGCTGACATTGCTGCATTAACAAAAAAATTTGATGAATTTTCTCGAAATACTAGGTCACGCAGCAAATCGAGAGGAAATGACAGACAAAGAAGATCCAGATCTAATTCGGCTCGATACGAATTTTGCTGGTACCATTTTAAATTTGGAAAAAATGCAAAAAAATGTGTACAGCCATGCCAGTTTAAAAAAGTAAAATTCGGAAAACCAGTAAGCCAATCGCTTGATGCGGCTGGCGAGAATGGCGAGAAAAGTTGCCGCTTATATTTACATGATAAATCAACTGGTAAGCAGTTTTTAATCGACATGGGAGCCGATATATCTGTAATTCCTGTATACAAACAAAGGAATAATAAAATATCAGATTTTATTTTATTTGCCGCTAATGGTTCAAAAATTCAAACTTTTGGTACCAAAACTCTAAAATTAGATCTTGGACTTCGCCGCCAATTTACTTGGTCTTTTACAATAGCACATGTTTCAAGAGCTATTATAGGAGCAGATTTTCTCAAAAAATTCGGACTATTGGTTGATTTAAAAAGAAAATGTCTTATCGATCCTTTAACTTCTTTGTCATCATTTGGTAAAATAGCAACTTTTCCAAATTTTTCTCTCACTACAATAGCTTCTTCATCATTTACTTCTTCAGTGGCTAGTCTTCTTAATGAATTCAAGGAAATAACACTTCAAAGCTCACTGATTAGAGAACCAAAGCATTTAGTTACGCATCATATAATAACAAATGGTCCACCCGTCACAGCAAAAGTTCGTCGCATAGCTTCAGACAAACTCAAAATCGCAAGAGAAGAATTCGAATATATGCTAGAACAAGGAATTTGCAGACCCTCTAGTAGTCCTTGGGCAAATCCATTACATCTAGTGCCAAAAAAAACCGGTGGTTGGAGACCTTGTGGGGATTACAGAGCTTTGAATGCTGTCACCCAACCAGACAGGTACCCTATACCACACTTGCATGATTTCTCTCATAATTTGTATGGATGCACTGTATTTTCAACACTTGATTTAGAACGAGCCTACCATCAGATACCAGTAGAACCATCTGACATAGAAAAAACAGCCATCTGCACACCTTTTGGTCTCTACGAATTCACCAGAATGACATTTGGATTGCGAAATGCAGCCCAGACCTTTCAACGATTTCTTCAATCCGTACTTCAGGGCTTAGATTTTTGTTTCAGCTACCTTGATGATATTCTCATTGCATCTAAGGATGATGCACAGCACATTAGTCATCTTAGACAAGTTTTCCAACGTCTTCAAGATGCCGGCTTGGTAATCAAGGTTGCAAAATGCAAATTTTCTCAAACTGAAGTAAATTTCTTAGGTCATCGTATTTCTTTCAATGGGATTGAGCCAACAAAAGAAAGAATAAAAGTAATCGAAGATTTCAAGCTTCCTGAAACTATAAAGGAATTGTGAAGATTCTTAGGAATTATCAATTTTTACCATCGATTTATTCCTAATGCTGCAGAAAATCAAGCCATTCTGAATGAATACCTAAGAGGAAAGAAAAAGAATGACAACAACAAAATTCCATGGACGGAAGAAGCAATTCAAGCTTTTCAAAATTGTAAGCAACAGCTATGTCATGCGACTGTACTAGTTCATCCTTCTGAAGATGCTCACATTTCCTTAATGGTTGATGCATCTGATAATGGTATAGGAGCTGTACTACAACAGCTAGAAGATGACATCTGGAAACCCCTTAGTTTCTTTTCAAGAAAACTAACTGACACCCAGAAACACTACAGCACATACGACCGTGAGCTGTTGGCTGCATATTCTTCTGTAAAATATTTTAAACATTTTTTGGAAGGTAGATACTTCACAATTTTTACTGACCATAAACCACTAACTTATGCATTCCAGCAGAAATTAGAAAAAGCAACTCCTCGACAGCAAAGGCATCTGGAGTATGTTGGGCAATTCACTGTTGACATTCAGCACATATCTGGAAAAAACAACATCATTGCCGATACTCTGTCTAGAATAGACGAACTTCATATTCAGTCGGAACTTGATTATGAAGCTATAGCTTAAGCGCAGGAAACTGACAAGGAGTTAAAAAAAAATTCTTTCTACTCAGAATTCTTCGCTAAAATTAGAAAAAGTTCCTGTCTTTGGTTCCAGCTGTGACATATTTTATGACAGTTCTACAAAGAAAAAGAGGCCTTATATACCAGAATCATTCAGGAAAATTGTTTTCAACAGTGTTCATAACCTCGCCCATCCTGGAATCAAGGCTACAACCAAATTACTAAAATCAAAGTTTGTATGGCCGTCAATAAATAAGGATGCAAGAACTTGGACTAGAAGCTGTCTAAAATGCCAAAAGTTCAAAGTTACACGACATGTGCAGAGTCCTTTTCAACAATATCACAACGTCAGCAAACACTTCACAGAAATCAATTATTGGTCCTTCACCATCATCTGAAGGATTTTGTTACTGCTTGACTATCATAGATCGATAAAGTCGATGGCCTGAAGCAATTCCATTAACTGATATTCGAGAAGAAACAGTAGCAGACAACTTACTTAAAGGTTGGATCGCACGTTTTGGAACCCCTTTAGTCATTACCACTGATCAAGGTACCCTATTCGAAGCACAACTCTTTCAAGAACTTTCAATATTAATAGGATTTAAACAAAATAGAACTACATCATACCATCCACAGGCAAATGGATGCATAAAACGATGGCATCGAACTCTAAAAGCGAGTATAAAGTGTCATGAAAAATGAAAGTTGGACAAGATCTCTTCCAATTATATTGCTCGGATTAAGAACAACTTGGCGCGCTGATTTTCAATCTACTCCAGCGGAACTTCTTTATGGTGAAAACATTCCTTTACCATGCGATTTCTTTGAAGATACTAAATTCCAACCACAATCAGAGTTTGTCCAAAAACTTAAAGCAACTATGAAACAAGTGAAACCTATTCCATTTTCATATAACTGCAAGCAGAAACCCTTCGTTTTCAAAGACCTTCAAAATTGTTCACATGTTTTCGTGTGCACTGACACTATTCGTCAGAGTCTGCAACCACCACATCATGGACCATATCAAGTTATTAAGCGACCTGATAAAATTTTCACACTTCTCGTAAAAAATAAAAATGTTAACATTTCTATAGACAGGCTCAAACCATGTTTTTCTGACAACTCTTCTGAAACTGTTTGGGCAATAAATCATAAGAGCAATCCAGTTGACAAGCCTACATCACCAGTTTAAAATAGATCAGGTTTGCACCGTTGCCCATTCCTCCCTCAACCAGATTCTCAAGAAGGGGACATGAAGTTAAATTGCCATTTCGTTATCAGTGAGATACATCTTGACAGAGTATCTCACTTAGAGGGGGAGTAGTTGTGGTGATATTTAATCGCTTGAACAGAGCAAGGACAGATACTACTCAACTTGTATTTTGTGTTATGTTTACTACAAAAATAATTATTCTGTATTCTTTTTCTGTCCGCCATTAGTGCTAGCAATACAATTGCACTTGTAAATATAATGTCTTGTAAATAAATCAATATAGTTCTAAATCGTCTGATAATATTAAAGCAACATATATTTATATAGCAATCACCTATAGAGTTATAACTTGTTCACCTAAAGATATTCAGAATAGTTGCAGAAAATTTTGGGGTTTTGACAGGCCGAAGGAATTTAAAAGATAAAATGCGAGGATGTACATCTTTGCTGAAGCCTTCTATAAGTGATACTCAAGCACAGAGCAAACAGTAAAAAGTATAGAGACTAGAACCATCCAAAAAGCAGGTAATGTTTAGTGATTCCAATATTACACAAGAATATCCAAGTAATGTTCTTCATTTTCCTAATCTACATACAGTGTAATGTGCCAAAGAATTAAAAACATCATAAAAATACTACTACATAAAAATACATTGACTGTCAGTTACTAGAGATTGGATTGATAGTTAATGTTTTGACATGGAAGTAGATTGTACCCAGACGCCAACATACTTATTACAGGAGATATGATTTCAAAATAGTAATAAAAGATAACAATGAGATACCCAATTATTATTCAAGCCTTTCAGAATTTCTTAACTATGTGTGGGATCAGCACTACATGTTAATTTTTTTCTCAAATGCCATATTAAACGCTGGCACGTGGCATGCAAAAAGTGAACCAAAACAAAGAAAGAATAAGGGACAATATGTTGTTATTCTTTTATATCTATTTTTAAATATATCTGTTTATAAACAAGTATACATTTTACAATGGCAGAGTCTTTCTAAGCTCTCATTGGTATAATTCATATAACAAGATTACGTTTTCAATGAAAAATAAAATATTAATTTTGATACCAAGATTATTTATAGCTAGTTTCTAATCATCACACCAATACCAAGAGAAATATTCTATAAGCAATGCAAAATAATTTGGCGAGTGATCAATCAGAAGAAAATTTACTCATACCTGCATGTGATTGGCACATTGGTGATGGAAAAACTTCAAGCAATAGCACGTGATCGATCAGCAGTCAATGTGTTTAGAAAAATGTTGAATTTAAAATACTCAAAATTTAATAACACTTAACTATATTACTGTATATAATTAGATAGAAATTTATTTATCGTTTTGGACATAATTGAATGGGAATGACAGTTATCTCTGGTATCAGCCAAGGAGAACTCATTGGCTCTCTTTTATCTTTTCTTCAAAAAATTTGTTAAACTGGTGAAATTTCAATTGTGTGAAAAAGGCTTGCTATTTATTAAATTAGTTCCATTGGAATAGTGGCAGATGGAGAGAGTACTTAACTATTTATGAATGCCATATGGGAATTATCTCATCATTCTCATCATAAATACTAATTTTAAATTATTAATGTATTAAAGGAATTGTTTAAATATTTTTACTTGCTAATATTTTAAATTCAAAGTTAGTGCATTCACTCATTGAATAATTTAGAATATTCAAATTCGTAGGACACAGAAAAAGAATGTCTTGGAGCTAGAACATGTTTTAGCAATATATAAAAAAGTTCTAAAAATAAGGCAATAAATTACTTCTTGCAATTTACGGCAAATGCATGAAGTAATAAAAACTTTTAACAGTTTATTTTCATACAAACACAGTTATTGCCCTTTAAATATTTCCTTTGAATTATTACTAAACTTCAATATCATTACATAATTCTGAATAGATGAGCATTACTCAATTTTTAAAGGATGGATCCAGATTGAAAAAGTAAGACATTTAAAAAACAGGGAGCAGCATAAATGCACAAAGAAAATTGATGCATGTGCAAATGAACAGGAAATAGAAAAAAAGGACTGGGAATTAAATGAAAAGAAAGGTTTTTATAAGTCCTGAAATTAAAGAACACCAAAAAAATGAACAAAAAAAAAAAAAAAAAAAAAAAGTGAATATTAGAATGAACAAAAAGCAGGAAAAAGACCCAAAAATAGTGAATAGCTGGAAAAGAACTGCAAGCCCTGCCCCCAGAAACCCCTCCCTTTCCCCCCCCCGCCGGGGGGGGGGAGTTCTCTCATCTGTGCATCTCTTGGATGAATAAGTTGTTCTTTTGACCCACATTTCTATATCTGATGGTTTTGGAAAAACAGAAAATAAATTTAAAATAATGACTACTAACTGTTAAAACAATCATTATTTTTAGTAGTAATAGTGAACAACTAAAAAAATAAAATAATGATTACTAATAAGCAAATATGCATTCATGAAGCATAACTGCACAAACATTTTTCTAAATCTACTTTTCTGAAAACAATTCTGAAACATTCAAAAAAAATTTAATCAATTGGTTAAGGAAATCAATCACGGAAATACTATTTGATTTCAAAAGTAATATAAAAAGTAACTGCAGCAGCAAAATTGATGGGTCCAATAAACATGTTTGTAAAACTAAATAACAGAAGTGAGAAATATAACCAGATTACAAAAGTATTTCTGGAATTAACCAGGATGTTTTTCAAAACCGGGATAAAAATAATATATATTTTAAAACTTACTGTTAAGAAATAATTCAACTATGTTTCTTTGTGCATGAAGCATAACTGCAAACATTTTTCTAAATCTCCTTTTCTGAAAACAATTCTAAAAAATACAAAAAAATTTAATGAACTGGTTAAGGAAAACAATCATGAAAATACTATTTCATTTCATAAATGTAGTTAAATAAATTACTAACAGAAATATGTTTTTTTTTCGTTAAATATTGCAAGAAAATAAGAATCATGAAAATATTAATCAATACTAATTGCATTCTTGCTGAAAATATGACAAATTCATTTACCGAAACATGTTCAAGAAATTTAGAGTTCTTCTCCATATTCATGGACATTGGAAAAAGTCTATCAAATTCATCTTTAATTGGTTTTAGAGCAAGAGATAAGTCAATTGGTTTGTACCTGGAATATAAATTGAAAATTAATTCTTTAGTTTTGTTTATAATTCTAAATAATTATTTGAGTTTTGAAACAAACATATCAAAGAACAACAATTCATAGAGAAGACATAGAGCATAGAACAAGAAGTTTTATTTTTGTTTATAAAATTTTATTTTATTTGCAATATTATAGAAATACAATGAAGCTTTTTTTTTTTTTTTTTTGTTAGCTGCTAATGATTAAAGTCAAAATGCAGGGTATCTGCATTTAAAGATAAAACTGATTAAGAATTTTTTTTTCTTTCTTTTTAATTCTCCAAGTGCTTTAAGTTTCTTACCATTCCATTTTTTCCTTTCTTCAAGTGTTTGCAGTTAAACCAAATGCATCATGGACTTACTCCAACATTCATAGCAAGACACTGGTATAAAATCTATGTTGGATTATTTACAAAATGTTTTACTTCTTCTGCATACAGATTGATTATTTTATTAATATTGCACATGGAAGCACCAAGAGAGGTAATGGCAATGCACCTCACAATTTAACTATAGACAAGTGACAAGGACCTGAGCTGGCGATTCCCCCTCCAAATTTCAACACCACGTTAGCAGGAGTTGGAGTCTGAACAGATTTAACATGTACTACCTCAGCTAACTGGTGGCATTGACTCGAACCTACAATTCAACAGAACCATCGTTGGACATGAATTCAATGACAATGTTTTCAAGACCACTTGGCTACTCCAGCCATCTTATGCATTAAGAAGTATATAGACTATCAAGAGAGAAAGTTTTTGTGGAACAAAACTTCTGGAACTCAATCAAGCAGGGGTAATATTTTTGGGCGACAGAAACAAATTTAAAAAATCATTGCACAATGTGAAATTTGTTTTGATGCTCATGTATTTAATAAACATGTTCTCATCAAACTTTATGAATTAAATTTATTCTAACAAAACTTGGGAGATACAAACATACTTTTGTTACACAGTGAAATACAAAGATTCGTACAAAACCCACTTTAATAGGATAAACAACATTGAAGGTCACAAACATGAGAATTAGAAGCTTTTCAAATGCTTATTATTGAAAATGTGATCATTTTTGGTAATATTATTTTTGTGTTATCAAAACATTTGAATGCTTTGAAAGAAAATTTTAATAATTTCATAGAAGATATGAAAAACTATCAAAAGAAAAACTTAATTGAACATCCCTTCAAGGGCAGCATTACTACTGGCATATTGTCAAAAGCTGATGAAGATCTACCTATCCGAAAATGCATACCTGAACAGCAAACTGTTCCAATTCTTTAGACTGATGCTTTGATGACATTATTCTTATTTTTTTTTTTTTTTTTTTTTTAATTTTTTTAAAACATTTTCAAGTCTTTGTGAGGCTGGATTTTTGGCAAAGATAAGAATTAAAACCAAGCATTGAAAAAAAAAATGCAATTGTCAAACTTCTCATACCTGAAAATAACTCGAATTAACCTGAACTTATTGCCATCATCAACAGCAATTGAAAATGATTATACTGTTCACACAGATCTGATTATAAAAAATTTTGTAAAATTTCACTTAACAATAAATACATTTGTCTTCACAAGTTTCTTTTTGACCCTTAATGCAGTGCGCAATGGATGAAGCAGATCACTATAGATTACATTTCTAAAAAATTAGTTGCAATGTTTAAAATTTTGACGGACCCTGATCTAGAATATAGCTTCCAAACAGTTTTTCCCTAAATATTTCTGTGCTATCAATTATGTAATTACATTTGTATGAAATTTGAAACATAGCATTGAAACCATTTTCTATCTAATTCCATGAGAGAGAGAAATCAAATATAATAATGAAACAATTCTTTTTTAGATTTTAAATACTTATGTTGATTTAATTAATTTATTTAATCATAATCATAGATATAAATTTTAGCCAACAGCAATGAAAATAGCTAGAATTTAAGGATGTCCTCTTTGGATTATTTTACATTAGGTCTTACAGATCATAAAGTTATAGACCAAAATATATAGACCAAAAGTGAAAAAAATGGGGGTCAGTAACAAAAAAATATTTTAGTTACTGACAAAAATTCCATAAAAATAAAGCATGAAATTCATTCTTAATCCTTTAAAAAAAATCTATACATAGTGAAAGCACTACTAAAAATATTATTAGAAAAACTTAAAATAGACAACTTAAAACTTTCAGATATGATTACTTTATTTAAATCAATAATTATCAAGGAAAAGAAGAGACAGTGTCAAAACAGTACAAATTTTCAAAAATGTGGAAGTTGTACTAACACTCATTTATAAATAATCAATGAGTTATGGGTTGTCTACAGAAGTTTACAAAAAAAAACATATGAATCTTTAACTCTGTAGATCAGATACTATCCAACATTCAGAGCATGGATTATTTGCATTTTATAAAGGAATAGGAGCAAGTCATCATTGTTTTTGACCATTAAAATTCTCCTTACACTTTATGTTGAAAGTCTGAGAGCAATGTTGTAGTTCCTGGCAGAGCTTTGAGGCCTCTTGTAATCACTACTTGTACAAATTTCACATTCTCATGAATTTTAAGAGTTCTTGAAAAATTATCTTTTTTGTTGTTTTTCCACACAGAAATGACTTGCCTATTTGGAACAGAAGTACAAAGTGGAAGATAACAATGTAGGCAGAATTTGTGTAGTGTATGCATGCATAGCTTCAACCATCTATTTTAAAAAATACTGTTGAGCGAAACCTTGAAACCACCATCTCAAACCTGCATGGTTATTTAACTTCCAAGCTGGTAGAATATGATGGTCACTGACTGCTATCAATACCAAATAAGCTTCTTAAAAATGTATTACTCGACTGGCCCTCACCCTGTATTTCATAAAATGCACTATAAAAATGGATTCAGAGTGTTTCAGCCAACTCCAATAAAATATGGTAGTTGCATTCCTAAAAAAATACAGTGACTGCTATATGAAACAATGATCTTGGGCAAAAAAAAGTCTCTAAAAATAAACATATTTTTATAATTCAGAGCAATATATTTATTAAAGCAATTTTAATCAAAAGTATTACACAAAATTATGACTGAAATAATATTTTTGTTTTCACATATCCCAGAACAAGGGTGATCTAAAAAGTTTCCAACCTTTAAGTTAAGATGGCGAAACTTTTTAATAAAGGCTAGGGAGAGTGATTGTGCATCTTTTGATGGGTACTCACCAAAAATTCAGCCACTTTGGACATGCACTAGTTATTTGATAATCATTTGAGCAAGTGAGAATTTTTGCAAAAATAGAAAAAAAAACAAAAATACAATCAAAAAAGTGAACTGCGAAGGGGCAATCGACTCCAAAAAAAGCAAAAACTGTTTTTTTAGTTGGTAAAGTGATGGTGACTTTTTTGGGATTGTCTTAATTGATTCAGTTACCTTAATTGATTACCATTAAATAGGAAAAACCAATACAGGAGCATACTATGCATTATTACTTGACAAGCTGAAGTCAGAAATAATGACACAATTGCAGAAAAAAAAAAAAAAAACCTGTTTTATCAAAACAATGTGCAATATCACACCCAAGCAGTTGCCATGGCAAAATTCCACAAATTACAGTTTGAACTGCTTAATCATCTTCCTTACTCACCAGTTCTATAGCCCCAAACAATTCCTTTATGTTCCCTGATTTAAAAATTGTGCTCGGAGGACAGAGATTTTCCTCAAATGAAGAGGCCATCCTTCGTAAATAATATTTTGCAGAGAAAGATGCCGAGAACTATTTGGATGGATTAAAGAAATAAGAGCATTGCTGGAAGAAGTGTGTAAATTTACACGGAGACTATGTAGAAAAATAAAAATAAACTTAAAGAAAATATTTCTTGCATCTTTGTTAGGTTAGAAACTTTTCAAGCCACCCTCGTATCATTAAAAAAGTGGGTGGGGGGGGTGACAAGATACTCCCATACTGTGAATTTTTTCAATATTATCTTGAGTTCTATATGCCCTACTTTTCAAAAAAACAAAAATAAAGTTTTGCAAAGAACAGATTTAGGCACTCAAGGTATGCATTTTTAATAATTATTATTAAATAACTCAATTAAATATAAGAATTAAAATAAACAATAAAATATTGAGAAATAGATAATAAAAACTTTTCTGATATTAAATAAAAGGAAATGATTAAATTATTAAATTGAATATATATTTGCTAAATATAATTAAAATTGAAGCAAATGATAAAAAATTGAACAGTGATCTGGTACATCAAAAGTGATCCACCTAAAACAATAACATCAAAGATGGTCAATAAATAATCTGTTTTGATTGCTTATTTTTAGCTGAAATATCTTTATAAATTTTTTTATAGAGCTAAGCATTAGAGGAATTTTCTCTCGAACTTAGTGCTCCTTGCAATGGAAAGATATTCATTTTGTTTAACTGAGTCTAAATTTTTTTTTTTTTTTTTTATGATTTTTAGAGTTTAATATTTAATTTCATTTTCATTTGGGCTATAGTCCCCTGAATCACCTTGATATGTTCCAGATGTCATTTCCACCAAATTTACTTATTTGGTTTCTTCTTTTACTAATAATTCTTGAATAGATTTATCAATTATATCATCCAAACATTACCCTTTTACATATTTAGCGTGTTCTACTATTGCATCCATTGTTTTCTACCAGCTAGATTAAATTTTTACATTGAATTGGCTGTATATTTTTTCTTAGAAGCATGTATAATGAATGATTGATGGAAGTCCAAAAAGTTTCGACGCCACCATGATTTCTCTAAATTCATCAACCTTATATAAAACTTCTTAAATGTAGTTACAGACCTAGTAAATGAAACAAAGAAGTTGCATTTGGAGGTAAAAAATTATTTGGATAAGTCACCTTGGATTTAAATCGTATTCTAACATGCTATGATGAATGAGTTTTCCCCAATTCTCAAACCATGTTATAGTAGTCATTTTACTTGAGGGCTATTTGTATTAATGTTAGAAAGTAAGCATACGTACAAGTATGTATATATACTCTATGTACAAGTTAATGGAATATGAAGGGAATCAAGAAATCATCTGATTATCAACTATTAAAATTTTTTTAAAAAAAAAAATTGTTTAAATGCTAATATTTGTGCATATTAATCAGTAAAAAAACTGTGAGCCCTAAAGAAAAATTCAGCATAGACTAATGATAAACATTTAAATAATTGATATTTCAATTTAATTTTTTAAATAAATTTATACTGTTGCAATTTTGTGTTTTTTTCCCACAGTATAACTTTTAAACATAAATAAAAAAAAAAATATTTACCCTCCAATTAAATCTATTGAATCACTTTGCTGGCTCATATTTACAACAGTTAGCTTTTGGTCTGAAAGAGAAAATACATGAATCAAATAAAATGTAAAGGAATTGAAATGCATATTTCAGGTATTATTTGCACAACATTAGTAAAAGTACATGTTTAAAGATTTTTAGTACTAAAAGTAAATAATAAGTTATTTCATAAATTCAATAAAATATGCTCTAAAACTCAATTTTACTACTCACAACAAAACTATGTCAATACGATATCTCAAACTCCAGAAACTTTTTCATTTCTAAAGTACCTAGCTTAAAATTTATATAAAAAAGTACAAGTGATCGCAACTGGATATGAATATCCTATTAAAACATTGGAAACATGACTTGGTCCCATTGCAATTGACTGGTTAGTATGGCTTACATGTCAATGATTATGTGAATCATTTTAATTCAATTATACAAGTTATCATGAATGATGTGAATCAAAATAATTTAATCAATAATCAAGAGGCAGTGCACAATAGTTGGGGGGGGGATCATTTTTTTACCAAGAAAAAAAGAACAGATTATTTCAAGGGAAAATGAAACTTAAAGTTTTATTATTCAAAAGAAATTTTATTTATTTGGGGGAGGGGGATCTACTTAGAAACTATGAAAGAGTTTCAAATTCTGAAATTGAAAATTACACAGTTAAACAAAAGGGCATATTAGACATCAATTGACAATTTTTTTCTCTCAATTAGCAATTAGACCAGCATAGAATAGGATGCATTGCATTGCTTTTGTTTTAGCACAATGTTCATCAGCATAATCTTTGAAAAATGAAGTATTACAGCAGTCAAATGCCATTAAGGGGATAGCAATAAATATTCATTTTGTAGTCTTTTAAGAATGTTAAGTAATCCTTCATTAACTTTCTAATTAATTTCATACTATAAGAAATGTTTTATAATTATTGGACAGTCCACTAAATTTTTAATAATACAATAGAAGTTTATGAAATTTTGTGCAATTCATTAATATACTGGAAGCATAAAAGTAATAACTAGCATGCTTACTAGCATGACTGGTGGTTAAAACATATTTCAAAAATTAGTATTTTTATTGTTTATATGCAAAATATTAAGCTTTTATGTATCAAACATAATTTTTACTTACTAGTCATTTCAGCTAGTTGTTGCACAATAGATGTTTTCCCAGTTCCAGTCTCACCAACCAAAAGCACTGGTTCTTTATGGTAGACACAAGCTGCCACTTTTTCTAACAGTATTAGAGACTGTTTTGTCTGAGCAAATATGCTTTTATGCACTCTAATTTTAAAAAAAATTTAAACGAATTAATCTATAAAGAACATAACAGTAAAAAACAAAATATTCTAAGATATACCCAAATTTTCCAAAACTTCACTGAAGTGCTTAATTTGAAACATTTAAAAAAAAAATTTATTCAAATCAAATTAAAATGAATCAAATAGAATATAATTGCCATTATATAAGGAAAAGATATCATAGAACTAGGAAATGCAGAATACGGTTAGTAGAGTTCTTGGGACATTAAAAAAAATTTTATTCTGAAATGAATATACCAATTTTCATTTTATTACATTCACAATTATATAATACTAGTGAGAGAGCAATCATGAACAATCAGAAAAAAGGAGATTTCAAAATATTCTGCATAAATGGATTGCAAGATTAACTGACACATATGTTGAAACATATGTTAATATGCTTAAGAATTCATGTAAATGAAAGCTATTGATTTAATTCATTAATCAGTAGAGATCACTAAAAATATTATTTTGTTGAAAGTTTTCATTCATAGAAAAGAGTAAACTTGGATAAAGTTTAAGTATGTTTTTTTTTATTTATTTTCAATTAACATAAAACTGTAGATAAAGGTCAATTAATAAAGATTAAAACTTACTATTACTTTAATAAATGTTTACAAAGGGTTTGTAATTACCTTGCAAAGCTAAATTCTCTAGGCTTCTTTGGAAGACAAACTGTTCCAATTATAACTGGATCACCATTTTCAATGCTTGGTTTATAATTTTGGCAAAAAAATTCAGCCTGAAAAGTATTAATATATTAGAATAATGATGTACTCTAAATAATACATTTATATTTGTATTATACAAGTAAACAGATTTCTTTCAGATAGCAGAAACATTTACCTTGGCTTTTGGTAGATTAAAATGTACACATATAGATTCTATAGCTAAAACTCTTGTTTGTGAGTCTGGAATGCTATCACAAAAACAAGTAATTGCATTTTTTAGACAGTTTATTGCAGCTTTTTCGCCATTTGAATGATCAAAATTTTCTGCAATTCTGGAACAAAATTTGAATAGATCCCTGGAGAGAAAAAAATATATATTGATACTTAAAAAAATTATTACACACATTTAAAATGAGTTTAATACACATTTAAAATGAATTTAATATTTTAAAATACACAAAATTTAAGCCCCAATATTTGCAAGATAATGATGCTGATGCATGAAAAAAAATCTTAAAAATTTTGTTTTAATGTTGGAAAATATTGTACTCCCTCTATAATTCAGTACTTCTTCTTTCTGGTCCGAGTAATCCAGTTCTTTTACACAGGCAGACAAGCCTGTTATGTTACAGACACGTTACCGATGTTATATCATACCTTCTATTTTAAAAGAAAAAATAATATAGACTATCAATACAAAATGGAATATTTTTCTGCAGTTTTAATTTTGTGCATTTGACACTTCATTTGCATGTACTGTTTTACCTTATAAAATAATACATAGCTTTTGCTGTTAAAAATGTGTTATTATTAGGAATTTTTCAATAATGCAACATTTTCAATAATCAGCAGCACTCCAGTTTGATATCTGCCTGATTAACAAGGGAATAATTTATGTGAATCACTTCATGCTATTCACAGTTACAAATGTGACTTATTTTTCTATTCATTATATCTTTCATATAAATATAACTGGTATTTAAAAAAAATTTTAATTAAAAACCTTTCATTAAGAACACTGTGATTGCCTGTTAATGTCGTGTTGGTAAGCAACATGAAGGCTATAGGTGACAGACCTTATGATTTTGAACCTCGATCAAGTGATGAAGACAACATCTGAGCTGGCATTTCCTTCTCAAAACTTCCATACCATGCCATCAGATTTAATGTGCATCAGCCTCACTACACAGCAGGTTTTCAGTGTTATCCGGCTTGAACCCATGACTGAGCGGAAAAATAGCTGGCAACAAGCCCGCAACCAAGACCACTAAATACCGCAGCCATTTCATTAAGAATAGATTAAATACATTAAGTAAAAATTACAATTTAAAATTCAAAAAACTTTAGAATTATTAATTTTGCAAAATATTAATAACCGTTAGATCCAAAAGATTGACATTTAAACATAATAATGATAATTAAAATTAGTTTATCTTCCAATATACTTATATTGCTCAGATATATTTAATTTAATATTGTATATGCTTTTATTTTAATATCTGAACAGAATATGTTTACTTTTATAATTTATCGTTTGCTCGTATTTTAATATTTAATAAATTGATTTTTTTGGCAGAATCATTTGTTTGTATTCTTTTTGTAGTTAACATATGCATTGTTTTTGTACTTAAGAACATTTTGCATTAGGAATTCGAAGAAGGTAATTTCTCTCTCATGTTAATTAATATTAATTTTGAATAATTTTACTTTTTAAGGATCTTAACAGTTAATACTTTTTGGAGAAATTTCAGCTTCTTCCACAAAAACAAGTAGAGTAAAGAAAAGAAAAATCTAAGGCTATAATTGGTATCCAGAGATTTTTACGAAGGTACAGTGGTGAAAGGTATGTGCATGGTGAATGATTTTTGACTCTTGGGCATTATACTTTAAATTCTTCCAAGTTTTGTTCAATCATTTTTGAGTTTCATTCTTTTCCCACAAGAAGTGAGGTTGCAAATACTTATTATATCAGCATTTTGGCAAGGCTATCTATATTTCTATCTGTAACGAATAGATCCAATCTGAGTCTTTCATACATTGTGACTCGAGATATAGTTCAACAGTTGCCTCCTCCTATGGAGGTCATGACAGGGACGAGAAATGATAAATACTTGAAAACAACCTTGAGTGATAAAGAACTTATAAAATGAACACAAACCACGGAAATAACCAAAATTAATATTCTCTTAGAGAATAATCAGGGTCAATTTCATATTCCAAAAGATAATCCCCTATTATTACACACAGAAATTAAGAGTAAAACTACTAAACATGTCCTTTACCAGATATTGTAAAATTAAACTTTTTACCACAGACCCTGTGCATGCAGAACAGATATTGTTGTCAGAAAAATTATCAAATATCTCAATTAAGGCCATCACATGGGAAGGAAACACTTTCAGATTTCTCCTCTTCAGAATTTCGACTAATGTATCACTGATAGATTTAGCCAATGAATTACAAAATACGAACAATATAGACATAATAGAAATAAATCGATTTATCAAATCCGTAACCATAAACCTAGACAATGTTCTAAATGTCTTAGTTTCCAACACCAATCTAGATTTTGTCAAATACCCGAAACTTGCATAAATTGTGGCACATCCATACAGATGAATGTAAAGCTAATAAAAGCTGCATCAATTGCAAGGGAAATCATCCAGCTAACTCTCCACAATGTCGTATATATATATTAAAGAAAAGCAAATATTGGAATCAAAAAGCAGGAAACACTTAACACTACCGGTGACAGGCCTGTGTTGGCCCTTGATAATAGATAAAGCCAAAACTTACATAAAGAAGTGAGACAGACACTAATATTTAAAAATAGGTTTATTTACATTTAAAAGATGAAGACAACACAATCAAACTTGCTGGATATTTCTGGCAGATTAACTAACATTTAACTTCAAATAATCAAAACTAGAACACCAGAAAAATCATAATCAGCTTTGCACATCATAGGAATCAGCTTCAGCTAGCATAATACGAACATCACATTAATCTGTATCAGCATCAGCTAGCATAATAGGAAAATCACATTAATCTGTATCAGCATCAGCTAGCATAATAGGAACCTCACAGGAATTCGTATCAGCATCAGCTGGCATAATAGGAACCTCACAGGAATCCGACTCAGCATCTGCTAGCATAATAGTTGACCTCACAGGAATCTAACTCAGTATCAGCTAAAGCTGTGATTCAAATCATCCATTATATACATCAGGTATCTGCATTCAACACAGTCAACTTGACAGTTAAGAATTCGTATCCAATCACAAAAATAAACCATGTATGACGTAACAGAAAATAATATCGAATGCAAATAAATAAAATTATTTTTAAATTAGACAGAACATACAGACCCGGAGAAGTTCCTATGAATATCTCTGTTCCTGCAGTTCCAAAGAATATCTCTGCTTAACAAGTTCCTACACAAACACAGCAAATGCAATATCTAGAAATACTTGTCAAAACTAGAAATAAATCTTTCTTTCTAATCAATTCAAATCTACTCATTGAGAGGATTAAACATTTCATTAGGAAAATCACTCTTGAAATCAGTAACAGATTAGGCCTTCATTTTTGGGAACTTTAACCTCCGTCATCCAGATCTGATCATTCGACTATACATAGTAATGACTTTGTGAATTGTTTAACTGACTCAAATTTTATTATCCACAATACTACTATTCCCACTCATAGAAGCAATATAGGTATAGCATCTCTAATAGATTGAACAATAGGTTCATTAACCTATTCAGGCCACACCAATACCTATGTTATAGACTGTTCTTTTAAAAGGAATCATTGCCCCAATGTTACAGAGTTATCATTACTCCAGCAGAAGAAGCAATATGTAAAACGAGTAGATTGGCAAGAAGTAATGAAACAAGCACAATACACATTTGCCATCCAAGAGCATGACAAGACACAATTAACTGGAACTGTGTCTAAAATAATTAAAAAATAATACTCGAGATATTAGATTACCAAACAGATCATTTCCACCATAGTGGAACAACACTTGTAATAATTTCTTCAAACTCAAAAAAAAAATTTCCCAAAAAAGTCCATTCATGATATTTCTCCTCAACTGTGAAACAAATACAAGCAATATTCAAGTAAGCTCAGATTTCACATAAAAAAGGCAAACAGATTATATTGGGACACAATATGTAACAATATTTCTAATCTACAACATCCTGAATCTAGAATTTTCTACAACATCCTGAAGAAATTTTCTTCTCAAAAAAGTCCAGAATCAAATTTAAATATTCTTCAAATTAATAATAGATATATCACAGAACCTCAAATTCAGGCCAATATGCCAATATATTAGCTGATTCTTTGCATCTAATACTACTTACCACGAACTGCTTCCTTTAGAATTACTCAACAACAAATACAGTATACTAAATAAACTCTTCTATGTCTCAGAATAAAATAAGGCTATACCAAGCATCCAAAAACATTACTTCAGACGCAGATCACATTATAGCTACTTTCCTCAAAAATATGAATAACAGTAAATGTGCCATTGTTCCTGATTATTTTTAACATTTATTAGAGAATTCGATGGTACCTCAGTCTTGGAAACATGCAATCATCCTTCTGATTTCAAAACCCTACAAAGATAAAACTACAATATCCTCTTATAGACCAGTAGCTCTAACTTCTGTTACAATTGATTAAACAGGAAATTCTTTCTGATAAAATGATAGGATTGGCTAATAAATTTTTATATCTCAAATTTAAAATGGCAACTTTTTTCCTATGCACCGCAATAACCTTCAAACAATAAATCTGGAAATCCTGGAAGGGGACAGAAATCAAGAATATTTTTCATTGATGAAAAACAAATTATATCAATCTCCAAATCATATAAAATTAAAACATTTTAAATTTAATGTTTTAAGTAAATCATACCTCATTGAAATAAGACGTCCATTTTTACAAAAATAATTAAAAGGTTCTTGGCCATTGGAATGTCCCCATGCTTCTCTTAAATCAGCAGAAAACAGTGAATAAACAGATAAAATACGAGGAATAATTTGAGTCAGCTTAGGCCATTTTGTTGATATAACCTACAAATTGAAATAAATTTTAAAAAATCAATGCGAGTTAAAAAATTCAAAAATCCATTCTTAACAACAAAACTTTTAAATTAACAATTAATTGATAATATATTTTTACCTCAGTTAATTCTGATTTTGGCAATGGGCTGATCATTACTTTTCTCCATAGTTTATCAACAATTTCTGCATTGTTTCTAAATTCCAAGTATGATCCACCAAATCCACTTAAAAGCCTATAAAAATACAGGCATTAGACAGTAGTACTACATAACTTTACTACATATAGTTTTAACAGAATTTATTAAATTGAGATGTTACAAATTTTGTTAGAGATTCTTATCTTTATATGAGAATAAAAATTGCAATGTAATACAAAATAATTTTGTATGTAAAACAAAATCAAATTTATTTCATATGCTACACCAATTAGATATAAAAAAAAATTAACATTGAAAAATCTTGAAAAAGAACTTGAAAACTATGCCATTCAAAAAAATTTTAGGAATTTGATACAACAGGAACAAAAATAATAATTTTTATAACTGATCTTAAAAATTCTAAATAAGTTCAAAAAGATTGGATTCACTATCAGATACTACAATCAGCATTTGAAATTCTAAGAACAGTAGTCAATGTAACAATCTGATTTAATCAAGACTAGCTTAACTTTGTAATATTTGTAGTAAAAGCAAATAAGCTAAAAGAGTACTTGCGGCAATTTGAGAGCAATGAATTAAAGTATTTCATGTGGAATGGAATGTTGAAATTCTTCTCTTTGAGAGGTAAGGTAGAATAGGTTGTAAAATGCCCTAATGTAGTCATATAATACCATGATTGTTTGACATAGGTCAAAATAATGTCTTTGTACATATTGTAAATTGATCTATCCTTTTTAAGGTCAGTGTTTATCTTCTAAAGAAAAGAACAAGTTTAGAAAATAAATTAGTGAGTTTTTATCATGGTTTTACAATCTGTTCTATCTTACTTCTCAGTGCAAGGATCTTAACAATATTATACCTCATAGGGAACACTCAGGATATTTGCTATCAAGCTGCTACAATATTAATATTTTAACCCTTTGATAGTCATGAACACAACCAGCTTGCATTCAACTAGCATATCAAGATACATACAGATGAGTTCCAAATTGCTAGAAGCATTCTGATCAAAATGGTAATGATCAAACCTTACTTACCTAATAAAATTTTTTCCTAATGTTCGCTGACAAGTTGAGCTAGTTCATCAATATCATCCTGCATTGTTCGAGTTACAAATGATACTTAAAAAATTTAGTTAGCTTGACTGCATACAGATGGAAGTACAGGTATCATGAAATATTTTGCACAATGAGGAAAAATGTAGCTGATCTAATTATTTTTCTGGAGTAATTTGACAGGAATTTGTTACTGAAATGGTTTATAAGTGAAAGCTAGATAATTTGAAGTCGAATATGTTTATTGGATGAATATGTACCATTCCCTGCATTAAAGTGTATCATGCAAAAAAAATTGGGGGTAAGTATAATAATTATAAGGCGACCAAACGTCCTCCTTCAGGGAGGACAGTCCACCTTTTGTAGTTCCTGTCCTTCATCAAAAAGTGTCCTTCGTTCTGTTCTCCTTTTCCAAAATATAAAACTAATCTGTTAATTTCTATATTCAGAGATGCCATGTAAACTGTTACACAAATGTGGAATACAAAAACTTTTAGGATATTCAAAAGTTGGATGGCTTGTTCTAAACCTGCAATAGAGCATATTTTACAATTATTTGAGCCACTCAATTCATTTTTTAAAGCTAAGCTAAATGTCCAAAAATTCTGGATTCTTTTTTCAATTATGAATTATAGGAGATATTAATGTATTTTATACATAATCAGGCATCTATTTTCCACAAAACGATTCAAAAGATTGAAGTTGAACATATTTCAGCTACAGAAGTTAGTCTTATTTTAAACAATTTTGTCCTTCAATATAAATCTTGATTTGAAGAAAAATTAAATTTCTTTTTATTATTAAAAATTCATTATTTCTTTAATAATAAAAAGAAAACTGTCAAACTTGGAGGAATGAAATCCGAGCACAACGGAAAAGTGTCCCAAAGAAGTGCAGAATTTTTACCAAACATCTTTCCAATATGTCGAAGAATGGTCTTAAACAAAAATCACAGGAAATAACAGTTTTCAAAAGTATTTTTAACTTCATTGCAAGTAAATTGGGCAGATATTAAAAAATGTGTTGAGTCTTCATCAAAAGAAATGCCAGATATTAAAATCGATGACGATTGTCTGTTTGAAGAAAATAGAAGACTGAATGAATACTTATATTCTGATAAATTAGAACAATGGGAAAATCAACATGTTGAAATTGATAAAAAAAATTGGTGGAAATCTTTAACCATTACAAAAATAAACATATTCCATAAGAAAATTTAGTTATTCTTGTTTAATTTATGCTGTGCTGCCCTGGAATTTATGCAGCAGTTGAAAGATTTTTTTTTTTTCCATTGGTAATAATTTCTAGACAAGTGAGAAATCAAGATAGAATTTTGATACTCTAGCTGTAGCACTTAATGTAAAATTTAATATGAAGGCTATTTCTTCCTCCTAAATTTCCAATATATTGTTAGAAAATGATAAATTGATAAAAAATATTTATTCAAAGGAAAAATACTTGTTTCATTAAATCATTAAAAGGGATGTGTAAGCATAGAGTATTTTTGTTTGAATTAATAAACTGTTTGATTTCCTTAGGTAGTACTTTTTCCTTACATCTTTTCATCCTCCTCATTATTGTAAAAAAATTGTTCACCTTAATAATTAGAATGTTTCATAACATTTAAAATTGTATTTATTTAGGTATTATAATTAAAAATTTTATACACTACTATTTACAACATTTATCATTTACTGAATTGTTTAAAAGTGTATTAATTGTTGTAAATATTATATTATAGTGTTGTAAACAATACTATTTTTGAAAAGCAAGGGAGCTATTTGTAGGCACTGCCAGAAAGGGTAAGCAACTAGGGGAGTGGGAGCTGCCAGTTTTTGAGATAATTTGATTGTAATACTGAGCATAGTAACAGAGCAAAAATTGTTGATTCTCCTCATTGTCAAAAGGTTAAATTGGTCTATTTTTGACCACACATTTATATCCTTGTGATATTAAAATTTGGTATAAAGAGAAAACTTTTATATTGAAATTCAAAAGAAAAATTTCCATCTTCATAGAATATTTTTTTTTAAATCATAAAATCAAGTTTAAAAACTATATGATTTAATCAAGTTAAATTTTTAAAACAAGGCATTTAAGCATCTATGACATTTTTATGCTCAAAGATTACTTCTATACAAATTCAGAAATAAAAACTTAAATACCAAATAAAATTAAGAACAAAATAAAATATTACAACAGGTATAATGAACTATTTACCTCTGTGTAGCAAACAGCTGAAATCCTGGAGTAGCTTTGATTGGATTGAGCTGACCAGATACAAGGATAGATCTAGATTGGAGCACAGGAACTAGTAATGATGCAACATCCATTGGTGCACAATCAATATCTTCTAAAAGTAACCAATGTCCTTGAGTCATGGCATTTATTAAAATACCAGGTTTCCAAACAAATTGGCCAGGAATATCAGTGCAAACATGAGTACCTATTAGCATCTAAAACATAATAAAAGCATTATAAATAACATGAAAAACCATCCAAAGAATAATTTTCATAAGTACATTTTCTGGAACTAAAAAGACAAAATTTAATCACTTAAAATCTATCCCTTTCAAAGATATTGCAATCATTTTTTAAAAAAATCATCGCTTTTTTAAACAACAAGAGAGCTGTCATTAAAGGACTTCATATTCGGAACCATAGTATGACACCTGAAAACTCTTAATACATGAGAACACAGGTGCTTCATACTTTTACCTCCGCTCTACGCAAAAGACTTAGACGTCAAGTAGCAGCCTCTATATTCTTGTATGATGGCATTTGATGGAACCAGGACTCAAACCTACAACTCAACTCAAGTGTCGATAGGCACAAGTTTACAATCAAAGCCGCTTAACCACTCTCCTACCCTGTGCTATAATCATATATGTTAACTTCATAAAATGTTTAGAATAAAATATTTTTAGTTAAATAAAATATTTTTAGTTAAATAAAATA
>BMAW01089220.1:532620-558232 GCA_019974015.1 Nephila pilipes
ATTTTTAGTTAAATAAAATATTTTTAGTTAAATAAAATATTTTTAGTACAGTAGAATATTTTAAGTAGAGTAGAATGTTTTAAACAGAATATATTATTCATAAAATTATTTTTAATATAATGGGATAATTATTTTTAATATATGGATTTCTCACATTTTACAAATGCATGAAAAGTTCCAAAGACTATATTGCAAAGTATACCCCTAATTACAATGGACTGAATAAAGAACTCATAAAACAAAATGATTTATTTACATCTCCATTATACGCACAGTTAATATCTATGCATGTTCGATTTTGGGCTTAGCCACTAAAGAACACACAAATTCTCGAAAATATCCTAAATTCTGCCATCTGAATGACTGCAAGAGTCAGATGGTACATATGAAATAAGATATTCTTAGAGTATTAAAATTAACAACACTTTGAGAGCATATTCGAAACATATCCTATAATTTTTTTTAACTCTTCAATCAACATTAAAAAACTTGAAGCCTATCTCGTCTATCAATGCTAAAACCACCTAGGCAAAGCCTTTTAGATTCTTATGAATCCCCTTTAATTAATTCTTAAAATTTTCAAAAAATTTTAACTTTTCTATAGTGTCTGAACTTTTTTTTTTTTTTTCCTTCATTTTTACTCTTCCAAATCCAAGCAGGATATGCTCCACCCATCTTAATTATATATTTTAAATTAACTTTCATGGCAATTAATAGCAGTAAAAAAGCCACTCCCATCCAACCAAAAGAAAGGCTTCCTCTCATCATTCTTTTTCCACCATTAAGTCTCCCAAGCAAGACTTCATCCCCTGCTTTCAACACTATTTCTAACAATCGTAATACAGCTTTATCTAAACATCATCCAATCATAATTCATCTTCTCACAGCTCTCAGCATAGCATGAATAAAATTGAAATATACTATGAAACTTCACTTCAATCACAATCTGGGCCAGAAGGTTGCTTTATGCCCCAGATGCTCATAGAAATTCAAAAAACTACATGTAGAATTATATGATCTCAAGTTTTTTTCCCCTTTAAGTTTTATTCATCATTGCACATGAAATATGATGTGCTTTAGTGTGATGTTATTAATCCTGATGTGCTTTAGTGTGATGTTATTAATCCTGATGTGCTTTAGAGTGATGTTACTTACAAAAATAAGAAAAGCATGCAATACAAATATATGGGATACTATAAATAATATTTGACCTTCAAATATTAAATTTCATTTTATGTATTAGAACAAAGTAAAACAGTTTAAAAAATATTTATTGCATACATTAAGTTTCAATTAAATATATCACAATACAGATTAGATATTTGATTATCAACTTCATTGCCTCTGTTTCATATACAATGATGTGTAACCTTTACAAAAAAAATTTATCATACAGAAAAAAACTATGCCATCACAGCAAAATGAACCTTAATACCACTTGTTGAATCAAAAGCTTTATACGAGGTTAATTTGATCTAAAGAATAAAAAACACCAAATTATATTCATACAAAAATTACATTTAATACCATGCTCATGTAATAAATCACATAATACAGTAAAAGAAAAAGCAGACACAATAATTTTCATAACAACTTAACACAAGTTTTATCATATTTAAAAGCTAAAAAAGTATTATATTACAATGTTACTGAATTAATTAACATGGTTAAAAAACTTCTGAAAGAAAATGGCATAAATTTTGATTGTTCTATTTTTTCCCTTTCAAAATTTGACGGAATATTTTAAACAGCCCGATTACAATTTCAATCTTCCAGAAATACAACCAGAAAGATTGCAAGGAGCTATAAATTAAATAAGCAAAACAGTTATCATGCCTAATTTTCAGAAAACATTTAATAGCTTTGGATAAATCTTGCAAGTGAGTTCTTATATAAAGTCACATTTCCAAGACTAAATAAACATCTAAAGATGAGTTAATACTGATTTCCAACTCCTTACTTACACCAATCCTTACATGACATTTAGTAAACCATATGTTTTAGGTTATTTAATCAGACAGGAGCATTAGATTATTTAATAATATGGGTAATTATATAATTTAATAATATAAGCGAGTGAAAGTAATAAGATTCTTAATGTTACACTCACTAACAACAGCAAAAGTAACAATTTTACATCCAATGGAAGCTTTGATCAGAATGATAAAAGGCTCTTCAGAAAGCAGAAATTTTAAAAATATAACAATTGAACTAAGAAGGGATAAATATAATTCAATTAAATATGATATTTGAAAAATGAGAATTTTATTTTATAAATAACATATAAAGTTGATATTTTTAGATTAGATTGCTAAATATTCACCAATTAAAAAGGTATTGTCTTGATCCTTTATATATTTTAGAATTACTGTTCTTGGTACTTAAATAATCCTTGCTTTAAATTACTCCTTTATTTTTTAAATTTTTAAAATTCGTTTTGTCAATGAAAAAATCTGAAATTTTTGGTTGCTTTTTAATAAATTGCTACAATATCGAATATCGACTTTTATTTTATTTCGGAAAAAAAAAAAAAATAACAAATGAGAAGATTTCATTAAGCTGTTAGTTTTCACGACATATAAAAAAAAATTAATAAAAAATTAAAGCAAAAAAATGGTCTTATTTAATAGAAAAATTCAGACAAGTAAAATAAATGAAAATTAAAATACCCAGGTGTTTTATGTATTTACAAATAAGATTCTCTATCCAAAAAAAAACATCTTGAATACAGACCAGCAAAATAAATGAAGATTAAAATGCCCTGGCATTTTATGTATTTACAAATTAGATTCTCTATCAAAAAAAAAAAAAAAAACTCTTGAATACAGGCAGAGACAATTTTAAATTGTGAATGGATGAAACTTGTAAATAATAATGTGTTCAAATACTTTAATTTCCATTTACTGAAATTCTTTTTAATTTGTTGAATTTATTAAATTAAACCTAATTCCTTTTTCACCTTCCTTTTTTAAAATATAAAACTTTCAAAATCTATTTCAATAATTTCCTTTTTTTAAGAAATAATCTTTCACCAGCTTTTCCTAATTAATTTTTAGCTCAAATTTATTATTTTACTTATAATACAAAGTAGGGTTCAAAAGTTTCCAGACTGAGTATATAGCTTAAAAAATATTACCAATTAAATCGCTGAAACACATCCTCCTTTGAAATAAGACATTTGAGCAATAACACTTTTTTCCTATAACTTGTAAGGTTATTGAAACATTTCTGAAATCCATTCTTAGGTACGTCTTTTAATTCGGCCAGCAATAACTTTCAACTTCATCTGCAGATTAAAATCGATGACCCTGCAAGCAAAGTGTCAGTTCAGGAAATAGTCGCAGGGGGCAAGATCAGGGGAGTAAGGAAGATGTGGCAAAACAGTTTTTGCAAGAAACCCTGTGATAAGAAAGGATCAAAGTGCAGGAGCGTTGTCATACAAAAGCCCCCACAAATGCTCCGCCCAAAATTTTGGTTCCTTCTTTCGGATCAACTCGCGAAAACAATACAGGATGTCTACGTAAGATTTCTTTGTTCACAGTGTGTTCTTCAGTGATACATTTCAGATACCCAATGCCCTGGATATCAAAGAACACCTCTAGCATGAGAGGTGTTCTTTGATCTTCTTCTATTCACCTTCCTTTTAGAGCGATCTTGGTGGAATTTCTGCTTGCGTGGAGATTGGGGTGATTTTCAAGCTGCAAATGTTCTTTTGGTTTGCAGGTCAAATAAAAAAACACCATTTCTCATCTCTAGCAATAATTCTGCCAAGTAGGGAAGGATCTTTGTCAAAAGCTGAGATTACATCGTCTGCCATTTCCTTTGATCGTTTAATATTTGGGGAACGATGTGTTGATACACCCAATGCATGATGTTAAGATCCTTAGTCAGTATTCGTTGACAAGCTTAAGATAAGATATCCCAACAATTCTGCTATTTGCACTTTTTGAGAACTGTTCTTCTTTTTGATGTTTCCAGTGGTGTGGGAAGTCTGTGGGCGTCCAAAGCATTCGTTGTCTTCGACACTTTCCCTGCCTTCTCTGAAACATTGATGCCACTCAAAAGCTTGTGTTTATGATAATGTATCACTACCATACACATGCTTCAATATTTCATAAGTCTCTGTAGCATTCTTTCCCAAATGAACACAAAATTTGATATTTATTCTCTACTGAACAAACGGCATTTCTTTCAAAAGCCAGTTACTGAATACATCCGCCTACAAAATATGATGCTGTGGTGAGCCACTGACCACATGATTCGGGACAAACAACTTTTAGAAAAGGGGGAGAACACAGTAACACAGAAACGTTATCGTAGTCATTCTACTGCAAAAAATTTTCACATTATAGGCACAGTTCAGGAAGTTTTGAATTCTACCTTGTACAATAAGTTATATTTTAAAAATTATTAATTCAAAAATAAAACTACTTCTCATGATATTTTCCTGTTTTCAAACACTACTTGATAAGTGGATCTTTAATTTAAAGTTATTTAATAGTTTTTTAGGAAGTTATATATATTAAAAGTTAATACTAAACACAAAGATGGCAAATTGCCTCCATTATCACAATTTATTTCTGAATATTTCCTAGACTATTACAGAAAATTGCATGAAATAAAGATTTCAAATATCTTGAAATTGCATGATTTTTAAGGATTTCAAATATCTTGAAGAAAAATTGAGCATCTTAATTTACTAACGTAACTATATTTAACAATTCATACTCTTAACAACAGTTTTTCCACCTTTCGAATTAAAAAATAATTATATCTCAATTGCTGCAGAAATTTATAAAAAAGCTTTGAATAAAAAATGTTATATCAATGTTTGAAACATTCACTTAAACATTTAGAGACCCATTTTTAAGCTCCCATATCTCAGAAACTTTAGAAAAGAATCTAACAAAATTTTAAATGCTTGCTAATTTTATGAGAAAGTTACAAGAGTAAAGAGATAGCATTTGAAAATCTGTAACAGAGATCAATGAACCATATTAAATATTAATCAGTTTAATATTAAAATCTAATTTCCTCTGAATTGTTAATAACACCAATTTTATGCAGTGGCAATAAAAATTGTGTAAGTTATCAAAGAGTGTCCAGCCCAAATTCCCTTTCGGAAGACTATACCTTGCCATCAACATGATCCCCAAGTTGTATTTTCAAAAAGTTTTCATCTGCAGTCTTGCCAGTTACTAAAGCTAAATGTTGTACTAAAGATGTCTTTCCACATCCAACAGGTCCTTGTAATAAAACAGGTTCTGATGATGCTACTGCCAAAGAAAGAGAATACAAAGCTTCTTTGGTGCTTGGAACAGGAACAATGTCAGAATTTGTTTGAGGCTATATAAAAAAAATTGTTAATTATTACAAAATGAATGCATTTAAGGTACCACATTTTTCAATGAATATTATTATATAGCTGTTTTATACACAAAAAAAAATACAGTTGTCAAATGCAGAAAATTGTAGTTTTGCCAGAAAACAACAATTTTTAAAAAAATGATACAATTTTTAGTAGTAGAACATTACACAAAGAAAACTTTCTTAATAATCACAAATTAACATGTGTATTAAATGTTCACACAAACATATCAACACTTAAATTTTAATTTGAAATGTAATAGCAATTTACAAAATAAAACAAAAGTATTGGTGACTATTCCTTTTGGAAAGAATATTATGGATATTAAAGAGAAACTGAAATTTTTTCCAACAGTTTATTAATTTTTTAAAAAATAAATGATCACTTTGAACAATAACTAGTACTGTCACTAAATTACTGATATCTCTAACATGGGGGGAAAATATGAGCAATAAGATTTTAAGCCCTATCTAATAATTGCAAATAGTAAGAAATCATAACAATCAGTTTCCAGAAAACTTACTTTAATATCTTGATTCTTATTTAAAAGTATACCCCAAACATTCACAGTTTCCTTTACTAAATCACAAACCGTACTTTCAGCTTGATTAGTGTTGCAAAGTTCTCTTCGCATGGGGTTATACGATTTTTGGTTCCATATCATACCCAATTCATATGCTCTAAAAAAGTAAAATTTAAATTTGTAACATATATAGTAAAGAGTGAGCTGACATGATTCATAAATATTACAAAAATTTAACATGAAAGAAAAAAAATATGAAAATTTTTACATTTAAAATAAAAATCAATTCTAATTAAATACAAAAAGTACTTAATCATTAAACAAAACTTCTTTAACAACAGAAGGTGATCCCAAATAGGATTATTATCTAGTTTAAAGAAACATAAAGTGATTAAGTAGCCTGAGTAAATTAAATCACAATAAAAAAAAATTACAATTTTCCCCATTGTCACTAGCACAGGACAGAGGCTAATTTTTTGATTCTTACAATTCAAGTATGTAAATTATGTTTTCTAAACAACAAATCTCAGACAGCATATCACACTCATCCGCTATTCTCATTGACTCTTAAAAACTACACTAAAAATTTATTTGAGCTTTGAATTTGCTGATTTTACAAATTTAAACGACATATATATATATATACATACATATATATATTCTGTTTAGATTTGTGCATATTTATTCCTTTGAAAATGAACACATAGCTATTTCCTCTGCAGAGCACAATTTGCAGCAGTGAATGCTGAAAATACCATTAACAAAAGGTAGTTCATTTAAGTAGAGTGGTGTTTCATTTTAAGCAGTTTTAATTGTCCTCTTCCAATTAAAAAATATCACTTTTACACACTACTTTCTGGGTCCCATGAAAAAACCATTTTAAGCAGTTTGAAGTGATTCTCATTGTTCAACAATGGTAGTAGAATTATAGAAGTTTCAAGAGATAACCACACTGTATTCACACATATTTCGATATTTCTGATTCAAATCATAGAAAATTATATATTCATTAAATTTGTTTATTCAATTGCTACTTTTTTCTTCATAATGAAAAATATGAGTAACTACATTTTCTATATTGATTAGGAATATTTTAGTTGTGTTTCAGACTATAAAATTAATCAAATGGTATGGATTAGATTAACAAAAAATTGTACAAATTTATTAATGTTGCTTATTTTAGTAAATGGTGCAATAGTTTGAAAGCACCCAGTCAATGTAATGGCATTGCCACAGCAGAAGGAAGTGCATATACTACAACTTATACTAAGATTTAATAATTCTATGTATTACCTAATGAAAGCTATAGAGTAGTGATGGCACTGCTTTTTTTTTTTTTTTTTTTGATTATCATAGAAACTAACCATTAACGGGTGCAGCTTCTTTTTGACTCCACATCATTACTCAGATTAATAGCTACATTGAATTACTTCGATTGTCTTAAGACTTATTGGTATATGCACTGGAACACATGACCATTCCCATTTTTGCTGAACCCCCCTCCCAAAAAAAAACCACTCTATGCTTGAATTAAGGAACATATTTCTGAAGTGAAATACCATACGATTCAGTACAGAAACAGGCCCATTGTACTCTACTAGAAGACTGATAAACAAATTTTCTTTGATAAATTCCAGAAGGTAATTTCCTTAGACAAAAATTTTGACATGCAATCAGTTTTCTCACAGCATCTGCATATTGTTCACATACAATACACCAATGACAGTAATATTAAAATCTTTGAACTATAGAAAATTTAGTACTTTTCCATTTCCCCAGCACAAGCAATAAAGTCGCAAAAAAATTGTTGGCCTACCTGAGTTGACCTTTGATAATTAATGCCCCAAGCAGAGTAAGACAAACTCTAATATTTAAAAATATAAATTTATTTACATCATATTTACAAGATTCATTAATATCATCACTTTTTAAGCCAAAGGCTACAGAATCATAGCGATGGTCTCATCAATCACAGACAAGATCACATCCATCATCTAATATCTCATTAATCACAGCCAAGATCTCATAAAGCACCACTTTGTACATCTCCATTATATATATATATCTCCGGAATTTGCATTAGACACTGTCAACTTGACAGTTAAGAATCAGCATCCAATGAAAAAATAACTTTTTATGACGTAACTGAAAAATACAGTCGAATGCCAATTCCCAATTCCATTGCCAGATGCGTGGGATGATGTCATATCGGCAACACGTAATTCTAAAACATTACCAGTTGAGATTACGTCAATATGATAACAAAAATGGTATAACCAATGTGAAACATAATGTGTTTATTGTGTGTTGTTGCCAATAAAGTCTGCTTGGCGAGATTTTCATTGGCAAAATGGAAAAGTACCGAAAATTCTAACCTGAAAACATTGCAATAAACATATTCATGTATAACAGTAACCAGACAGGACTATTTATTTCTTAAAGTTTTCCTTAAATATTTTGAGGGGAGGATGCTTTTTTAATGACACCACAGCCCTGTAATTTTATAATGTATCATTTTAAAAATGTATCTATTATGTACAAGACAACAAATAAACAATAAAGAAACACAAAAATAAGCACTCTCTAAATAGTAGCTACAAGTGTAGAATGTTGATCTGGAGTAAGATAGGAGACATGCAAGTCAGCACATGCCACAGATTTTTTTCATGTTGCAAGCAAAGCTCTTCTCACATGTAATCAATGAAGTACCCAAAAAACCAACTCACTGAGGTTGGTAAAGCACACATTTTAACATTAATGACCACAACAAAATCAATTAAAATCAGAAAACTTTGAAATATTCTTTTCTTTTCTAAGTTACTTAAAGTTCAGATTATACAATTATATCTTTAAAAAAGAGCAATTTAAATGAAAATACTAAATTTTAAAATTTTGCAAAAATAGAATACAGTTTCATCACATTTTTATTCAAATAAAGTGCAGTAATGGTGACAATTATTGACACTTTGAGAAAAAAAATGTTACAAACAAAATATCTCAATAAATATATAATTAATATTTTTCAATAAATTACAGTAAATTCAATTTCTATAATATAAATCTTAAAGTATTCATATAATAAAGAAAAAATGTCACATTCAAGAATTTTAAAAAATATTTGCTTACAGACATCAATTACACAAGAGGTTCGTTTTGCACCTACCAGTCCCAAGAAAACTTTAATTCTATGCTAGAAACTATCAACTTTTAAAAAACAGAACAATTTTTTAACATGTAATAATCTAAATTACATGATTTTTAATAATTCTGAAAAATAATAATTTTTCAAAGTTTTTAAATTATTTTATTTTTAAATATGTATGTGTTTATATATATATATATATATATATATCAACATTATCATTATAATAATCTTATAAATTTAATACATTTTTGTTTTGATCATCCATATTTTTTGAGCCTATAAGATATATTTCATTAATTTATCTTAAATATTTTCATACTACTTACTCTTTGATACATGAAGTTAATTCTTTAGAAGAAAAGTTGCTGTCAATGGTTTCTTGCAATACAGAGCTTTTTATATTTACAATGCGTCCAAGACATTGAAAAGCATACCTTTAAGCATAGAAAAATAATTTTTAGTGATAGAAATTGATCTATCATTTCATTCAATGTACAGAAAACAGAAAATAAAATTAATAACCAGTACATAATCAAGTAAAAAACAATTTCCTCTAACAATAATTAAAAGTTCTGAAAAAACGTTTAAGCTAGAAAATATTAAAAAAGATACTTTCCATCTGTAATAACCTTTCACATTTACAGAATATCACCATACTTAAATTACTCAAATAAAAATACTTTAATCTTGCAATTCTAGAAAAATAGCTCACAAAAAATGCAACTATAAAATTGTTTCACAAGCTTTATAAATTTCCATATATTAAAAATATAATAAAACAGATTATAAAAAATAAAACTATTTGGTAAAAAAAAAAATTCTGTCCTAAGTATTTTAACATTTAATTTTCTTCAAAAAATGTATTACTTTATTCAAGCCAAAAACTATTAAAATACTAATAAGAAATAACTTTCAGAATGGATTTTGTTCCCTGTATTTATCACTTTATCATTTGTGAATTAGTTGTTTTTTATTAATGTCGCACTAGAAGCAGCACGAGGGCTAATGGCGACGGACCTCGTAATTTTTAACCACGGTCAAAAAACGAGGACGATACCTGAGCTGGCATCCCCCTCTCCTAACATCCACACCATGCCAAAGGGAGGACTTTGGGCCCCAACAGATTTAACGTGCATCAGCCCCGGCTACACAGCGGGTCTTTAACAGAAAAGGATCGCACCCGCGACTGAACGAAAACTGCGGGCCACAAATCCAAAGTCATGACCACTAGGCTACAGCAGTGAAATATGTTGAGAACAAACTGTTTAGGGAAGAGAATATAATATATATATATTTGGGACAAGGTAAGGATTTCTAAGAGAGTGACACTTCAGTGTGTTCAAAAAAATTATGAAAATGTACTTGTGTTGACGCAATTTTAAAAAAATGCCCATCATACATCAGATAGGCAGAAAGCACATGAATGCAAGCTCATAGATTTAAATAATTTATTTGACACTACTCAAACTAATGTTTCAGAAATCAAAAAATTAAGGAAGACAGAAAATGTTTTCTATTCAATGGGTATTATTTGGATTCAACAGAATTGTCGAGGACTTTTCTGATCAATTTAGTCCTTAAAATAATCAACATTCAATCTCCTCTTGATGAAAACATAGATGGTCAGATGGATTTTATACCTTGCAATACATAAAAATATGAGATGAAATGTTTTATAACTCAAAAATTAATAGCAATACATTGATGCCGCATTAGTCAGAGAAATGATCTTTTTATTCTCGAAGCCAAAACTGATCAGCAATTAATCAAAATAAGGATCCAAAGGTATCAGGAAGGTTTTCATTAGACAAAGGCTTCTAAACTTCAAGAAATATTAAAATAAAATGAGCCTAATTCTGTAAACCTGTTCATTGCAATAGTAAATTGCTGCCTGCCTTATAAATATGTGATATTTAAAAAGTAAAAATTACATATAAAAATCCAGAAAAATTGCTGGGAGTGCCAAAGTTAGAAAATTCTTCAAGGAATATTCTAAAATATTGGTGATTGGAAGATAAGGCTCACATTCTCTATACTGTTACAACCATTTGCTACACTGACTATTTCAATGGTGTGTTAACATTTTTGAAGCAATATGCAGATTGAGAGATACATAACTTCTATGTCTGTCCCACATGCAGGGCTCTTTATGTGAAATTTCATGCATGTCGAAATTAGGAAAAGTACAGATTTAGCGATAGAAAAAAATAAGTTTGAAATCCCACAGTTGGTGAAAGTGTAGTTTAGCTCCCAAACTTTTTGAAAAATACTAAAATGGTTTCTTCATACGGAGTAGCTCACATACAAGAAAATCTTCATTTGGTGAAGACCTCACTATAAGCATGATCCAAGTACAGTTTCTGACAATCAAAGTTACAGTTAAAATATATTTTGCATCAAATACACTCTATAACAAACAAACAAAAAAAATGACACGCCAAAAAGGAGTTGTTCAATGGAGACAAAAATTGGTGGCTAAGAAAATTTTGTACAAAATAGAAAATGATTAAAATTTCAGAAAAATTGAATGATTTATTTCAGAGTTACAAAGTAACGAGCTCAATAAGGTGTTGCCCCACTTCTAGCCTGGATGCAAGCTGCCACACTACATGGGATAGAATGATAAAGCTCCCTGATGGTCTCCTGCAGTATTTCTTGCCAAAATTGCTCCAATTGTCGGGCTGGGTAATCAACATTCCCTGGTATATGCAATCGCCTTTACATCACGTGCCAGACATGCTCGATTGGAGAGAGATCTGGCTGGCCAAGGAAGCGTTTGACAAGCTGTAAGACAGATCATAGCAACTTGCAATGTATGTGGTCTGGCAATACAATGCTGAAAAATAAGGCCAGGGTACTGCAAAAGGAACAAAGTCAAAACAGGTTTCAGAATGTCATCGACGTACCATTGTGCTGTAAGTGTGCCTCTAATAACGACCAAGGAGTGTGCGGTAGTGCAATAGTGAAAGCAGGAGCGGGACGCTGCCCTGGGCATCTCCAGACACGTCTTCGATGATCATCAGGACACAGTTGGATTCATCCCTAAACACTATATGTCCCCAGTCAGCATCATTTTACCCTGATCGATGCAAGCACCACTGTATTCTGGCTCGACAGTGTGCAGGCGTGAGTGGCAGGTGGTGTAGCGGTTGGTACGAACGTAGGTTTCACTCTATCAGTCGTCTGTGAATGCTCATGGTGGACACTCGAGTGCGGGTCGCACGTCTGATGGTTTATAACGATGAATCAGGTGCTGTGACAGCTGATCTGACAATCACTTTGTCCTCCCGATTTGCTGTGACCCTAGGTCGACCGCTACCATCGTGACGCTGATATCTGCCATTGTCCACTCATTCTTGCCAGCATCTTCAAATCGCCGCATCGCTTCGACCCATGCAACGAGAGATTCTCCTATATGCCCAACCTCCCTCTTTCAATCCAATGATACGACCTCCTTCAAACTCTGACAGTCACTCGTAATGAGCTCGAATACTGTGGCGGGGCATTTTTTTTTATTCATTGAAAGGTATCTTAAATTGCAATGCAACAGAAAATTTGACCACCAGATTGAAAATCGCTTCTTATATACGCCTGTTGAGTGCCCAGTTCTGATGTGCTGCAGCTCCCGCTATTCATTCATTGGACACAAAATTTTAATCATTTGCAAATTTGGTCCAAATGGCTTTGCATAAGAAACTTCATTACAATTGGGAAACTCCTTTTGGGTGCATCATTTTTTTTGTTATGGAGTGTATATCTAATGCTCATCCTGGTAATTTGAGTACACATATCTAATGTTCATCTTTTATAGGTTAAAATGTTTTTATATAGATAGAAATTGGCTTCAAGTAAACGGTGTGAAAAACATTTGTTTGTTTTATGAGACAGTGTATGTTAAAGTATGATAGGAGAGTTCATCACTAGTCGGTATTCCAAATAATGTTTTAAAGTCTTAAAAAGAGTTAAAGAAATATGAAAGCATAAAAAAAAGAAAATTGTCAATCACTTTGAAGAAATTTTACAGTCACCTATTGAATTTAAATGAAGTCAGACATTTAGTAATTATAAAAGAATTCATGTTGCATATAAAAAGCAAATCGAGAATTCGAAAACAAGAAAATTTTAATACAGAAAGTGAAGGTATAATTCATTCTAATGTGAAGTTTTTTCATCCTCTCAAGCAAAAATTTAATTTTAATACTATACTTTTACTATATTCTTTGATTGTAAATGACAATTTGTAATATTTACTAAGTTCTTGACAATGTGTTCTATTGAATATTTACAAATTATAGATCATTTAGAATTTAGATATAATATCAAACAATTAGTTTTGACTTTTTATTTTTCAGAATAAAAACTTCATTTCTAAGAAAAGTTTAAATCCGTTAATCTAGATCAATTTTAACTTTTTATCTCACAAAATTCAGTAATCAAGATTGTTCTTATTTAAAGAAACATTAGAGAATATCAGAGTTAATGATACAGTTCAAACAGAGGTAAAATTGATGCAAGATTTTAATTGGCTCTTAATTGTGGATGAAGAGCAGTAGCAATTTCTTCTCCAATATCTTGAAGACCACAGAAAGTAGTATTTGAACAGCTGAAGAAGCTACTTGTAAATGAAAATTTATTTAAATGTATTATTAAAAAGCAAATCTGTTTCAAATGTCTTTTAAAAGATGTCATTTAATATTTTTATTCAAAAAATCATACAAGTTTTTAATAAGAGTAATAGATATATACATTTTTCAGAGGCTTAATTTTTTGCAATTTTTTTTCTCTTGCATCTTAATTTAATCTCTTGCACCTTAATTTTTTTTCTCTTGCATCTTGCTCTTTGAGACCTGAGTGGACCTTATATATTGGAAAAATATTTAGCATATTTCCACATTAAGATAAAAGGAAAATTTAAGGGATGTGCTCTTTAAAAATGTTAAAATATATTTTCACCTTTATAATAAAATCTACAATATGTATGTGAGCGTGTACATTCAAACAAATATGACTTTAATTTAAAATATAATCTAAAAAATTTTAATAGATATTATGCACAAGACTGGCATCAAAAGTTCAAATGAATAACAATAGTTGGCAAACATGAAAATGATGCAAAAAAAAAGTTTTCACAGCTAAAAACAATAAATTATAAAATAGTTGAATTTATTATTTTACTATCCTTAATTACATTACCTGTATGGTAAACGAAGTTTACTAATGCTACAGCATTAAAAAAATATTCTAAATGCTCACCATCGTTCTTTCCAATCTTCACTTTTGAAAAATTTAACAATCACATTCCATGGCCATGCACTTTTAAAATAAGAAGCATCATAAACCAAAAAAAGATAAGCTGCTTTTAAAAGTAGATGTGTTGCTGGTTGAACAATATCTGTCTATAATATAGAAAAATAAGAATATGTAACTTAGAAGACTAAATCATTTTTATATTGTGTTAAAATTAAATAACCAGAAAATGCAACAATGTCAGAAAAATAGCAATTAACATAGAATACCTTAGATTTCTTAAATGGAGGTGGATGTTCATCACCTTCATATCTCCAGAACAAATTTCTTGTTTTTTCAAAGTACATACGTGCAAATCTATCAAATATATTTAAATTCATTTTTCATTAAAAATAAATAAATTTTTATGCATACGAAAATTCAATTATAAAAGAGAAGTATATAAATTTCCAAATAACTATTCAAGGTAACATGTCTTTCATAATACTTATTTAACAAAACTAAAATATAATTGAAATATCACTTAAAAAAAGCTAATGTATGAATTTATTTTCTTAATAAAAGTTCATATTTGATTGAATTTTTTATGTGATTTTTTTTAAGGAAAAAAATGACATGCATAATATTTTTAATTCCATCATTGCAATGGAAAAGAGATGTAATTCTTGATATTTGTGCCAAATTGAAGCACAATTGTTAAGCCCTTGCCAGTGTCGTATCGTAGCTTTTTGTATTTGCCAATAAATCGAATTCTATAAAGATCAATGTGTTGACCTCTTCTTTGTGAACTTAATGATTACTTTGTGGTTATTTATTAGAACTCAGATCTTTTAGGAATATGATTAATTTCAGCGATGAACTTTATACATAGCAATCTGTAAGTAGATGCACTTCTTGTTACTGTTTCTTTCTGATTTGTTAGTGATGGTGCAGACTGCCATGACAGATAGAATATATGTTAAAATTTGAGTAAAAAGTGCAAGGCTTAGAGAAAAGACATCCTTTAAGCCAGTAATTGTTTGAGCATATTTTAGTATTGTATTGAATGGTTATTGGAATTATATACGTATGCAAAATTGGATAATAGCAAGTGGGTTAAAATTCAATTACGAATTTTGAATTGGAAGACATGCATACATATGAACACTGAAAGTTAAATAAATCCTTGTAAAAAAAAGGTGGCCTAAAAAATTTGTTCCCTTTCAGACAAATCATACCTCACATTGCTAAAATTATAAAAATAATAACAAGCAATACATCATATTAGAAAAAAAGGTAGAAGTAAATTTTTTCTCATTGGAATTAGAGCATTAATTTTTCAATAGAAAATAGCTTAAATGTTATTTTCAAAAATTATAGAAAATATTTCAGGAGTAAAATATTTCAGGACTGGTGAAATTTTAAAATACATGTAGTATATTTAAATTTATAGATAAATTAAAACAAAATGCATTCATTGCATGTTAAAATTTGATGTATCAAATTTATATCCATTACATAATTTTATATGCCTTCCAAGATAAAACACCCATGTTAAAAAAGAAGAAAAACCTTTTCTCTTTTTTTTTAATTTAAAGATTTAGAAAACTATCTGCATCATTCCTACATGTAGTAATCAATATTTCACAGTCTTTAAGAAGTATTCCTGTAGTCAAAATTCAAAAATATTGAGCTTAAAAAAAACCAAATGATGCTTTCTAGAACAACAACAAAAAAACATATATATTAATAAATTTACATTTCAGGATGAACAACAAGCACTAGAAATATTGCAAGTATGTATGGGTGCAGAAATAAGCTTTTTTGACACATGCAAATTTACAATACTTGTTTTCAAAAAAGCATCAATCATTCAGTCTCTAAAAATCACATATTTTACTTGAAAAGAATAACAGATGGAGCCAGTAATTATAAAAATATTTAACTAATGAAAAATTACATGAACTTGGATATTAAAAGTGGTACTGATTATTTGTTGTTGCTTAGAAAAGTTAAATCATAAATTTTACTGAATGTGTAAATAAATGCACAACAACTTACACAACATCATTCTCTCTAAGATCAAAGTAAATATGTAATTCCAAGAGAAATTTAGACAAAATCTTTTAAGTTCTTTCCACAGATTATCAATTATCCAATTTGATTCACATATTTTTTTCCTTTGATAAAACTTTATCCTTACAGTAGCAAAATATACAACGCATAGCAAAATGTCAGATATTGAAACCATTTCTAATCAAAAGATTTTCAATTGGCTTCTAAATATAAAAATTTGTTAAAAAATGATACATCTTTTAAATTTCAAGAGCTAAAATTAGTACAAATTTCAGAAAAGAAAATTAAACTTAAGGATATCTTTATTTTATGAAAATCAGGTCATGTATGATATCTGTGATTTTACAAAATATCAGAACAATTTCTATATTTTTATAATAATATAAAAATATAGAAAACTATAAATAGAATTTAAACAAGAAACTGCCACACAAATTACACCAAAGTGAAAACATCAGAAATCTAATAGAAGGAATTTAAGAAGTGAATACAAAAACATACTAATCAATAAAACAAACCTTCCAACTTCAGGGTAATGCCAAATAAGTTTTGATAAACATATGCACAACCATTCATGTTTGGCATAACATACAGAAGAATCAACATCATAACAACTACTAGCTCTTGTAAGAATCTCCAATAATAGAGGAGAAAACAAATCAGCTATTTTTAGGGTGTATACTTCATTCCACAATAGATCAGAAAGTTTTGAAATAACTGCTTGAGTATCTTCTTCAGTCCATACCTGACAAAAAAAAAAATTAATACAAGCTATTAAAACCATTAAGATTATTTATTTTAAAAGTATGTCTAGTTGAGAAATACTACAAAAAAAAAATTATGGTTTTGTAAAAATGGGCACAAATTCACAAAAGATCTGATTTTATTTAAAAAGGCAAATGAAAAAATATTTTAAGCATATTTTAATGATTAATTTTTAGAAAAAAAAATCCTTTTTTTGAAGTTTTTTATATCATTATGTTACAGCTTCAGTTATAAAACAATTTTTAAATAGTTCAGTTATTCCTAAAATGAACCAAGTGCTGTTATTAAAAATAATTCTCACTTTTCCAATGAATATTAAGTAAATATTAACAAATCAACTATGAATCACACTAGGTGATCACTTAAGTCATCCAGAATGAGGAAGGAAAAAAAAAACTCGAAGAATTAAATCAAATGCAAGTATTACAATGAGATATACTTGCAACTCACACAAAATAGCAAGGAGCAATATCATTTATAAGCACATACTTCCAGAACTAATGCATTTTAAAACTATATTTTTAACCAATGTCTAATTGAAGATTTATTAATTATTTAAAGTTCATTCTTTAAACATTTTCTTTCCTACCCCCTCCCTTTTTTTAACTCATCATCAACAAAACAAAAAAAGACTAAGAGAAATTTTTTGAGAAATACTTTTCTGGAAAATTACATTTTTAAGTGAGCTTATTAAAACTCACAAAATAATTGTTACTGGGTTGGAAAGGGGAGTCGAATGAGCTTTAATGATGCATAATCGAATACAAATATTGATTACAAAGATGTCTCAATATGTATATAATTATCTTCAAAGCAGGGCAAAATTGATATTCTGAACAGAAACTAAATTATGTTAATGGATTTATTATTATAGTAAATCAACATCTAAAAATTCATCTTATCTTTTTTTTTTTTTTTTTTTCCTTCTTTTTTTTACAATACAAGTTAGAGAATGATTTAAATAGCATAAAAATCTGAAAAAAGGAATAAAAAAGAGACTCCACAATATAATCAATACTTCCATATATAAAGAGATTTATCTCTATAAATAGATCTGTAATATAATATGTATGTATATAAAATTTATTTAAATTATTTCTTTCATAAAATATTTTGGAAACAAAACATTTTTTCCAATTCCAGCACATTAAATATTTTTATTCCAGTTTGTTAGTTTGTTTATTTTTAAATATAAAAATAAGTTATGTGAATTTCTGTAAAGGTAATTCAGACAATGATAATTCTTTAACTAAAATTTTTTATATATACAGGTCAAAAAGATTCAAATGAAGCTTCAGTATATAAAACTAAATCTGTGATAGTTCTAAAAATAACAAATGAAAATTTTGATTTCACCTACGTTTCTTTTACCAATCGTATTAACATTTTATTTATCATACTAAAGCAATACCCTCAGTATTAGACTGAGATTAGCAGTATTTGTTACATATAGCAATAGAAAATCATTTAAAAACAATATTTAAAATTAAGAAGCTTAGGTTGCCTAATGGTTCAAAATTAGTTTCCTGTTCATCAATTTTCAAATTTTGATTCCACAAAAATAGACATTCAAAATACAATGTACAGCTTAATGTATAAAACTATATATCAAAGTCATAACTTACATAGACTGCTATTTGGCAAGTAATGAGTGAGTGATATTCCTTTAATGGTACAAGAACCAGATGTAGCCATCAAACGTCTAGATCACAGTTATGCCAAACAAGGCATAACTGTGATCTAGACATTTGAAAAAATATAAAAATTGTATCCAAGAAGGAAGATCACCAGAGAATCTCAGAAATGTGTCACCTGTATTTACCAAAAAAGACAGTAAACTCCAAAAAAAGATCACTAGGATGTTCAGGGTCATGATGCCTCTACTTACCTAAAGATAAACCATTGAGGGTATATTTGGCAAATAAGACATAAGGTCAGATATCAACCTTGTCATAATATCTTTTTTTAGAATTATAAAGTCCTTCATTCATCGCCAATTCATCGCTTTTATTCAATACTTACATTAACAAATAACAAAATCTGAATTTAAATGTGTCATACTTTATATATTTATTCTGTACTGTGAAATAAAAAAAAGGTATATAACTGGATAATAAATCTACAACAGACTTCAAAAAGTTCTATTGAAATTAATATAATTAGATTATTAACCAACTTTAATTAACATCGAAATTCAAATTAATGAAATCAATTTATAATTCTTAATGCATCTTGTAAATTTATACAGCATGCCTCTGCCCTCCCATCATAAGAAATGATCAACTGATTGTTCATTAATGCCATATTTAGAAGCTATTGGCAACGGACCTCGCAATTTTCAGCTTGATCAAGCAAAAAGGAAAACACCTGAGGGAGCAAAGCCTCTCCAAACTTCCACACCAAGCCAATGGGAGGTCTTCACCCTAAGCAAATTTAGAGTGCATCAGCCTTGCAGAACATTGGGTCTTTAGAGACTCACAAATTGGCAGAAACAACACCAGCCATGAGCTCATGATTAAGCTACCATAAGTTATAGAGTTGTCATCAATCGTGAATATGGAATAACACTTCAGAATTTAAATTAGCACGAAATTTTTCATATCTTTTAAAATTCATCACCTTTTTTCACTCAACAAAAACACATATGTAATGCATGTTAAGATTAAGTTGATAGAAAGTCTTGAAATTATAGGATGAGAAAATGTCTCAATATGCATTTTTAACTACACCATATAAAAATCTATTTTTTATTTGAAAATATATTTAGGCAATACCTTCTTTTCTATTTATAAGAAGACTAGTACATTTATTTTGGGGGCAAAAGGGAGAATTCCTATATATATATATGTGTGTGTGTGTATATGAATGTGTATATACTGAAAATTTATGAAAGAATAATTTAAAATATTTAAAAAGACAATATATATATATATATATATACTATTCTGCATTATTATAAAAAGAAATTATATTTATATAAAAAAAAACTCATTTTTACCTTTTATTGCAAAGGAAAATAAGGGGGGAAAAACAGACATTTTAAATTAATTGTCATTTCAGTTACTAAATATTTATTCAATTCAGCAATCCCTTATTAAAATGGACCTAACAATCAAAAAATTTATAAAATGCAATTTGGCTGTTTTGTTTTTCTTAAGCAAAATGAACAGGTTTTATCAATTTAAAACATGGATTCATCCATCCAATTATCTTCTGCATTGTTGTTTTAAATATTTATAAGAACACTTCTCATAAATAACTATTATAATCGAATACTTTATTTTCGTTGATGTTTAGCTGTTAGGCACACTGCCTCATGAACAATAATTCTCCCAATCAATGCTATTAGATAAGATGTTAAGCAATTGTATCAATTCCTGAAATTATTATTTTTCATCTCTTAAAACTTCATCTTCTTGCTGGTTTCACATGTTAGTATGATGTAGTTCTTTTAAAAAAATTCCTTTTATAAAACAACTTTATTTTTCAAAAATTTGAGCATTGCAGAAATTTTTTGGTAATGAATATGACTATATGAATGGCTTCCAAAAATAAAATTGGTCAGAAAATCAAGCCAATATTGGATTAATATATAAATTAAAGTATTTAATTCATGAAATACACATACTTTTATTTCTAATTACACTTGGAATGCAACTTAGCCAACGACCCGTAGCAACGAAAAAAATTTTGGCGATATTTTGTAAAATGTAGCTACCTTGTTTTCTATGTTCTATGATGATGTTAGACATGGTAACTCTTGAGATTGTTCAGTTTCAATTTAATTTCTTATTCTTTTATTTATTTTGCTGGTTCGGTGTTTATGATGTGGATGTTCTTAGCCAATTAGAAACAGGAATTTTTGATCCTTCATTCCAAAATTGAAACATTTGCTTTTAGAGAGAATTTTTCCAATTTTTTTGCGTGTACATAGGTTTGTTTTGAGTTTTTTAGCCAATTAGAGGACAGGATTTTAGTGCCTTTATTCGAAAACTTTTCTGCTCGAGAGAATACTCCAGATCAAGTTTTTTAGTGCCAAGACTCCTTGGATTGTAATGCATTTCTATAATATTTCTGCTTGTTTTCGCCCAAGTCTAAGTATCAATGATGGATGCTAGTATGAGTAAGCAAGAAGTGAACAAACGTCTAACAGATTTTGACGAATTTAGAAGCAAAAGGAAACCTTTCTGTTATGGAATTTTCGAAATGCGAGAGTGTGTGATTTTTTTAAAGAAATTGATCCCCAGATGGATATGAATGGCATTATAGGAAGAAAGGATAAAATTATCTGAATTTTTGTTAAAGCATTTGGTGAGGTATGTTGTTTTTTCTGATTTATTAGAAGATGCACGATTTCGATTGAGTAACAAGATTGTATTTTGAATTAAGTTTTGATTTTATGGACATTGCACTAGAAGCAACAAGAGAGTAATCGGCAATGGACCTCGTAATTGTGAGCCTCGGTCAAGTGACAAGGACGACACCCGATCTGTCAACCCCCTCTCCTAACTTCCGCATCACACCAATGGAAGGACTTTGGGCCCCAACAGATTTAACATGCATCAGCCCCGGCTACACAGCGAGTCTTTAGCAGCCAAGGGTCGAACCCGCGACTGAATGAAAACCACCAGCCACGAATCCGAAAGCATGACCACTATGCTACCGCAGCCACAGATTGTGTTTTGAAAGGTTTGTTGAGCATGGAATGAAAAACCTATTGTGGATGTTATGCTTTGACAAAATGGATATTTGTTTTTCTTTGAGTAATAACAGTTTGAGGTTCTTTGAGCAACTAGATTTCATTTGATAGGTACATGAATGAGTTTGTTGATCGGGAGAATGTTTTGTCGAAAGATCTATTTTAATGCGAGACTAATCAGTTTTTAAAGGAAAAGAACAATTTATCGATATAAATGGTGTCAAAAAATGCAGAAATTTTGTTTTGTCGAAAGAAATAGGTTAGATTTCATGTATAATGTTCATTAGGTAACGAGATTTTGGTTCGGAAGGAGCATATGAATGAGTTTGAGGGATATGAAGATCTGGTTGTGGTTGAACGGCAGCCAAATGAAGAATAATTGTAAGCATTAATGCTCTCAAACACTTCATCCATGATTTCATGAGATATTAACACTAAGGATTCACCAGAAAAATAGATATGTAAAAAGTCTATTTTCCCCTTTTCCGCTTCACGAACTTCACGTTCCACCGAAAAAAGTCACAAATTTTGGCGATGTTTGGAATAGCACTGAGTGTGGTTCAGCTTAACTACATTTTCACCCAAATCACATTTTCTAAATAATTCATTATTGATGTTTGTCAATTTTCATGTTAAATTTGTGAAAAATTATCTTCTGAAAGGTTTACAATCTTATGAGATGAGCAAAGTAAAATTATAAGAAAGTTTGAAAATGTAACACCCAAAGTACTTTAAATAAGAACACATATAATTGCAAACTATCTTTCTAAGAAAATGTCAATAGTAATAACCATTACCACTCATTCTAAATGAACACATATAGATGACTAACTATAAAACAAAATTTACATATAGCTCATATAAGAACTCACAATTTTCATAACAAACCTTATGTTAAAACTTTTTGTTACCCTAACATAGCTTTAAAGCATTCCTGTTAATATGTTCAAAATAAGAAATAAATTTATTTGATATATGAAGTATATCAAGTCATTACACAGTGGTAAGCATTATTCTGTAATAAAATGATAATTTGAGTAGCTCTATTTCATTGTATCATAATTTAAAAAATATATTGAAGTACATCAAGGATTTAAATTCTCATAAGTATTTATGTAATTATATAAGTACAGGAAGGTTTATTTATCGCATAAGTAGAGGAAATCGCATACAATGATATATTTATTTATCACAATTTTACATACAGGTCTACTGACTAAAAATAAAACAAAACATTTTTACAAGCAACATACATTTTTGTTAAGATTTTATTTCACATAATACCAGAATCATACCAAATGACACTTCAAAAAAATAGCCCTTCATTTTCTGAATTAAAAGACAGTCCAATTTTAAAGCAAAATCATTTACTTTAGATGCGATGTAAAAGCATGTAGATTCAAATCTAATGATGAAAGCCATTGGCAATATGTTCAAACCGCATATTTCTATAGATTTTTTTAAAAAAAAAACCTAAACGGGCGCAGAATTATAACGTATGACAAGAAATTAAATGATAATGCCACTGAATATGCTCAAAAGTAGAGGGAAATTTGAGGAAATTAAAGTATAGAGTGCTTCACCTTACCTCATTTCCCAAAAACTTCGTAAACAGCGGTGCAAGCAGTGCATCACCATTAATAAGGCGATTGATGGCCGCTATGAAACATCGCTGCTCCATAATTAAATATAATGCATATCCACACAATGTTAATTTACTAAATAAAACTTCGCACACACGTGGTGATCATCACTTTACTCCAAAAAACGCCGAAGCGGCAAGCATTAGCGGTAAAGCAAGAGCGTATGGATTTAGGCAAAGGAAATTGATGTTGCTATTGGCTCATTAAACAAGTTGTCCGAATCCTATTTCTTTTCCTTTAGCGCTATTTTGGCGAGACTATAAAAATGTTAAATTGGTTAGTTTTTTAAATAAGAACGACACTTTATTATTTTTTTTTTATAAGTTGATTTATAGGGAAGGGATAATTGATTTAAAATTAAATAATTGTCAAAATGACAAATTATTTCTATCGAATTAATTATTTTATTAACTCAGGGAAAAAATCCTAATGCAGTACTAATCTAAAATTTTAATTCAAATTAATTGAACACAACTGAAGTATTAAATAAAATATAGCATGAGGAAATGAATCAGAGAAAAATATTCAATTTTTCAACTACTTATCTACATCTTAAGTTGAAAATGCAAAATAAATAAAGTCCAAAAATAATATTAATAAAATTTTAACTATAGTGGTAGTAATTTGCTTTTTCTCTCAACTTCATCATACTGAAATTAAAGAATAGAATATCTCCCACTTAGAATCAACAATAATTCCTTTTATTTATTCTTTAAAAAATTTATATATGTAAAAAGTATAATATATACATAGTACAATTATTTACTGGAAACAATTATAGATATCTGTCTTATATTTATAGTTTACAATTTATTTAAAGGACAGTATATATATACATAAGTATATACACATCATAACTTGACATTTCAAGTATGCACAATCCTTGTAAACTTCACATTTTATTTCTCACAAATGTAGTGAAATAAATTTTGATAAAATTGTTTTTTAAAAAAATAATTTCCTTAAAGGTGTCTCCACTTAATATCATAGATATGAATCAATTCAGAGTAGACTTTTTCATTTAAAAAAAATTGACTATAATTCTGGGAATGTAATTCTGGGCATGTTAACATGTCAAACAAATATGTTTGTATCAGTCCCTACTTTTTAGTATAAAATATGTTCTATATTTTATGCCCTAGTCTTTTAATGTCAAATAAATTTCAATTTAATGTGTTAAAATCTCAAAATAACTCATTAATCAAATTTTCTAAATTTTAAGGCCTCAATATTATTAAGTACACATGATGCAAAATTCAGGTTAATTTATTTTAATACTGTTTTTCAATGAATTAATTATTTTCTTTAACTGAAATAAGATCTCAAGTTTAGTACCTGTTAATGAATGCCTAGCAGAATCATTTCCAAAACAAACAAACAAAAAGGGGGGAACAGAAATTTTCTTGCATTGGAAATGCTATAAAACTCCTATTCTAATTCGATAACAAATCATCTGTGTAAAGAAAGGAAAAGCTTGATTTTTAATCAAGTTTTAAGTCCTATTTCCATGGATTACATTTAGTTTTATTCTTTGATAAGGATCCTAAAAGCCCATCGTAGTGAAAGCCAGAAACTATCTGGTCAATCACTATGCTGTGCCATTGGGATTTTTTTTTTATATGAAATATTCAACGAAATGCAATCAAGAAAAATACTTATTTGTACAATAAATAAGGATTTAAAAATATATATACAAACATTAAAATTTCAAGATATGTCACCTTTAGAAATTTTTCTTTTGATCCATTAAAATGAATAGGATTCATTTTAATTCCTTCGTATTTTCCTAAAATAAAGTTATATCCTATTTTTAAAAGCTTCTAAAACCAAAGATAATACTTCTTTATCCTGGTACATCATTAAGACTGCAGGGATTATAAAAATTTAGTGGTTATAATCCTAAATTTACAAAGTATTAATGAGTAACAATAATATTTCTAATTCTTTAATTTAAAAATACTTAAAGTAATTTAAGTAAATAAAATAACTGCACAAAAATTAAGAGACAACATGTAAAATTGTTTCACTCAAAATATTGGGTACATTAGTGGAAAAGATTTTTTTTTTTAAATGTATATAATATTAAAAAATCTATCAAATTCAAGCATATAAATTAGAATATAAACCTTTTCAGAAATGCATTAAAATATAAACCTTTTCAGAAATG
>BMAW01089220.1:564239-647290 GCA_019974015.1 Nephila pilipes
TTTTTTTTTTTTTTTTTTTTTTTTTTTTTTTTTTTTTTTTTTTTTATCCATTTACAAGGCATCAATATGAAATTTCAATAAATGTTACTGGGAATCACTTAAAAGACAAGGTTTGTTTTTGAACAGATCTTTGTCCATATATCTGAAAATATTTCCTCTCTGAAAACTTGGCTGCGGTAGCCTAGTGTTCATGGCTGGCGGGTTTCGTTTTATCGCAGGTTCAATCCTTGGCCGCCAAAGACCCGTCGTGTAGCCGGGGCTGATGCACGTTAAATTTGTTGAGGCCAAAAGTCCTCCCATTGGCGTGGTGTAGATGTTAGGAGAGGGAGTGCCAGCTCGGGTGTCGTCCTCGTCACTTGACCGTGGTTCAAAATTACGAGGTCCATCGCCATTAGCCCTTGTGTTGCTTCTAGTGCGACGTTAATAAAAAAACTAAACTAAACTCCTCTCTGAAAACTAAGAAGGTCAACATTTTAGCTCTGTAAAAGCATATGCATTCAAATCACTCTGCTGTCATTTATTTTTCATAGTGCCATCCCTCTTAGTGATTACAATTGATATCACGTCTTTAAGATTTATTTACTTTTGAGACGGAGCAAGCAGAGGATGACCACTCAAGACTATTTTCCTGCTTATATTCAACTCTGAAAATATTTTTAAATAGTACTTTTAATAATATTTATTTTTTTTGTTGATATTTTTTAATATAAATTTTTTTATTCTTAAAATATTGATTTGTAAACATAATTATACTGTCATTTTTTTCCCCTTGGAATGGAAGTAATAAAAAGTTATTTAAGTTGTAGCATTAATCAAGAATAATTTTTCTGCTTGGCAATTTTATCCATTGTATCAGAATTCACCAAGATACTAAATTACAATAATCTAATTGACAAATTTTCTATGAGACATTTAAGAATATAAAACACAAGTTTTATTTTACTTAAGTATTTTATTTTGAGTTCATACACCCACCAATTCTTATAATTCTTTAAAACAATATCATTTATGTTTTGTAATTTATTGGATTGATGATAATGTGTTTTTAAATAAGAATTGCTTAAAATTTACGTGTATCATGTCAATTTAAGTAGCTAAATATTTACCATTAAAATATTTTTTTTAAAATAATGTTTTCGGAAAGTATAGTTAGACAGCTATGTTTCAAATCTCTGTTTCTGAGACTGGCTTTCTCTTGAGGTAAAACATGTACTGATATACAAATGTTCAGTCTACTTTACATTTCATAGGCAATAATGCTAAATTGGAAGTGGTGACTTTGGCTGTGTATCAGTAGCGTATGTAGAGTAAACTTGCCTGAAGCAATATTATGATTTCATATTTTGAAGTATTGTGTTCGATTGTGTGAACTTTCAATTTGTGCTATTGGAAATTAATATGTTTGTTTTAAATATTTCCTGTAAAGAGGAAGTTACTGCATTTGCTTAGAGAGTCTCAGAATAAAAATTTAGATGTATGCAAAAGAACCTGTTGTTTAATTCATGGATTTTCCTGTGCTTTGGAAACTATATATATGGGAACTGTGCCTTCAAATTACTACAAATCTTTTGTTAATTGAATGATAAATATCAAATATTACTCTGCCATTTACAAGAGGAGTCTTCACTCCTACTCATTGAACACCATCTATGAAAATGTGCATCTTTTCCCCTTTGCCTCTTTCGTCAAGCCATCACTTGACCGTGGTTCAAAATTATGAGGTCCGTCCCAGTATAATTTCTAGTGTGATGTTAATAAAAACTAAACTCTTTCATCAAGCAGACCTATTGAGCAGCTATCAGCTTGCCTTCCTTCTTTCATTTTGCATCTACCTTGTGCCTATGTCTCCTTTTTTGTCTGAATCTGAGTGGGATTGTCATTTGAACACTCTCGGCCCCTTTCCGTTTGAACACCCTCTTTGAATGGGGGAAAGAGTCCCCTATTCAATTAATGTTCTTAGAATGTTTATAAATAGTATGTATTCTCTAAAATAATTTACCATGTTTGATTTTTATTACATTGTAATCAAAATAATTTCAATTCAGATATAAAGCTCAGAAAATCAATTTCATGTACTATGTGTAAAATTCTCTTTAAACTAAATGTCCTGTATTTTTAAAAAAAAAGGCGAAATTATATATCTGCTCAGAATTTGCATACTGCTCTTAACAACTCCTCTGTTCTTTAAAAAGAAATAAACATATATTCTTTGTCGTTGTTTTTTGCCCCTCTGTGTTTATGTTAACAATTTTTTTTCCTTAAATTGCTGATGCGAAGGTTAAAAAAAGCTTTTCTACTAGAAAAAGTTTTACCTCTGTCTTAAAGAATTCATATTCTTTGTGAACTATTGTGTGCATGATGATTATTTTGTATAAGACAAACAAGTGAACTCACTATTAACTTTTCCAATGATTATTTAATTAAGATATAAATAGATGATATTCAAATATGCATAACTATATTTTTTTTATTATTATTTATGAAAACTTGATGTTTTAGAAGTAATTCTGGCTACACTTCACTTTATACACGCATTTCTAAAAGTTTCTGAAAAATTAGTTACTTGAGAAAATGTGTGTTTTTCTCTCTTCTCTCAACTATAAATATAACATATTACTTTTTTTAAAAAAAAAAATAATTTTAATTTTGAAAATTCAGGTATATTTTGAATATGACATAAAATAAAATTATTGTTACAAATCATGTTTCCATGGTATTATTTTAAGCAATTTAACTTTTTCTCTTTTTGCAGGTCAATCTTCACAACAATCTAAAGAAACTACCTATGGAGCTCCAGAATATTATCAATATAATGAATATAGTTTTAATGATATTCACATGGATATGGAGAAATATCGACTTCCTAGACCTTCCAGTTTACCTCAAAAAAATAATAAATAGCTTTCGTTTCTTTAAATATGATGTATATATATAGTAAACAAAATGTGTGTATGATCTTTCATTTACAAAATTTAAAAAATGTTTGCCTATGAATATTCTTCACTTTATGCATGGTGTTGTATTGCTTAATTAATACTAAAAATAATTGTGTACATCTTTCAATAAATAGTTATAAATATCTTTTAAGCAAGATCAGTTCACTATAAAAGTAGGTATTTTAGTACATTATAGCTTTTCTGCCAATACTTTTATGACTAACACAGGATCAAGTTCCAGCTTGTGTAGTGCATCACAATATGTGTGTGTATGTTGTAGCTCAATGAACAAAACTTGTATTTAAAAGTTTGGACAGGTTGTGACAAGATGGTGGTTCACCCAACCCAGAAGCATAATGTTAGATGAGAGTGCCTGTTTAGGTCTCGCCATTTGACTGTGGTTCAAAATTATGAGCGAGGCACCTTAGTGATCTTTTTCTTTCCCATGGGGTTCACCGTCTTTGGTAAACACGGGTGACACACTCCCGAGATACCCTAGCGATCCTTCTCGATTTTCGGCCCTCCTTCTTGTCAACCATTTTTATCTTTTTTTCAACTTCACGTCTAGACCACAGTTTAATCTTGTTTGGCGCAGCATAGCCATATCTGGCTCTTGCGCCAATGAACTTTACTTTCACTCATTCACTCACTCAAAATTATGAGATATGTCAACAATTGCCCATATATGCTACTTCAAGCTAATCATAAACCCTCAGGATCTTACCTTCTTCAAGTGAGTAAGGGCATCACACCCCCAAGGCTCCTTAGTTATCTTTTCCTTTTCTATGGGCTTTACTGTCTTTGGTAAACACAGGTGACATGCCTCCAGGAAACACTAGCAATCCTTCTATTTTCAATCCTTCTTATCTACCGATTTTTAACCTTTTTTCCAACGTCTAGATCACAGCTACATCTTGTCTGGTGCAACATAGCCAAATCTGGTTCTTGCGCCATTAAACTTCTTAATTAATTGCAACCCAGCGTAATTGTGTATATTACAGTTTCCTACTTTTCTTTGCAAAATTACGAGTATTGCTTTCAATTATGTGAAACACAATGCTTTGGAAAAAGGTCACAGTAGAGTAGATCTTAAAAAGCATCCAAGAAATAGGCGAGAGAACGAAACCTATATCTTAACTTGGAAGAAATGCGGCAATGAAGCAAAAGCTGAAAAGAAAAGAAAAAAAATTCGAGTCAGCAAGGGGAACTTTAAAAAAGTCAACGAAACGTTCAAGATACAGAGGCGACGGTCGTAAAACTGGATCTCTATCCTTGTCCAAGTAGAGAGTTTGACAAAATTAACGAGAATGTTGCATAGGATAGCTCAGGTGCAATAAATTGTAAAAATGAGTGAACTGTATAATTTTAGTAAGACTAAATTTATTACATCAGTAATAACTGGCTTCGATGTGAATGCACTGTGATACGTGATTATATTAAATATGTTCAATTCGTTCATAGTGACAATCACAAACATATACTTATGTCGCTTATAAAAATAATACTTTCTACACTTGATTCAGTCATAATTCGATATAAAAACCAACGTTTTTAAAAACAACGTTTTTATATGGTGGCAAAGTTTATTAAAGAAAATTATTGAAATATTAGTTAAAACTGTTGGTTATTTTTAACTTTAAAATTTACTAAAAAAGAGATATTTGTGAGCGTATTAAAAAATTCATAATACTCATAAAATCAAAACATGCATTTGAAAATTTGTATGTCATTCTATTAAAAAAAAATGGGAACCAGAATTCAGAAAAAATTATTGTGATAAGACATGGTGCCAAATATTGGAAACTTTCTTTCTTGCGAATGATTACTGTCTAAAAGTCAGCAACCCTTACTATCTCGGAGATAGTAAAGGGGAGATAGTATCTCCCCTTTGTGAGTACAATAGTTTTACGAGGCCTCATGTGGTGTGGGGAGTGCCCGGTGTTCCCAGAGGGGGAAAGAAATTTTTCCCTCACTCCTAAAAGCGCCGAGAGGAAAGAATATTTGACTTATTAAAATTAATGAAATATTAGTTAAAACTTCTCGCAAACGTCTAAATATTGCATTGTTAGGCCAGTACGAACGATTCCCAAAATTTCAAAGCTCTAGCTTGATGGGAAGTTGGTTAAATTAATGATCGAAAATTTGATGACACACACACACCAAGTGAAATTCAGAAAAACGTTGTAATAATAGATGACGAGGTCCGTCGCCAATAGCCCTCGTGTTGCTTCTAGTGCGACGTTAATAAAAACTAAACTAAAACAGTCATAATAGGAGCGACCATACGCTCACGTCATTAATCCACGGTTAAAGTCGATCTGACACCGGCGCGGGGGGATGGAATGTGCACATTAAGGACGCATTTAGAAGCAACACCAAGGCTATTGGCAATAGACCTCTTAATCTTGAACTTTGGTCAAGTAACGAGGACGACATTTGAGTTGGAACCTCTCTCTCACTCCAAACTTCTACGCCAATTGGAGAACATGGAGCCTCGATAGATTTCACCAGAGCATCAAAATTGCTACGCGGCGAGTATTTCAGAACTCGGCCAGAAGCCACGACTCGACGGAAATAACGCTGGGCGTGAGATCGTGGTCACCCGAAGCAAGAGTGAGAAGCGACGAATGGCCAAAAGTCCCCTGATTATAAAGTGCAAGCGGGGAATTTATTCACAAAAGTGAAAGTAAAAACCCAATTAAATGGAAATGAAGCTAAGGTTGTCTTTGGGATATGCACCCTTTTAGAGTTTGGGGATACGAAAAACCGATCATTTTAGTGCTTTTTATTTAATTTTTTTGAAGGAATATGAATCATCATTTCTTGGAAAGTAAAATATTTTTTTTTTTTTTTTTTTTTTCCTGTTAGATATTATTTTCAAGATACCGTGGTTCGTGAAATAAACTGTACATTCAACTTTTTTTTTTTTATTGTGTGATTTCTGTAATAATTAAAAATAATATACGTCGGTTAACTTATTTGGAGCCCGGGAGCCTCACGGCTTTTAATCTTCATATCTTGCCTTTGCAATTTAAATTCGGTTACACTTGCGCAGAACTGCGATTTTATTTCAAAACTTTTTAAAAATAGTGGTCGTTAGAATAGGGGGGGGGGAATGACATAAGGGGTGAATTTTTAAAAGTGAATGAAAAAATTTGTAAAGGTTGAATTCATTTGTCAGAAAAATTAAGTAAGAAATTAGAATATCTTCTAAGAATAGAGTAACTGCGGGGTGTATTGCTCTACTTTAACGACCAATTGACGGGGTAGATGCCTTTCGTGTCAGTGCCTCTGAAAGTAGTGACAGAAGAGACCTATATATGGCGCCGTGGGTATTTAACCGGAAATTGATGGATGAAGAAACATCTGAGGAGTTCCAGTGATGTCATTCAGTATCAACACTATATGAGATAGAGGAAATAAAAGATTAAAAAAAATATTGATGCTATTTTCGAAACTGTAAAGTTCGTTTCAAACTAAAAGCGTAGAAAAACTTTATGGTGGTTTTAACGGGAGAGACCATTTGGTGGTTTTGTATGCAAAATTGTATTTTGAGTGTGGATCTGTGAAAAGAGTTATAATTTCATTATCATGATTTAAAATGGTGGTGTCAACGTTTCGCGAAAGTTTGGTGTTGTAAGATTCTATGGGCTCAATACTTAGATTATTGTGTATGACTGTGTTCCTAATATACCAGGGTGAATTTGTCATGATCCTGAGTATCTTGTTTTGCATTACTTTGACTTTTTTCATGTGTGTTGCTGCGGCCGAACCCCAAACAGGGGCGGTGTACGTGATGACTGGGCGAAGAACCTGTTTATAGAGTAGTATTTTGTTTTTTAAAGAAAGTGGTGAATTTCTGCCAATTAATGAGATGCATAAATGAATTTTATTCCAGTATTTTTCTGAGGTATATTTAATGTGCTATCTATAAGTTAATTAAGAATCTAACTGAAGTCGCAGGTAACGTACCACGATAACCCGGTTTATCTCGCCTTCGAAAAGTGTTAAATTTAAAGTTGGATCAATTTTTTTGAAAATGGTTGCATGTGTTTTATCGACATTAATTGCAATCTCCCAGTCCGTTAACCAGAGTTCAAGGGTGTCAAGGTAGTTTTGGAGAGCTTTGATGGTATAGTTGAGGCTAGCTCCCTCAACTATATCACTCTGTGCCAACACAGCAGTGTCATCGGCAAAGAGGCGTACACTGACTTTGGCGTGGTGTGGAAAGTCTGACTTGAATAAGTTGTACAAAAATGGACTTAAAATTGAGCCCTGAGGGCAGCCATTGTGTGTCAGTGCCTCAGTTGGAATCGGTGCTTGAAATATTTTTGTGAGATATCGTGTTCTGTCCCTGATTGGATGCTAGATTAAATGCGACTGGTGTCTAAGAATGTTGAATGTCTGTGGAAATTTAACGTTAGAATTTTTGAGAATGAATGGAAATCAGATTTTTTTTATAAGAATATATTTATTTTTTTTTAATTTTGGGGTCAGGGTTGTAATCTGAAATGCTATGTAGGCAATTGTTAATGTTCATGAGATTGCTAACGAATTTAAAGGTTATTTTTTGCTTGGTGGTTCTGATAGTTAGAAATTTAATTGCATTATAGTGTTAGTTTTATCATGATCCATCTAGCATTAACAATTGGTCTTATAATATTAAAAATAATGTCAAGGGAGAGTTGGATGTGGGGTTTTATGGCGCGAGATCCAAATTATTCGTCAAACGTTTGTTAAAAATATCGTCTCTTTTTTTTTTTTCCCCTCCTTTTTTTTTAAGAAACAAAAACAAAGAATAAACTGTAGAAAGAGAGTAAGCGGAATGCACACACACAGAGAGAAAATTCATATCGATGTTATTATTTACATTATCCTTCAATTGCTATATTAATACTGCAACTCTCAGTTTAATAACCGTAAGCCCACGACCAATGCCAGTTAAAGGGGTCTTATCGTACATTGCATTGAGTACTTTTTCAACAGTATTCAAATGAAATCAGCATTAGGTTTTTGTTCGTCTTTCATAACGTGTTTTTTAACTGTGTTCTGCCCTATTTTAGACCTAAATCTAGAATCAACTCTGATCTTATATTTAAAAAGTTTCCAATCTTTTTATCTTTCATTTGGGAAAAGCTTAAGTTAACGTTATAATTTAAAGCCTCTCTAAAATGGTAAATATGAAGTAATCTCAACAGAATCCTTCTAATAAGTATCATCATGAAATACAGCAGTTTGAAAACTTTAACATTAACATAATTGAAATTAATCATTTAACATTATCAAAATATTCAGCTCTAATTTCTTTCTTTTTACAACGTTTTTCTGAATTTCACTTGGTGTGTGTGTGTGTCATCAAATTTTCGATCGTTAATTTAACCAACTTCCCATCAAGCTAGAGCTTTGAAATTTTGGGAATCGTTCGTACTCATATACAATGCAATATTTAGACGTTTGCGACAGTTTTAACTCATATTTTTTTAAATAATGCAGTTTAGCCCAATCACTTGGTTTAATTTGAATAATTGCCAAACTTGACGATTTTTTTTTTTTTTTTTTTTTTTTTTTTGGCTGAATGTGCAAGTCCGCCTAGCGAATAGTTAACAACATTTGTAAAATACCAAATAATTCCTGTCTCCAGTGGTTTATTAAACTGTATTCAACCATTCATTTGTTACGGATAATTAATTTTAGTTGTTTAACGTTTATGCTATTTCACTTTGGTGTGTCTGTATGTATATGTATCGTGTGTCATCAAATTGTCTATTGTTAATTTAACCAACTTCCCATCGCTAGAGCTCTGAAATCTTGTAGAACCGTTCTTATTTGCCTAACAATGCAATATTTAGATATTTTGGACCAGTTTTAACTAAATATTTTAATAAACTTTGCCACCATATAAAAAACGTTGGTTTTTATTTCGAATTATTCTGAATTTCATGGTATGTGTGTGTCATCAAATTTTCTATCGTTAATTTAACCAACTTCCCATCAAGCTAGAGCTCTGAAATTTCGGAACCGTTCTTACTTGCCTAACAAGTACAATATTTAGATATTTGCACCAGTTTTAACTAATATATTCAACATTTTTCTTAATAAACTTTGCCTTAGGTATAAAACGTTGGTTTTTTTTTTTATCTCGAATTATTATTCTTTCAATGTTTTCATTAAAATATTTTATATACTACTTTTTTTTTTGTAGCTGATCTTTTCATGCTCAAAATGCAGCAAGTAAATTCAAGAATTTTCATACTTTCAGTTATGGGTATTAACTCGTGAAGGAATTTTGTGAAATAACGATTCACTGTTAATCGTAAGAATTCATGTTGGTTTGATGAAGGATGATTGCGATATCTATATATATATAATTGGTAAGAAAAAGAGTAGCCATGCTATTGAAGTTAAAATTTTTGAAAAAGAAATTCAGTATTGTAAAATCTCCTTAACGTTGTAAAAGAGAAAAAATCGCTCAATTAGAATACTTACATAAGGGAAGAATTTTTTTTAAAATCTGAACTGTACTAATTTTGTAACTACTAATGTACTAATTTTTAGAATTCATAGAAGAAGGCGATGAGATTCTTGAACTCAAAAAGTTTGCAAGTTACAGTGTTCCGATAATGATGACAAAGTTTAATCAATTAATTCGTTTGTGGTGACCATTACATTCCGACAAAAATGGGCGAGGTGTAGCTAATAAATAATGAGATTGACGTTATAAAACATGTTATTTTGATGTCATAGTTCATATTTCCTTATTATCACCTTCAATATACACCATTCCTCTATCCCTACAACGTTTCATACGAATCTTCCATTATTCGAAACAGAGCTAGAAGTCTTCTGTCAACTCCTTCAGGACGCGTGCCGCTTTCTCTTTCACAGCTTCAACACACTCAAATTTTGTTCTTTTTAATGCAGATTTCACCTTAGGAAATAATGGCTGAAGATCCGGTGGATAATCTAACACTAGAATGCTGTACTTGTCTAAAAACTTCTTGACAAACAATGTGGAATCAGCCGAAGCAAAACGACAACGGGAAAATTTGCCGTAAGGATTCTTTGTATGTGTGTCAATTCCTACGGTGTCTTAGCAGTCACACGAATACTTAACCAACGGTCAGATCGAATCAAATTACCAATTTTTTCGATATTGTTCATCCGTTTTTGACGTAGGAGGGTGACTCGGGCGAGAATCATCTTCAATGACTTCTCGGCCATCTTGAAAACGCTTAAACCATTCAAAAACACGTGCACGCGATAAACATTCATTGTCTTCCACTTCTTCCGATAAATTATAAGTTTAAGTAGCGTTTTTTTTTTTTTCAAGTTTCGTGTGAAATTCAACAACAATTCGTTGCTCACTTATCATTTTTCCGGCGAAACAAAAACATAACTCTAATACGAACGAAGGCTACGGATTTGCTTCGATACAGACACTGCAATCGAAAGAGGCTTCACGTTAAACAGCTGGCATTTGGTGCATGCATATTTCTTCTGTAGCATTTTCAGTCTCGCTATTTAATACCCACATCTCGTATATACAGTTGTGATCCTTAAAAAAGATCAGATAATATTTTTGCTTTTCATTAACTAAAGTCAGAGGCGAAGCAGCTATCGTGGTATTTGATTTCCACTTTTCTCACCCTATTTTGCCTTCACTCGTTTTCTAAACCAGTATATTTAAAATTTTCGCAACTTCCTTGTAAGCAAAGAAAATTTTCTTCGGGGATTGAAGAAAATTTGTATGACGAATCGTCAATAAGTTTAAATTCATCAATAAAATTCCGAATATGAAACGAGTGCTGATTTGTTGTGTGTGTGTCTTCATTTTCTCTTAAGTACAAAATTTTTCAAAAGTCTATTTTTTCACATCACATATATGTACAATGAAGGTTTGAACTTTGTTGATTTCCCTGTGCAGAACAACTATTATGGCGGAAAAGGACAGTGAAGGTGAGATAACGCAAAGAAGTTATACTGAACAAATGAGATGATCTTAGCGATGAAACTGGATGCCTCTAGTTAGTATGTAAGGATAAGACTCTAGATGGGGAGAAAAGCCTTGGATCATTTTTGGGAGGTATATATGTGCGGTCGCAGTTTACTGTCCAAAATGTATGTGACGCCTGTTGAAGAGGAAAGAAATTGTGGTAGACCCTTCGTTGTATAAGAGAGGGTTGAGGAGTGTCTTGGGAGAGACGCGATCAAGACTTCATTGTAAAAGGTAGGAGCGAAACGAGCCCCAAGAAGAATAAATGTATTTTGTTTGTTATTGTTAAATAGAGTTGTCTTGATGCCCATATGAACACTATTCATTTTCCAGTAGTTGGTGGATAAGAAAATAATCTATAGAGAGAAATAAATAAGAAAAAAAGGTATTTAATGTCTCGCGTACGGTAACAGGTACAACACGCGCTCGGTCGCAGAGCGTGAGCTTAATTTATGAAGCTGAAGTTTGTAAAAATAGAAGAAAAGCGAACGAAAACGCTCTAGTTTTAACGTAGGATTTCGAAAAAGAAGAACCGGTAGTCTGGTGAGGAACGAAAGTAATGCAGGGGGGAAGGATTTGCTTGTATATTTTAGTAGTGAGGAACGGATCTATTCGGGAAAATATCTTTTCTTTTGAGAGCATTGAAAGAAGATTTACAAGAGGGAGCTACAGAGATGAGCATCAAGGACATATCCGGTATGGCAAAAATGAGCCTAAAAAATCCATAACTGGCTCGGAAGACGATATTAAAGAAATGCTAGCAGACATTAAAGAAAGAAGTACCAAAGAAACAGAAGGAAGAAAACAAAAGATGGAATTTCTATTACAAAAAACGCATAAACTAATGGAAAGAAACTGATAGGTAACGGGAATCAAGGGCAATGAGTTGCAAGAAGAAAAGAAAAAAAAAAAAAATGCAAGTGAAACTGCAAATACGGAAAGATGAAGCAAAAATGTTGGAATTGCAACAAGAGGTAGCATTGTATTAGATAGAATTGGAAAGAAGAAGAATGCTAAGAAAAGAAGAAAGACGAGGAGTAAAGGCAGTTAGCTCAACTTGAAAAGAAAAATGAAGAGAAGAAAGAAATACAGATAGAAACGCAAGCAAAACTGTTGGAGAGTCGACAAGAAACACTGCGTATCCGATAATTCTTTCCAGTTTTTACGGAATGGCAGTTCTACCATGTATCGTTCATTATTAAATTATATGGTTTCTTTAAAAATATTCATAGCTTGATCATCTTCACTGTAGTAAGGGTTCATCTTTTATGCCAAGAGATTCAAGTTCAAAAAAAAGTTTTAATGTGTCCTCAGCAGAATTATCATCCTTAAGGAGATAACACGATAAGTTATTATTATTTTTGTTTCCCTGGAGCCGTCCACCAGCAACCCATCCAAATTTAATTTCTCTGAATATTAATTACTCAATTACTTTGTGAACATTATCTTTCATTATTCTTAAGAAAATATCGGAGTGTAATACTGCATGAATCTCTTTAGCTTCAAAAAAAAAAATAGGGATCCAATACATTTAAAAATTCAGGAATTTTTATTTCTGAAATATCTAAGTTAACATTAGGTGTCAACCATCTGATTTTTTCCGTAACAAAAAATTCTATGTGTTCCTTAAAACTACCTCTTTCATTAGAGATAAAAGTACTCATTTTTCCCTTTAAATTTTGTTTTGTTGAATTGAGTCCAGAAACGGAAGTCTGTATTTTTTCTGTTCTAATACCAAGAAAATCACACATTTTTCTGGATAAAATGTTTATATTTGAAGCGGAATCAAAAATCGCTGAGCATTTAATCAATTTTCCTGCTCTATTTTGCAAGAGTATATGCCCAGTTGAAATTAAAACGGTCTTACTGCTTTACTAACGATAGCATTACAGATGGTAGAAGGATTTATTACTTCTCTCTCTCTCTCTCTCCCCCCAATGCGAGTCCTTTATTTTATTTTTTTTTTTGTTGTTGTTGTTGTTGTTTCGGAACCCTTGAGTGGGTGGCGTTCGTGCCTTGACCCCTTGTTTACAACAAATAGTTTTTGAATGTTCTGCTCCACAGCTGCGCACATAAGTCGAAGAGCACTGAGATTTCCTGTGATTTTTTCGTAAGCACATTTCACATTGTTTATGCAGTCGCACAAGATCTAGTCTTTTATTGGGAGTTAATTCAAGGAATTTTTTGCATCTGTATATTGGGTGAGGAATTTTTTCATTACAAATTATGCAGTTCTTATTTTCAATAGTTTGATTCGTTAAAAGAGTTTTAGTTTTAAAAGAAAAATTAGATTTTCGAATTATTGATTTTGTTTCATCCGCACAATTTCTATCTACTGATAAAAGGATCGTTTCACGTTGTTCTAAAAATGTTATAGACTCGCTAAATGTCAGAACATCTTTGTCTTTTAGACTCAATTCAAAATTCTTTTGGGATTCCTTATCTAATTTTTTTAGCATAATATTCAATAACAAGACATCAAATAATTCATTTTGTTAGTATTGAAGTATTTTCAAAACCCGTAAGTTTTTTTTAATGCAATCAATCATTTCACGGATTTCCTTAAGATTTTCTCGTTCTATTTTCTTAAAATTTAAAACTGATTATACATATATATCAACGATTAATCTTTTGCTGTCGAACCGTGATTCAAGTGCTTCATACAATGAAGAAAATGTGGAGGCAAATTCTTTAACTTCATTTGAAAGACATGAATTTAAATAATACAGTTTCTGTGACTGAGTCAGTTGATTGTTCGATGTAATTAAATCACCGAATTGAAATTTAAAGTTGCTCAAATTTTCATATTTTCCCGAAAACATGGGAAGTATTATTGGTGGAATTTTCGTTGGAACAGGAGAAGTTCCGTTTTCATATTTATTATTTTCAGCTGCAGTCACAGATGATTTATTAGAGTTAATTAATTTTTTAATTCTTACCTACAAATCTTCGAGGCGAATTTCGCAGTTTTCCAAATCTTCTTCAAATTCAGCTACTTCATTGGGAGCGGTATTTTCAAGTGCGAAGAAAATATTTTTTAGCTCGTCTGTTTTCAGCTGAAGTTGATCTACTTTTTTTAATTTAACTTCGAGTTCCATTGGATCAACATCATTGATCACCTTATCAGCAAATGTTTCTATTCTAGTAATATTTCCCTTCAAGGAAGTCTTAACTTTGTTTAGTTTTTCGATACTATCCATAGCAATTGGTCTTACGGTCCGACTGGACCAGAAATGTTCGTTAGTGAAATTAGTATAATTAACACACAACGGACCAGTCCTTTTTGGACTAATTTTTTATTAAAATTTAACAATAAAAGTTAATGGTTCAATCATAAGTAAAGTTATTACAGTTATTGTGGATGTCAGCGCGACAGTAGTTACCCACGTCCTTTATAGCTGAAAGTCGTTCAGCTTCTGCCTAGTTTTTACAGAGAGTCAGTAGGAGGCACGCACATGCGTCAACTATATATATATATATATTATATATTTGGGGGGTTTGGCCGATGTTACTAATTATTTTAATTAAAAAATTAAATTTTGACATTTAGCACACTTAATTAACCCTTTGGGTACACATTTATTTGAAAATTTTTTTGTACTTAGAGCATATTATTCAGGTAATCTAAAATATTTCTAATCATATTTATTTCATTATCTTTACTCAGTTTTTCATTATCCGTAAAATGCAGAAAACTTGAAATATCGAAAAACCTATTACATGGCATAGTTTTGCAAGAACTGGAGTACTTACAATTTGCCTTTTTGACCAATACATTTCCAACTTTGCTTTCTTTACTTGAGACATCGAGGAACGCAAATCAATACATGCTTTTATTTCTTCAGAATTTACACCTTTCATTTCTTTTTTTTTTTTCATTAAAAAACCATCTTTTTCTATTATTTGTCTGGCATACCTGTTTGTCTCTTCTACTATGATATTCCAAAAATCTTCCTTTAGAACTTGATTTAAAACATGTAAAGCCTTAGGATTATCATCTAGCCTTCGCAGGCACAAAGTATTGATTCCAGATACTTCAGAAAACAGTTTTACATCAGGTACATTTTCTTTTTCTTCAAATCCATTCATCCAATTTTTCATGAGAAGATTCACTATCACTGCTTGATAAGCGTCTTTTAAACCTTGGAATAATTTCACTATCCTTATCACTTTCTAATTCGATATATTCTTCATCATTTTTATTTGGAAATTACCTTTTATCGCTAAAAGAGTCATTATCAAATTCTTCATCGCATTCAAGATCACTACTTTCATTAAAACTGTAGCTATCCCTTTGATAAAATATATTCTTTATTTCTATCATTATGGGGTCGTGTATCCCAAACAAGATTCACCAAACTACTGAAATTATTTGTTCTGTTGCAACAGATACGCATTGATAACCAGAACGAACTAGTTAAATCTCAGCTCGGTTTCAATGACGTATCAGAACGTCATGTGCGTCTTTATCCAAACAAATACATGGCTTACTGATACGTCAAATGCGGGCAAAGGGTTAAGACGTTTCACATTGGCATTTACACACATTTAACAAGACATTTCACGTTAACAGTTAAAAATATTTGAATAAAAGTAATTGTCGTCTTTAATATTTGTATCGTCTACAAAATCACAGATCGTCTTTATTATTCTGATGACTCCCGTCGTCTGACTTTCGTGAGCATGTTCCCTTCACTAGGAGAGGCAGCCCCCTCTATAGTCGGAGGTTTATTCCAAATTCGGATTATATCCACATTTTCGGCCATCCTGGAAAAAGGTGACCTCCCCCTCTTGACTCCAACAAAAGAAAGATCGTCTCGACCTAGAAAACAAAGCTGAAAAGAGAACATTCAAAAGCAGTAACAAAGCTGAGAATTTAAATAACATTTATCGTCCTTGGAATATTATCGTCTTCCGAAAATAATGTCGTCTCTCAAGTGTCATCATCTTGTTTTGTCAACGACTTCACTTTTCTCTTCTTTTTTGCTAATATCCTCAAAATACAGATAAATCAGTCCTGTTTGGGGAAATTAGTCAAAATCGGGAAAAAGTCATAATCAGTAGACATTCAGTCAAATAAATGAAGTATAATGGGATATTTTATACTACACACCATCTTTTTATAAAATCTGTTCAAGTTGTATTTTTAGGTCCACCATGCTCTGCTTCTTTTTAGACTTCATATGTGTCATTGCCTCTAATTTTGTATATCTTTATTCTCCTAATATTTCGATTTAAGTTTAAGATGTGGTCCGAATTGAGTGCATTTTATAACAACTAATTCACCTAATTTATGGCAATGAGGTGTTCGCCTTCGAAAGTTACATGTCTTCTTATTTTGCTTTTGAACCTTGAATATTTGTTTTTTGCCATCTTTTCACAGATCGTTTCGCTGTTTTTCAAAACTAGCTTTAAATTCGGCTTCAATAATTTCTTTTAATTTATCAGTATGCTTGGTATTCATTTTGGTGCCGAATAACAGCTCAAAAGGGGTGGTGTCGATACAGCGTTGCTAGGTTGAATTAATAGTTTGTTGCAGTTCCTTAATATATTTGTACCGATACGAAGGACTTTCAAGCAACAGCTTTGAAAGAATGGGAATAATAATTTCATTTAGCTGCTCAACTTTTCCATTGGCACGCGGAAGGCCTATTGTAATTAGATGATGATTTATATTTTCTTTGAAAAAATACTCTTAAAATTCATTAGACGTAAAGACAGTGCCACTTTCGGAAATTATTCTGATTGAACTTCTAAAATGTAGTTTTTTTGCAATTCGAGTTTTGAAACTATTTCAGCTGATGATGCCGTCTTTGTGGAGTTTAGTTTTTTTTTTATTAACGTCACACTAGAAGCAACACGAGGGCTATTGGCGACGGACCTCGTAATTTTGAACCACGGTCAAGTGACGAGGACGACACCTGAGCTAGCACCCCCTCTCCTAACTTACACACCAAGCCAACGGGAGGACTTTGGGCCCCGACAGATTTAACGTGCATCAGCCCCGGCTATACGGCGGGTCTTTGGTGGCCAAGGATCGAACCCGCGACTGAACGAAAACCGCCGGCCACGAATACGAAACCTTGACCACTAGGCTACCGCGGCCACTCGCCTTCGTGGAATATAACCAGATGAATTTTGTAAAGCCGTCAATAATCGTCAAAATATGATTATAATTTTTTTGCATTACTTTCTAAGGGTCCTGTGTGATCTATGTGATATGTATGTAAAGGTAAATTTCTCCATCTTTATGAATTGGATGAAGAAATCCTTCCTGATTTCCTTTTTTTTTCGGTTAACTAGGATACAATGTACACAATTAGCTATTATTCTTTCAATATAGAAATAAAGTAATGATCTTCCTAGTATTTCTCTGTATACTTAACTCCCATATGTCCCTTTTCATGAGCATTTTTTATTATTTCGATTTGAACACTTTCAGATACAACCATTACTTCTTCACCTTCAACAAACTTATTGAGAATTTCGTTACATTCAAAATATTCTTCATAATTGGAAATTTTCAAAAGGTCTTTAATTGTTTTTATCTCGCTATCCTTGTTCTGAGCTAATTTAAGTTTAGGTAAAACATTTTCCATAGAAATACAAAGCATATTTGGGAAATAAGACGTGTTCTATATAAAAAAAAAGAAGTTCCGTCCTGCACAAGTTGTAAGAAAAGAATCCAGTACTGTAAACATTTTGTGCTGACAAGTCCTCCAAGTATATTTCAGGTAAGATTTCCTTCTTTGTCTAGCCAATTAATTACACCACATGCGAATTTTTGTATTTTAAAAATATTATATTTTGGTGATTTTTATGTGTTATTTTTAAGTGTATATCCTATGCGTTAAAATTAGTTTATTCTTTAGTTAAATTGGATTTTGTTCAACTAGTATATCATAAAATGTTAATTTTCCACCCTGAATGTTTTTAAACTTGTGTGAATCTTTTTAGTAATTAAGTATTTTGTGATTATTTTTGAAATGAGCATATCCTATGCTTCAGAATTTTTACGAATTCCGATAATTTAAATAACGTCCTGTGATAGTGCGAGCTTCGTATGCATATATTTTGTTATTTTGTTACATAATCATACAATATTCTGTAATTTATATATTAAACCCTCCTGTGTGTGCTAAGAATCTCTAGCTACTGTGGAAAGATTTAAGTATAGAACCGCTAAATCAAATTTAACGAGAGAGTTTTTTTTTTTCTCTTTAACCTTGAACTGTCTGGTTTGAGCAGCAGAATATTTTGTTTTCAAATCTTATTCATGTAATAGCAATTTTTGTTCTCTTGTGAGAACTTTTTTTTTTTTAATGGCGGAAATATTTTCCAGTAATTAATCAAGTATTTTTATTTCTATAAATGGTGTGTTATATGAGAAGCATTATTTTATGATTGGTGTTTGTTAGTCTTAAGTAAACACTGTTTATTATTTTATCATTGAAGTATTGGTGTTTTGTTATCAATAGCTAAGTGTATATATATATATATTGATTTTATTTTATTTTATTTGTGGGATTTTATAAAAATATTTGAGCGTAGAAAAATCTATTTTACCTACAAAAAATGGCTTATGAAGCAAAAGGTCGAAAAGCAGAGTTAAGATAGCAAAAAAATTAGATGAAAGAGCAACTGACGATTTAAAAATTATACACCTTAAAAATCTTATTATAAATAGTGCCAATTACGAAGAAGAATTAGTACGAGAAATGCTGAACGCAAGAATACTAGAAAGAATGAAAGCTAGCACATCGCGTGTTTGCAAGAACTATGATGCAATTGAAGGACACAATTCAAACCCTTTTGAATTACGAAAACTTTCTAATTTGAACGCTAAGGAATATAGTAAAATTGAAATTGCAGGAAACATAGCTGAAGATATGGAAAACCTTTTACCTTCATTTAGAGAAGACAAGTATACAATAAATTTAAATATAATTAATGGCAATGAGTTCATAGAAGAACAGCACAAAAGTGAAGAATTAGGTCCCCTGATTCAGAAGGCAGAAAAAGGTAAGAAAAATGAAAATTCTAATATGTTAAATCAATTAGAAAAATTGCGGAATGAAACATGTACCCTAAATGAAGAAAAAGACAAAAGGCGGATTGAAAAACAAGAGGAAGAGCAAAAGACAAAAGTGTTGGAGATTCGACGAGAAAGAATATTGGGGAAAGAAAAAGACGATACTGGAGAAAATATTTCCATTGAAGAAAGAGAGGAATTAGTATTGAAAGTGCAAATTAAAGCAAGAGATGATTTACCGAATCAACTAGAGAAACTGAAAAAGGAAACATAAGTTTTAATTGAAAGGAAGAAGAAAGCAGAGGGAGCGTTCTTAAAAATTAACCTCATGCTGAAACCAAAACAGTTGGAAAAAGATAAAATTTTGGAACAGATAATTAAATGGGTAGAACGAGTGAATAGAAGTTTTCCACCTCTAAAGGAAGAAAACATAAATTTTAAAGTGAAAAGAACGATTCTACTGCAAAGGAAGAAACGTCGTAATAGATATTAGATACTTTTCCTAAAGAAAGAAAATATAAGTACCACAAAAAGACTAGGGGTTCCACTCGAAGGAAGGAAAAACAGTGAGGTGAACAGGAAGAAAAGAGTAACTGGTGGGAGAGTCCCCTTTTACAAAGATGGGAAAATTTTACAACCACAAAGGAAGGCGAAAACCAGTCCCCTTTGACCCAGGAGGTGTGAATGGATTCCAGTCCAATAAGTACCCCTCCTACAATGAAGAAAAAGAGATGGTATTGGAATTGTTCTGGCCCAGAGAACTGATAGAGGGGAAGTGCATCCCATTTTATACCTATGTAAAAAAAAATCTCATACAAAGAAAAGTTATTGTCCAACCGAAAAAGAATGTGCGACTATCGTTAATGAAGATGCTTTAAGTAGAATTAATTAAAGATTAGAATATATTTTCCTAAGATGTGTGTTACTGTTTCAGCTCTATACTGAACATCGAATTTTCTTTTCGTGTGATACTTTTTCTCTTCAAAAATAAGTCCAATTTTTAATGATAGATGTCATAATGTTAGACAAAGGTGCATAAGTATGTTATGTATACATTTGAAGTAAATTTTCAAATTTCAGTGAATACAATTGATATATTAGAATTTTATCACACTTATATATCAGAAATTTTTGATAGTCTATATACACGAATTTACATTGATAGTTTTATTTTTATAAATAGTTGTTATACTAACATATTTTCTTAAAAGTTATAATAGAGAAACACTGTTATTTCATTTTAATATTACGATGCTAGATTAGGCATTAGTATGCTATGCAAAATGTCTCATGGCAACAGAAGGAAACATCCATAGTCAAGAAAGTGTTGTTTCATTTTTTATATAATTCTAGTAAAAGTTATGATGATATGAATATTGACTGAAGCAGTATGATTTGAGTAATTGTGCAAGTTGTTATTAATTAAATAGAAATGTAGTATATATATATATATATATATATATATATATATATATATATATATATATATATATATATAAAATAGTGTAATATTTGGTACATAATATTGGCAAGAGGGAAATCGTACTCTGTTATCTAAATCGTACTGTGTTGTCTAATTCGTACTGTGTCGTCTAAATCGAACTGTGTTGCCTAATCCGTACTGTCATCTAAATTCGTACTGTGTCAGCTGAATCGTATGATGTCCTCTCCTACTGACATCTAAATATTTTAGTGAACTTGAACGAACAGAACTTTTCCTTTATCAGAAAAAGTTCTCTCCACAGGAATGAGGAGTTTGTAGCGAACGTCACGGTACAAACCAGTTGATTTCGAAAGGGACGAAGTCATCCAATCAGACCCAGAGACTGAGATGCGCATGCATCTAAAAAAGAGAGAGACTAAACGAAGGAGGACAGAAACGAGGATCTAGTCTGTATAACATGGCGCATATTTTGCGGTAAAATAAAATTCAGTAGTTATCTCTAGCCTGACTGTGTCGTTCCTAATACGTTACAGCATGCATTACGTCGGATGAAAACTATTATCATTCGGAGATCTTTGCAAAAAATTGCACCATACCCATCCAGTCTAGTATCCGTATGCAATTAAGTTCATAATTTGGGTTATATATTCCCAAAATAGGTTTCAGAGAGAGCAATATTTTAAGCTTATTAAAAGAATTTTTCTCCTCCTCATTGGATCTAAATTTACAGTCTTTTTCCAAAAGATCACTAAGAGGTTTAGCAATAATAGAATAATTAGGAACAATTTTTCTAAAATATCCGTTTAAGCCTATAAATATTTGGATTTGTTTCAAATTAGTAGGTTCGGGAAAATTTAGAACAATTTTAGTTTTTAAAGTGGATGGATAAATACTACCCTTTTCTATCACATGTCCCAGAAATTCAATCCTTTCCTTCAAAAACTGAGATTTCTTAAAATTAATTTCTAAACCATATTCACTCTCAAGATTGAGAACTAGTTTTAGTCTTTCAATTCCTTCCTTTTCATTAGCCGATAATATTATTACATCATTCATATAAGGTAAAACAATGCCATCATTGATTAAAGGTCGAAAAATCGTATTAAAAAATCTTTGAAAAACTGATAGGGAGTTATATAGTCCAAATGGTACTTTTAATAATTGATATTGTTCTTCATGAGTGACAAATGACGTATAATGTTTTACTCTGTTTATTACAATGAGAAAAAAAAAAAAAAACAATTTTTAAATCAATAGAATTAAATACTCGCAATTCTTGTAATCGATATAAGACATCTTCAATCAATGGTATGGGAAATCTGTCTTTAACTATAATTTTATTTAACTTTGTATAATCTATACATATTAGTGGGGATCCATCTTTTTTCTTAACATAACAACTGGACTGGAATACTCAGAAGAACGAGGTTCTATAATACCCTGTTTTAACTATTCAGTTCAGTTATTTCCGAAAAAGGTAAACGTCGTGGTCGTTGATATATTGGTTCGTTATTTTTAGTTAAAATATTTTATTCTGTTAGTTGATTTAATCTTCTTTGGTTGGTAATTTAATATAGATTGACGTACTTCATCTTTAAAGGGTTTTGAAATATTATACCCTAAACTTTCTTCAATTTCATCAAAATTAATGTTTACTGGTAAAACGGATAAAATGTTGATTTCTTCACATGGAGATTTATTTTTTATTGTAAATCCATTTTCATTTATTATAACTTCACCTTGCAAAATTACATCAAGTCCTGTAATAGCATTATGCGGTATAACCCTGTTTTCAACATATATCAGTAATGTATTTAAAGTTATCAATTTGTATTTCTCCTTTAAATACACCTAAGGACTTTATTTTACCATCTCCTAATCCCGATTAAATTTTAACTACACAGATTCAGTTTTCAAATATTTAACTTTTCAAATATATCTTTAGAAATTAACGTAGCTTGACTTCCAGTATCTATCAATGAGTTAATATTTAAATTACCGAAATGAACCATTTTGAACAGATATGTTTGTTTAGCAATATTGAGAGATTCTACATTATCATTGGGTTTGGTTTCCAAATTTAATTCCGAACATTAAGACGCTTATGCCCAAAGTTTTGACATTTGAAACATTTTAAACCTTTATTCTTATGTGTACAAAATTTAGATAAATGTCCTTTACCACCACAATTAAAATAAAATTTAGCATTCTGATCATAACTACTTAATCGTTTCTGATTCACAAAATTATCAGGTTTTGTTTTACTTTATTAAAATTATATTTAATTTTCATAAAATCATTTGATTGATCTCATAAATCTTAAGTTTTTCTATAAATTCGCGTAAGTCTTTGAAACCGTGCAAAACTAATTTATTCTCATGTTTATTATTGATACCTTTTGTAATATATAGCATTAATACATCTTCAATTCACCCTCGATTACTCAACTATTTCATTGCTAAATAATATTCCTGTTTTGACTCAGATTCTTTCATTTTATGTTCACTTAATATTTCATGCAATTGGGCTGAATTATTAGTGACCTCGAATTCGTTTATCAACAGTTCCTTCAGTTTCTCTCATGACGTAATATTCAATTCACTTTTTACAAATAATAAAGCATTATCACCAAGCAATCATTTAGCGAAAATAAACTTTTGAAGGTCAGATAAATTAAATATTTTAGCATTCAAATTGCTCGCACCAAACAGACATACTCTCATGCAATTCACCATTAAAAGAACAAAATAACACTTTCGACTTCAGAAATGCTTATAGAGATGTTTTAATTTTGAGTCGCGACATAACCATAACGCCCCTCAACTAAATAAATTCCTGACTCATTGATGTTCTGTCTCTGCACTGATAATCGTTGCTTTGTCTAAGTTCCTTTTCGCTTTCCGATACAGATTGACTCGAATTTTGAATATATTGATAGAGAGAGTTAACATAATTCAACAAAACTAATATTTTCTGGACAATTTGTTTTTGTTCCTTGGAATGCAATAATTAGAATATCACAAATTATAATCAATTCCTGTAATTAAAAAAATATCATTAATAGTTTTTAATTTAGATTTAAAATTAGTCATTTACTGTGGATTCAAAACCAGTATAATTTCGAATTCTTTCCGTATTCTTAGCATCGCCATCTGCATCAAAAATAAACTTATGTAAAGTTTTAATTTTTTTCTTTCTTCAGATTCTTCAGAGCATTGCTTATCACGTTAATTTCGTCAATATTCATCTTTAAATTAGCAAATAAGAATAAATCTGACTCACCTCAAATTCTTGAATTAATTTTCTGTTGAGCACACATTAATCAAATAATCGACACACTTTTTAAAAAATTCGATCCGTCCGCAATTTAATTAGAGATACTCTTTCTTTTTTCACAGTTAATTTTTATATCATGAGTTCTGCAATATATCATGAATCCTACGTTTCATATGTGGGTTGGAATATGTTACTAATTATTCTATTTAAAATCAAATCTTGATATTTAACACATTTAATTAAGACGTTTCATATTAACAATTACATACATTGGACAAAACGTTTCACGTTAACATTTAAAAACATTTAATAAATCGTCTTCATGGCTACGAGACATCTACAAGATCGTCGTTATTGTTCTAATGATTCCCGTCGTCCCACTTTTCAGACCGTGCTCCCTTTACTAGAAGAGGCAGCGCCTACTTTTGTCGGAGATTTATTCCAAATTCGAATTATGTCCACACATACGCACGCACACACACACACACACACATATATATAGTACTAAGTGAAAATTAATACTTTTTTCAGAAAAAAAAACTTACAAAAATTTAATTAAATTGATAAAATATTATTTGTTTCCCCCCTTTAAAACAAAAGCAATTACAGTAAAATATTCCCCCCCTCCTTTATCTTACATCTGATCATAATACTTGTGCACTAAGTTTTAAAAAATTATATTATTATTTAAAAAGAGAGATATAATTATACTTTCTTATTTAAATAGAATACAGATTCGATTGTATAATACTTCAGATAATCTGTTAACTACAGGTACAGAAAACTAAATAAATAGCATAGATGTAAAGTTTTAAAAGTTTCCTACCCACTACCTTCGAAAATGGATAGTACATAAAAAAACATCATGAGAACAAAAATTCCTACTAACCAGAATCAGTGAAATCCAACATGATTGAAAAGTTGATAATAAACATTTGATGATTGAAAAAACGTCACAATTTAAAATAGGATAAAAAGGTGCGAGTATAATGAAATGAAAAATTCTGCACATATTTGTTTTTACCAAGTTATATTTGTTCTCTATTTTTGTTTTTGCAAAATATTTAAGGTTTTTTTCCCCTCCTGCTAATACATTTATGCATATATATAACAGAATCCATTTAAACGCATTTCAAAAGTACTATTTCTTAAGTATTTTTTTTTAAATATTTCATAGTAGAAAACGTTCTTTCAGCAGCATATATTGTAACAGGCACAGGCGATTAAAACTTTTTAATGTTTACGGACATTCAGGAAAATATCTATACAAGAGAGTGCAACGTAAATATTTTCCTGTAGAAGCTTTACTTTTATAGAAATTAGTAATCTAGTCTGTTGTACCAAAAATTTCTTTTTCAATCGCTGATATTCTGCATTCAAAATACTAATACTGCAATCTGACAAATCTGAAGAACATGTTCCTTTCAATGTTTCTAATTTATTTTCATCTGCAGATATGAGGTTATTCTCCGTTTAAAATATTCAATAAATTCATAACTATTTCATGTTTTGTAAAGAGAAATATGTGATACGCTGAGATGGAGATTTCCGAAGGCTTGTTTTCGGAGCTCATATATCACTGTATGGAAGAAAAGAATGTCTGTATTCCTTTCCCAAGAAACACTGTTGTGGTGGGGTAGGGGAACATGTCTTTTACAGGGATGCATTATCCTCTCTTTATCTTTAAACACTGACCCAGATGAACACGTTAGACAGCAAAGGCTGTTTTACTCTTTTCTCAGGAATTGACCTCAGAGGGAATCCTTTCTTTCTCTTATTTATGAGAAAATTTAATCATGAGAAGAAAAACAGTTTAGAATATCTATAATAGTATTATAAAATAATTATCCTAAGATATATTTCAATATATATCGATTACTTGAATGTAGAAAATTCAGCGCTCTTGTTTAAACGCTTTTGCCGCTTCCGAATTTTGCCGCCATTGGCAGTCACCTACCACTCAGGTGCGGCCTTGCGGACGTTGCCATGTAACTGAATATACCATTCAATAACATGGAATGTCAAAGATTCATGATTGAAGCTTTCAGTTTGAGTATGGTGTCGCAGTAGTTGGTTGTATAAACTTAAATTAAATTTTTTTCTGCTGATCGTTAGTTGTTGTCACTATGTCGCGATTAGAGATTCAGCGATTCTGCCTCACCATGTTGTCAACTGCAGTAATTGGATGATGACTACGTGCTCTTGATTTGATTGATGCCTGTCAACCATATAGTTTCCTTCTTTACGAAATTCACTGCTCCATTTGGAAATTTGAAATACACTCTAAAAAAAAAAAAAAAAAAAAAACGACGTTCCGAGAAGGAGTTGCCCGATTATGATGAAATTTCGTATGCAAAGACATTTGGACTCCGAACATGCAAATGATTAAAATTTGGTATCCAATGAATGAATAGAGGGAGCTACAGCGCATCGGAACTGCGCACTCAGCAGAAACGATTCTCAATCTGGTGGTCAAATTTTCTGTTGCAGTGCGATTTAAGATACCTTTCAACGACTGAAAAAAAATGCCCCGCCGCAGTATTCGAGCTCATTACGAGCGACTGTCAGAGTTTGAAAGAGGTCGTATCATTGGATTGAAAGAGGGAGGTTGGGCAAATAGGAGAATCGCTAGTCTTCTGGGTCGAACCGATGAGGCGATTAGAAGATGCTGGCAAGAATACATGGACAAAGGCAGATTTCAGCGTCATGATGGTAGCGGTCGACCTAGGGTCACAACAGATCGGGAGGACAAAGTGATTGTCAGATCAGCTGTCACAGCGCCTGATTTATCGTTATCAACCATCAGACGTGCGACCCGCACTCGAGTGTCCACCATGAGCATTCACAGACGACTGATAAAGTGAAATCTACGTTCGTACCAACCGCTACACCACCTGCCACTCACGCCTGCACACTGTCGAGCCAGAATACAGTGGTGCTTGCATCGATCAAGGTAAAATGATGCTGACTGGGGACATATAGTGTTTAGGGATGAATCCAACTGTGTCCTGACGATCATCGAAGACGTGTCTGGAGACGCCTAGGGCAGCATGCAGAACCTGCTTCCACTATCGAATAGGCCCTCAACCCGGAGTTATGGTCTGGTGTGACATTTATCCTCATACCCCTTTGGTCGTCATTAGAGGCACACTTACAGCACAGCGATATGTCGACGACATTCCGAGACTTGTTTTGCTACCGTTTCTTCTGCAGTACCCTGGCCTTATTTTTCACCAAGATAATGCCAGACCATGTACTACACGTGTTGCTATGAACTGTCTTACAGCTTGTCAAACACTTCCTTGGCCAGCCAGATCTCTCTCCAATCGAACTTGTCAGGGGTATGATGGGTAGGCGACTGCATCTACCAAGGAATGTTGATGACGTAGCCCGACAATTGGAGCAAATTTGGCAGGAAATATTACAGGAGACCATCAGGGAGCTTAATCACTCTCTGCCACGTCGTGTGGCAGTTTGCATCTAAGCTAGAGGTGGGTCAACACCTTATTGAGCTCGTTACTTTGTAATAATGTATCTCTGAAATAAATCATTCGATTTTTCTGAAATTGTTATCATTATCTATTCTGTTCATAATTTTCCTATCCTCAATTTTTGTCTCCATCAGACAACTCCTTCTTGGTGCGGTTTTTTTTGTTATAGAGTGTACGTGTGAGAAACTTCGTCAATTACACATTTTGGAGATGATGATAATCTCAACTGAACTTTCATTTGCTGCAGTAAAAACTACGTTTCGAGGCATTCATGATCAGACAAGCAGTACGTAGCATGATTACGTAGCTTCCATGCAGTTACAGAAAACAACTACGGTGTTCTGACCATAACATTTGATTTCTTACCACTCAGTAATCTCTCTTAGCGCCAGCATAAGAGAGGTTTCTCTGCTTTCCAAGAGATGGAGCACTCATGATAGTCTCAATTTCATTTGGGTGACCCTTATATATTCTTAAGGCTAAGGAAAATGATGAAAATAAAATTATTTTCTTTAATAGATTCAAAATTTTTAAGAGATTAGTAATTTCATCATTAATGATTTTGTACATACTAAATTCATTGTACAAATTATCAAAATTAACATCCCTAGAAATTGAATCCCCATTAAAGACGTATAAAATATACCCGCATCGGAGGTCGTATCTATGCAGGGGTATTTTCTTCCCCAGACTGATTTAAACTTTCTGTATCGCTTTGGAGATGAATTAAAGGTAGTGAAATAAACTAAAAAAAAAAAAAAAAATTATAGTTACTAAATATATTTCATCTATACAGTTCAATGTACTTTTAGAACAGGAGGTTTTGGAAAAGATCATCTCGTTTGAGTTCTGCTGAGGGACTAACTTTCTTTCATCTCGTCGGTGAATTTGTCGTATTTCGTCAAAGCCATGCCGAATAATTTCAGAGTGAGTGAGTGTAAGTGAATGTAAAGTTTATCGGCGCATGAGCCAAATATGGCTATGCTACGCCAAACAAAGATTTAACTGTGAAGAAATTAAAAAAAAAAAGACAAAAATTGGTTGACAAGGAGGGTCGAAAATAGAGAAGAATCGCTAGGGAAACCCGGGGAAGCGTCATCCGTGTTTACCAAAGAAAGTAAACCCCATGGGAGAACAATTTCAGAATCTCAAGACATTGGAAATTTAGGGAACTAAGGCTGTCGAAGGAAGAGAGCACTTAACTATTTATGGATTCTGCAACATTAAAAACGGAAAATTTGTTAGGCAACGATCGCTTGAGCGAAAGCGATGTTGGCGAGTCGGAACTTAGACACAGGGAAATCGACTTATAAAAGAGAACGTTGAATTGGGAATGGTACATAAAAGACTGTTTCCTATGGTTTTGAAGAGGCATCATGGGATTTATATTCCACATAAAATTTCTAGGTTACAATAACGACCCATTTGAGAAAATTGCACGTTAGCACCAATGTATTGTTAAGACAAGTATTAAACGTTTCTTGATTTGTACGAGGTGCAGGCATTTTCAGACTTGAAAAAAACAGAATCCACTTTGTCATATATATGTGTGCGTGGCAAAGTGGGTTCTATTTTTTTAAGTCTCTGTAAATTACTTTATATTATATATATATATTATTATTATCACTAGGCAATCAATTAACTTCTTTAATAAACTCCTTTCAATTCTCTGTGCTTTACGCAAGACAGGCTAAATTTTCAACTCGAGTAAACCATCCACAGCTAAAAGATCTTTTATTTAACTTTTTTTTAATCAAAAATAATTGATCCTCCTTCCATTCAAAGTATAATGAACAACCCGGGGCCTTCACTCGAGTAGTCATACGCCAAATAATGTAAAATTTTTAAAGCTTTAAATTAATTCATTGTCTAAATTTAACATCATACACGCAATCAGTTTCAACTCGATAGCTACACTTGCTCTCTTTTTAACTCTTTATATAAACTTGCAATGAATCAATTTTCCTACTTAAAAACAATAGGCAATTGTTTTTATGGTCGTTAACGATATCCTTTAACCTTTTTAAAATTAATAGTCCTTTCAGTTTCCCAAAGACAATCCATCGAAAGGTGCTTCCTTCCACAATGCCCCACAAGTAGTTTCATTTGTGCCAACGCAGAGAGAGGTAACTTTCACATTCCTTAAGCCGGCGTACTAGGTACGCTTGTTTTATGTAGGTATTAGAGCGATACTTTAAAATCCCAACCTGAATTAATATTAAAAAAAAAAAAAAAAAAAACTCTGCATTTGCTTTCGTACTATTATTTTAAAAAGGACCGCAGTTGCTCAATAGTCATGGTCATGAACCCTGTGGTTTGTGACAATCAAGTTGAATTGAAGATTCGAATTCTAATTCACTCAACGCTGTCATTAGGAATAATGGGAGTTGTTGTGCATTACATTGAACAAGGCCTCAAAATCCTTCTATATCATGATAAAAATTAGAAAAGTGATGTAACAGTTCAGATGTTAAACATGGCTCAAAATTACGAGGTCCATCTTTAAATGAATTTTAATAAGAAACTAAGTACATATGAAAGAATATTTTCTGCACCAATATCTCTTATCATATTGTCACTTACTTTAATGCAGTTAGTAGGCAGACTTTACATCTTAATTTAAGCTGCTTAGCATTATACTTAATCTTTGCTTCTTTTCCAGGCTGAAATATCGATTTCAGTTAAAGATACATAATAATAATGATACAAAAATGGAATATGAAAAGGAGAATTGTGTAATACTTGCTTATCAATAATGTATATTTAGTGTATTATTTTATTTTGCTTATAAAGTATCAATTGGGTATATAAAATTGTATATTAATAAAAATATTACGGGTATTTTTTCTCTATTTATTTATTAAATAAATTTTGTTTACTTTTTTCAATAAAGAAAAATTATTGCACATAATGATTATTAAGATAAGCAATGTGTTGTTTTATAATTCTGTAAAATAATGTACTGGAATTAACATACACCTCAAATTCATTTAATGATAGTACTTTATTTACAGTAAGAATAAGAAAAAAGATATGTATATATATATATATTTCAATACAGATAATTCATAAAATACACAATATTTTGTACAAGTTAAAACATGTAACAAGTATATAACATTTAATCCCATGATTGCAACAATATTGATAGATATAAATGCATTTGACTAAGCTAACAGCAATATACATAGAGATTCCAGTAAAAAAAGATGGACATATATATTTAAAATTGACAATATTGATATATCAGAAAGAGAATAAAAACACAACAGTTAACAATTAACTTGCAAGTCTTTCAATATAATTTTAATTGTATGAATGTGATGGTTATATGGGTTTTATTTTTAGATAAATTTAAGAATAATTAGCTTTATAGAATTACAAAATGATTTGCAAATGCATTCAATATACAATAAATTATGAGATGAAACACAATTATTTATTTGATAATTAAAAATAACATATCAATTGATAACAAAAGCTAACTCTCCCAATAGATGCCTTGCATTTGAAAGGATATTTGCTCTCATGAAATTTTTGATGAATTTAAGAATAATTAGTTTTATGGAATTACAAAAAAGATTTACAGATACATTCAATAATAATAATTTATTAGATGAAACTCAATTATTTATTTAATAGTTAAAATTAATATATTAATTGATAACAAAAAATAACTATTCAATAAATGTCTTGTATTCGAATGGATACTTGCTCTGATGAAATTTTTTATGAAGGTATTAACAACAATTCATCTACTTTACTACAAATTAGAATAATAAAATACTTCTTGATATTTTAAACAATTTTTTTAAGGTTTTACAATGGATAGTATTTCTACTTATTGAAAAATTTAAGAGAGAGAATATTCTAACACATTAATGGTTTTAACTATACTAATTGATTATAAGTATATTAATGCACAAAAACTGCATTAAGTGCCTCCATCTCTAACAATACAGTTAAAGGATATACAATATATATTTTATCTAGATACTGCAAAAATTCACAAATGATGCTGCCATGAATACCCATAAAAGTATAAGAAAAATTGAAAATTTCATTTGAAAGTTGTTGAAATCTTGGCATTGTTTAACTACTTTCAGAAATAACATATGTATGAGCTTATTAAGAAGCAAATAAGAATAGTAAAATAAAGAGAAGTTAAAATATTGAGAAAATTAAAAGATAAAAAAATATATTTACAATTTGCAATAGTACTCTAATCTTTATTTCATTATGTCTAAAATAAATTTTCAATAATTTCATCACTTTTTAAAAGGGCAGAAAACAGCCTTCAGAAATAAGTAACAAAATTTCTAAAAAAATTTAGCTTCAAAAATTTCCATTGTCTTAATTATTTACAATAATTTCATTTTGGCACAATTTGAAACTTTTAATATTTAAATCACAAAACAATTTGAATAGATGGCTTCATTCAAACTGTTAATTTTAAATGTCATTTATAAAATGTAAATTCAAAAACAAATATATCTAAATATGGACTTTAATCTATTTTTAAAATACCAATTATTTTATTGGCAACAATCTATATAGTAATTTAAACAAGATACAAGTATTCCAGTAAATCATTCTAAAACATTTCAACATGCTTTCAAAAAAGAAGTTTGGCGTAAAAGTTGTCAGAATTTCCTCTTTTTTTCTTTTCTAATACTAATTAACAGTAAATAACATGGTTTAAAAAGCAAAGAGTTTAATCTACATAATTTCACAAATTGAGCACCTTAGGACACATATGTGCTATGTACAAAAACATCATTACAGTACATGCATCAGTTTGTCTTTCAATCAAACAGAATTTTACTTGAGCACTGCTAGAGCAAATACTGAGCCTATAAATATATCATGATAAAATGATTCTTGTGTATAACATTTATGATATGTCTCTTCATGTTTTATTGTTTTTTAAAATTATATAAACAGTGAAGCCTTTATAAATTAACTCTAAATTATCTTAAAGGTAGATCGTAAACTTCTTCTGTTTCGCACTTTTTACAATCTTAAAAAAATATTATTTAACTGTAAAAATGCATCATTGTAAGCACTTAAAAATAAATTAAGAAATTACTTATTTAAAAAAAAAAAGTTAGCTGCACATCTGTGTCATGCGAAATGAGGTATTACTTTGAATTTTCTTAACAATAACTTTTATATACATGGGCATTTCTCACTTATATGATTTATTAAAATTTTAAATAAAACCAAGCTTTTTCTTTCAGCTAAAAATAAAGGGCAATTTAGAGCTAATCATATGTGAATCTAATGTGCAAACATTGATATAAAAATATAACAAAATAGCATTTTTTTAAAGGAATTCAATGAACAGTTTACAAAAATTGGAATGTATATGAAGTAACAACCAATGAAATCATTCTAACACACTAGATATTGAACTGAGATCAAACAATTACATATACACAATAAATATTTAACACGGTACAAAGGAGTTATTTAAAAGTTAATTGTTAATAATTTTACAAAATTGTTAATATAATCTTATATTTAAAATATATCATTGGAATTCAAAATAGTGTGCGCTATTGCATTTATCTCTAAATTAAAAATATTTCTATTGAATATGCATACTTTAATGCATTTATATACTCAATTAAATTCGTGATTGTCTATAATAAATAAATATTTTTTAAAAAATTCAATATTAAGAAACAAAACATAACACTAGAAAATATGATAAGAGAAAAGCATTGGATTAAAATAAATACTGCATACATTTTTTTAAGAAATCAAGAATACACATAAAAAATTATTTAATTACTATCTCAAAAAGTAAAATCAAGTGTTATGAATAGTAAAAAAAAAAAAAAAAAAACTCCTAAATATTTTTATGTGACACATAAATTATTGCAATAAAGACCATAATTTCTGAGATATCTATAACAGATTTTATTACTCAATTTCTTTCTTAATTATCATAAAGGCTTCACTGTATAGTCATTGCACTAAAATGAATAAGTGTAAATTGATATGTCTTGTTACACCCAATTTCAAAAACTATTCTTGATATATTTTTTATTGGGTTATTTTCAGAAAGTAATGTTGAATCATGTTAGAAATTATCTTTTATAAAAAATATTCAGACTTTTCCATTCAATAATGATTATCAAAATAGCTCATTTCCAATCCACTGATATGTGTTCATTATTTATTCATAACACTATAACCAGGAAAATATATAACAGTAAAACAAAATTTTACAAAATTTCTATCTAGTATCATTTTTTATAGTAATAACTGGATGCAAGTACAATTTTTAATAAATATTTTCAGTTACCCAGAAAATGAATTTATTATATTAATCTCTATGTCTATGATGCAGTCACAGTTGATAGTATATATTTATGGTAAGTAAATTTTACATGATATGCTTTATTAACAATATATTTTTCTTTTGAAGGCACTGAAATAGTTAAAAAAAATTTAATACAATTGGCACAGAAAGATGTAATGCATAAATTTTTATTTTTCTAAAATGTTTATGATTTTTATATCAGCAAAATTCGAGCATCTTCAAACAATCTCTTAATTGCTTCAAATATTGAATTAAATTTTTTTTAATGTATTGGTATATTTCATATTCAAGTTGATAATTGAAAGGAATAAAAATAATACATATATATTTTACTAGATATTAACTCAATTTAGGAGGATGAAAGTATTTAATATCAATATAACTATCTGATCTAATTTTTCCAAAAAAAAAGTTGGAAAACTAGCAAGTTTAATAAAATTAATTATTCCGTAATTACATATCAAAATATTGCAGGTTGCTTATAATAAATTATTTCCCATAAAATTACAACTTAATATTTTAATAGATTAGCTCTTTCAAGTTTTATCTAACACACACAAATACATATTAAATTTTAACAGATCTAAAAATTTTACATTTAAAGTCCTTCACATTAAGGTTAAGAAAACATCTTATATTTTATATTAGTATATAATTTTCATGAAATGTTGAACTTACATATAAAATTTCAACAATCCTATATAGATTTGCATAACATAACAACTCAATTTTGACATGTTGACCGCCCAGATAATTCAGGGGAAATAAATATCTCTTATGAATATTTAACACACTAAGAATGCATACATTTTCAAGGAGTTGGGAGGAAAAATTAAACATAATTGTGGTGCATGTGCAGAACTTGATTCTCTTAATTCTTAATGTTCTGAAAGAGTGTGCATCTGAAAAGTGCTCATCTCATATAGTATGTTCTGAAAGAGAAAAAATATTATAAAAATCTTGGTTCAAACTTTTTTTTTTCTCCTTTTTTTAAAAATTTTTGTTGCATTATCTAAAAATATTTCCTTCTTCTAATGCTAAAAATTTAATCTTTACTTTTTACACATTCATTGAAGAAAATTGAATACATAAATCAATATTATTAAAGGATCAAAATATATATATATATATGGCTGTAGATATAACACATATTGCATTTCAGATTTTATTTATAACATTTCAATTAATTCAACTAAAATGTATATGAACAAAATATCACCCAAGAAATTCTCAAAACTTCAGCAATAAAACCGTATTAATTAAATAGGTTCTTGGGTAACATCATAAACACGTTAACAATTTTTTTTTTACAGAAGAATGATTATTTATGTAACAAAAAAAAAAAACTATTTATTACAAGCATGTATATTTGAACAGACATAGTCCAGTTTTACTTTTTCTAAAAGATTTAAGCGAGTTTCCATGTTTTTTTTTCTTCTGGTGGAAATTTTATCATAATGTTTTATCAAAGCAACTGCTTCTGATCTTGATACCACATAAATTCAGTTAGATATGATTCAAGACAGTGTTAGAAGGAGTTTCTGTGCTTTTTATATCCTCATTTTGCCAACCCTTACAATTTTTTTATGTTGCAGATCCAGAAAAAATTGATAGCACAATTTTTTTTTAAGATTTTAAGAATGATTGGTTATTGTGTTTATTACTCTTAATCTAAAAATTAACTAAATATTAACTTAGGAATCAAATTCACATTGAGAACTAAAAACTTACAGAGCAATAGATAGCACAGTCCTGTGCTTGAACAAAATTGTTTGTTTGGTTTCATGGGATATAGAGCAACATAGCTATTATCCTCACATGCTTGATTGATTTTTATGGTATACAGTGTAAAAAAAAGCTATTAGCCCCACTTGGACACAACAAACAGCTTTGAAACAAAACAACAAAATAAATGCTTTTAAATTTAATTGGGACAATCAGATGGGGATTTCCTTTTCCAGTATTCTAATTTGTCCAAGTGTGAAATTATTACAGGGAGGGCACGTGCCCTGAAGCCTGCCTGTAACTGACAGTTCTGTACATATTAATCAAAAAACATTAATATTGATCGGATAGAATATAGTGCACTATGTAATTTTGGCAATTTTCATTAACATGGTTGTTATAATATACAAGTACCAAAAATATTGCTGTGAATCACTGGATAATGATAAAATGACAAACTATGCAATACCAAACCAATCTAACCTTCTAAAGATGTCCCATAAAGTAAAAACAAGATATAAATATATTTAAAATTGCAATAGTTTATAGTCATATCAATTCAAACCCATTAAATTCAACAAGGTTATCTTAGTAATTTTCTGGGGACAACGAACTGCCATGCCACTGTTCATAATAATGAAAACATTTCACTACTAATTACAAGAAATATTTCTAACTTTAAATCTATTAATAATTTAAAATTGCAAACAAGGCAATTAGGTTTTGATGACCCACATATATCATTAAGTAAAATTATTTTAAGAATTAGAGAGCATTAAAATGTTGTAATAGTTTATTGAAGAGACAAAAAATTTTTTTGTAAAACAGTTTTTCAAATCAAACTACTTACTGATCAAATCAAATTATTAGCAGATAGACATTTTGTGCCATGAAACCTATTAAATATTTGACAACTATGCAGAAATCAATCTTGTTGACAATGATGTCAGGAATGTTAAACTAAATAGTAATAGACTAGAATCAGATCATTTTTAGAAATGATTCCAAGTTATCATCAAAGGTCAATGACAAGAATGGAATTTGCATTCTGCCTTTGTTATGGAGAATATCACTTGCCCCCAAATGATGGTGTGATAACAGATAGAATCAAACATTAAACAATGGTTACTTCATGCCTAACTGTAATGTAATTTATCTACAATCAGGTACTGTGGTGTACAACACCCGATCTTATACCTGGAACTCTGCCAAGAAGTAAGAGAAGTAGAAAAGGCCCTCCAAAAGACTTTTCTTTCTTTGTCCCTTAGTTCTTGAAACCAGAGTGGCTACAATGCCTTACAGACCTGAAGTGCAAGTAGGTGTCAGAAACCCTATTCAGGCATAAGAAATATACCAAATCTAGGGCCATATGACATCAAAATCACACCATACAGTATTGATCTAGAAGTAACCCCCACTTTAGTGTAAAAGGTGCATCTTACTTAGGATTTAAACTAAAAACCAATTCTGTATCCAAAAGCTTGCCAGTAAAATAACCTTTACGGATACTTATGGATGGTACTCAATGATATAGAAAAGCTGCTTCATCTTTGATAAGATGATAGTACCAAACCAGACTTAATTGTTGTGGTGAAGAGTATAAAATACAGAACAAAAATCAATGCATTATGCACTTCTGGGTGTGTTTCAACTTCCATCTTTATAGCAAATGACCCAACAATATATTAAAGCTTCCAAGGACAAATATTTTTCTTTAACCACTTGTTTAAAGACTGATATAATCATTTACATCATCCAACATTACGTTTAAGCAGAAAAAAAAAAAAAAAAAAGATTACTTCAATATTTAGTAACTTTTAAATACTTCTTCATCAATCGGTCAAAACATACTTAAAATTCTCAAGCAGTTGGAATATTGCAAATAAGATAATAAAAACCAAATATTCCCAGATACAAAGTAATATTAATTAAGTAAATACAGAAAATAACATTAGTACAACAACTTACCAACATCAGTAACGATTCTAGACGGTTTATTTAAATCAGATATGTGTGTCACAACAGGAATGGTTGGACTTGCTCTAGATGGTACATTAGATCCTTGTTCACTCCCACTACTACTTGTACTTCGCTTCTTTCCTAGCATTGAAACACCCATAGTTGGCAATGTTGGAGATCGAAGATCAATTAAGGGTGTATCTTCAGCAATTTCAGCTGCTGAAGTAGGAAGTTTCATGGTACACTGAGGTTTTATTTGAGTTTCAACATAATAATAACAACTACCAGCAGAAGATATTGTGCTACCAGATGAACTACTATTCAAACTACTACTACTACTATAACCAAGACTGTCAGTTATCGAATTATTAGTGCAATTTAAAGCTGTTGTAAATGAATCATCATTATTTAAGCATATGTTGGAGGACATTGTCGAAGATACTTCTTCTGATTGATCATCAATGGCAGAAATACAATATTCTGAATCAGTCTGAGCTGAAGAGCTTTTAGTAGTAGCAGAGTATGATTCTGTTGGTGGTTTTGGAATGTTCATCATCAAAGTAGATATTGCAGGTTCTACATTTTTACCATACATTTTTCTAATATCCTCCATTTGATCATTTTCACAGTTTTCAATGTATTTACTACTATAAACATTGCCTTGCAAATCATTTTTGTTATTATTCACTCCAACCTGTCTAAATGCTGAATAATTATCAAAAGTTTTGGTTTTTAGAGGATTGTTTTCTTTTATTGGACAAAAGAGATTGTCTTTTGGAAAATAAGAATTTGTGCTAATATGATTGACATTTTCAGAAATGTTATCACTTCTATGATCTTTATCTTTACATGGCAAATCATATTCAAATTCTTTTTCTGCTGGACATAAAAAAAATCTATCTTCTGGTTTTTCAAAATGAATAACTTCATTTGAGCCTAAATCTTTCATTTGATTCTTCTGAAAAGGAATTGTTTCATACATGTGTTCTTTTTCAGAACATTCATCTGAATATCCTCCATTTTTTTCATTTTCTGGAGGAGAGCTTACACTGCTCTTATTTGATAATTGAGAAGTATACAAATTATGAATCTCTTGACTAGTAGCAGATTTAAAAACATTAATATTTCGAGAAGGTAAATTAGAGGATGGAGGCAAATCAACTGGATGTTCATGAACAGAATTTGCAGCATTCTTTTTCAAAATATGTGGATCAGATACTTGATTATAGTTCTGAAGTTTCTGAATAGGATGAGGAATTTGTTGACATGGTGCTACTTGGTAAGATTTAACAGGAATGTTATAATTACAGTTTTGAAAAGGTACATTTCTCTGAGCATTGACAGTTGTTTTTGGTGGAAGTCTACTAGGTGGTTTACAGTTTGAAGTTCCATTTTGAAAAGAATTTTGAGATTGCATGTGATTCATTTGCAATGCATGATACATACGAAGAGCAAGTTCATCAATAACTGCAGAATTTGTAGCATTCATTTGTCCTTTGGTAGATCCATTTCCTTGGCTTTGCAAGAAACGTTGTCTTTGGCTAAGCATATTGTACATTTCTGCTAATTGTCGAGTAAAGTGAGGATCCATTCCTTGAAAAAGAGATGGACCATTATGGAGAGGTTCTTGTTGATGACAGTCAGGAGCAGATACAGTGCTCAATTCTTCATAAATTTCATATTCCTCTGAGCTACTATCATCATCAGAAGACATGGCTATATTATTAAAACTTAAAGATTTTCCAGATGGAGAATAGAATGCTGCAGGATATCCAGATTTTTGATATCTACGCAAGGTTGTGGTTCCTTGAGAAGCTAACTTGTTCATTTGCCGAGCTCTCTGATAATGCATATTGTTTCGGGAAGGAGGAGTTATTGGTTGTAGATGTTGAGCATATTGAAAATTGTTGGTATGTTTTGCTTTCAATGACACAATTTTACTTTCATGCATTTCACATGGATACTGAGGGATTTTTGCATAATTTATACACTTAGGGTGGATATAATTGTCAGTTATCTTTGAATTGAATTGTGATCCACAAATTTCTCCATTGATAGGCTGCGATTTCGGATTTCTTATTGGATTAATATTACTGGGGTTTAAACCTGAAATACATGATTCATTTTTTTACTTCATATAAATGTAAAAAGTACACTTTTTAAATATTTATTAAAACATACAATTTCAAACATAGTTATATATATACTTTATGTATAGTTTCAAGTATTACAACTAAGTATCATAACATTGTTCTAGTTCAAATGTTATGTGAATAGTATTTTTAATCATATGAAAGAGGTCTTCATGACTTAAAGATATATTACTACTAATACATTTTTGTACAGTAGATATCTTCTTAAGTACAGCTAAGCATTTTATTATCTAGTTCAGAACTAGGGTATATGTAAGAAGTTTTAAAACAGCAATTTAATTCTTTACTTCAATCAAACCCAAATATCAAAAGATGATATCTTATCTCTTAGAAGGGTAAATATATACCATTTATGAAATACTTCTATATTATTTTTGCTTGTTTGATATAATGATTAATAATCCTGTGTGGTTCCAGGATTTAATACTTAATCATATACACACATATTAGAATATTTCTAAATTCTTTTCACTTGAAATATACTTTAAATTTCTTGCGTGTGTGGCAAAATTATGTTTATTTAACTTGATTGTAATTTTTTAAAACTATTGGTTTGATTTTAGTTTTGATATTGAAATTATGTTTAATACATATTCTTGAGTTTCTTTTACATTGAATTTAATTACGATTTTTTTTTTACATTATAATACTTTGTATATTTTAAATTTTGACAATATTCTTAACTTGAAAGATTTTGGGTTTTTTGATTTTTCACTAATTGTTTCAATTAATTCTGTAACACTTGCAAATTAATAGTTCCAATATTTTAATTTTAATTAGTTATAATTTATAATTAGTATGATTTTATGTACATGTTAAAATTACGTATGCCTTTTTTACATTGATAATTATACACACAGATATATAAATAAAAATATAATTAATAATACTTAATAAATATATGAAATAAGCATGTCTCTTAACTAATAATAAATTACAAAACTATAAAAAAAATTAACCAAATTATATATATATATATATATGTGTGTGTGTGTGTGTATAATTCAATTATGATTCCCTTATCAGTTTGACTTAAAAACATTATGATGAACTATTAATATTATAAATATGAATGAATATCCTAAGAGATCATGCATTAGAAAATTTCCAATGCAATATTTAGTTATAAAAAGCATTTTGTTCATTCATGCACTTGTAAATGAAAAAAAAAGACATATCTCACAATATGGATAAATAGAATTAATCTTTTAATAAAGAAAAATTCTTTAGAAAAAGAGCACACAATCAAAATTTCAATTATTCATTTTACAGACTTAAAAACTAAAAATTGAAGATTATTACCTGGTTTTTTGCACTGAACATTTTGCATCTGAGATCGGTTATGCAAAGTATTCTAAATAAAAATAATTAAGGAAACAAAAATTAAAGAATAAAACAAACAAAAAAAAAAAAAAAAAAAAACAAATAAATAAATAAAATAAAGGAAAAATTAAGGAATACAAAAAAATAAAGGAAGAAAGAAAATAAAGTATCAATTGTAAAAAACAAAATTAAAACAAGATATAAAAACATAAAAAAATAATATTAAGGTCTATAACTTAAAAACTGGAATTTTTTTTATGAAATTTGAGCATTTATTAAAGAAAATATTATACAATTCTGTTATTCAAAGTATTGTCCATTGGAAGTTACAGTATTCTCCATCTTTCTGGCAATTTGTGGATACCATCCAAAAAAAAAAAAAAAAAGGTCATCTTTTCAATCAAAGAACAAATCAAGCCAGTTTTTGATGCCTTGGACTGAAGTGAGGAGTATTCCGGAAAGTGCATACTGCATCAACCAAAGCAAATGGTAGTCAGAAGGCGCCAAGTCTGGACTATATGGCAGGTGGGGCAGAACTTCCCATCTGCTATTTTCCAAATAGCTTTTAATGCGTTGAGCATTCTCAGGTTGGAAAATCAATGTCTCATGCCTGGTCTCCCATTCTGGCCCTTTTTCCTTCAATGCTCTCTTAAAACGAATCAGTCGTTTTTGATACAGCTTTCCAGTAATGGTTTCATCCAGTTTTAGAAGCTCATAATACACAACACCCTTCTGGTCCCATCAAATACAGAGCTTTATCTTGGCAGCGTGAATATTCTTCTTCGGTGTCGATTTGGCTAGACTTCACATATAATTTGTTGTGCTTCAAGTTGTCATTATGAATACATTTTTTGTCGCCAGTAACAATTTGATGCAAAAATGACTTCTTTTTATGACACTCGAGCAGCATTTAAAGATATGCAAAATTGCCTTTCCATGTATCTCGGCTTCAACTCATATGGCACCCAATTTCCTTGCTTTTAGACAAATCCCAATGCTTTTAGGAGCTTGAAAATAGCCGCTTGAGTAACACTCAATGATTCTGTAAAAGTCTTGATCGAGTAATGTTTCCAATTCTTCATCTTCAAACTTTTTCCTCTGTCCACTCTTTGTCTTTCATGTCAGAATCGCCACTTTTAAAGTGTCGAAACCATTAGAAACGTATTTTTGCAAGAGCATATTCACCATACAATTCCACAAGCAAACAATGACTTTCAGCTACAGTTTCTTTGCAAAAAAGTGACTCGGCAAAACTTCTCGCAAATGCTGTTTCTTTTGCCAATTTTCAAAATTTTCCAAGATTGAAAAAAATATGCACACAAGCAAATCAAACAATGTTGACTGATTTTGATAGCTTATGAATAAAGCTTCAAAATGACATGTATGTCAATGATTTGCTACAACGCATGCACAAGTGTTGACATCTAGTGTCAATTTCCGGTTTTAAGTTATAAACCCAATAATTTAATCATTAAAAAATATAACAAAAATATAAAATAAACAACAGTTTCAAAATTAAGTGATTACCCTTACTTGTTTGGGGGATGTTACAGGTTTTTCAGATTGACTGCTATTAACTCTGTAAAAAAGAAAATGAATTTTTTTTTAAAAAAAAAGGCATATCACAATCAATATATAACAAAATGGAAATTCATTTACTTTTTCTATGTTATTATTATATTTATTACATTATATCTTATCATAAATATTTCAGAGTAGCAATTAAATAAATTGCATTTCTGAGTTACATTTATAAAATACTAAAATTCCAAAACATAATTTATCTCGTTTTAAAACTTCTGTGACTGAATTCCTGAGCAATTTAAAGGATATCATCAAACATCCAAGTTAAATCATGACAAAAAAAATTGAGCACACAGGAAAATAAAAATTTAATTAGTTTTTGCAAAAAAAAAGTAATTTATGACATTAAAAATATAATATGTATTGAATTTAAAATATAACATAACATTATTGTTTACCTCTCACTGAAAACTTTAGAATTAGCTGTTCTTTTCAGACTGCGTAACTAAATAAAGAAAACATGTAAATGAGTAATGTATTAAAATTAGATATATGCAAAGATCAAAGAAAGGTAAGAATAAAAAAAATATGAATGTATCACTAAAATTGCAAAAAAATGTTTTAATTTATAGGTAAGCAGAAAGGAAAGATATGTGAAAATTAAAAATATTAAACAATGTGAGAAAATGCTTATTTATCTTCAGTTATTCATAACACACACAGATTAATAAATACAGATAAATGCTACATTACATCATTCAGCTGTAATACCTTTAAATGCAATTTTTACACTATATGTATTTTTAGGTACAAAAAAGCAGAATTTCTTTCCCTCTCTCTCTACCCCCCGCCCCCACAGATAAAAAAAACTGTTATTACAATATTACAAAGCAAGTCCAATAAATTTAGCTTACAGAAGCAAAATTTTTTATGTTGAAGATAGTTTTTATAGAAGTTTTATTGTATGTAAAAATTCCTTGATAAATAGTTGAAATTATAAAGAAATTCAATTAGTGATAGAATTAATCATTACTAAATACATTAGAAAAACATTTTTGTCTGGATATCTAAGGAATTCAACTCAATTATAAATTTATATCACTTCAAAACAAACAAAAAATAAAACTTTTGAATTTTTTATTTAAAAAACACTCTCTCTCTTTTAGAGATGTAAAAATTCATCCATAAAAAACTTTTTTTGAAAGATATTTATTTATAATAAGCATTTAAAAGGATATTTTACATCATAGAAAATTATAGCCATGTATTCAAATTTGGAGGGGAAAAAGTTTATCTTAACTAAACATTTTTAATTTTTCAAAAATTAATAAATCAACAGATAAAAAAAAAAGTTTGCAATTTTTTAACCTCAGAAAGAGATGGTCTGCCTTCCCTGAAGGGGAATTGGAACATAGTCCCAGAAGTTTTCTTTATTTTTGGAGAACCAGTAATACTCCATTTTGGACTTTTTGGGGATCCATTTTCTTTTGGTGCAGAAGAACAACTTGGTTGAGAGCTAGAGTCTGAACTGAAAAGCGTTAAAGCATGTTGTAGAAGTCCAGCTGTAAGACAAAATAAATAAATAAATAGTAGCAATTACAACTTAATTTAGAATGTGGGTTTGGTATGAATTAATACTGGTTCAAAGTAATTAATGTAAATTGAGTTTCTCTTTTTCTATCACTGGTAATTCAAAAAAAAAAAAAAAAAATTCAAATGAAACTGGTACATCAATAAATTACTAGAAATTCTAAGCCATGCATGCAAAATAAAAATTCCAAATAATAAAACGTTTTGATTCTGATATAATGTAACAAAAGCAAATGAAAATAAATTGTATTCTGAGTATAAATCACATAAATAATACAATATTAAAACAAATTATAAATAATACTTATACATGAATAATTTTCCACAATGAAAACAAGTATAAAATATATAATTAAATATATTTTCTATTTGTCAACATGTTTTAAAAGATAAGCAAGTGAGAAAAATAACTAACTGATTAGCCCTTTGATCTTCTAATTGTGATCTAATTTATCTACAACATTATCCGATCATGAAAAAAAAACACTTTCTTTCTACTTCCGCATTCGATTTAACAATTATCAAATAATCATATGATATATATTTCACCCTTATATTTTCCTGTTGAAAATACTCCAGTTCTTTTTTAAGGATATTAATAGTATGTATGTGGTAGACTATCATGTAGTATTTCTATTTTGATCAATAAGTTAATCTTCTCTTTTATAGGTAGCATAATTAAAAATGTTGAAGGAAAAGCATATAAGTCATGTACATAATTTACAGAATTATCAGAAAAAAACAGCTTAGAGTTACTGGTAACAATTTGAGGCTATAATAAGCAAAGGCTCTATGGTTCTTCAGCAAAGTAAAATATTTATTCAAACAATAAACATCTAAAATATAAGCACAAGCTAATATTACTGAAAATCAGAATAACACTTAATAATATTTATATAAACTGCTGTTAAAAAACATCAAGAGGTTTAATAATAAATTAGGCTTTAGAACTCCTAAAAATTTAAAAAATGAACTTTACATAATTTCTAAAATTATACAAGAATAAAGTGGTGTTTTATACATATACATTATCAATTTTATGTAATGTTTTTAAAAACATGTTTTCACTTATTTTTTTTATTAAAAAAAAATCTCAGTTAAACAGTTTTATTTGTTACCACTGACACCAGATTAAGTTTGTGTTAAAATAAACATGATCATATGCATAATTTAGATCAAAAATAATAATCTTAATTGAAGGATAATGAAAAATCTTACATTAAAAATATGTGATAAAGTTAAAAAAAAATTAGTATAAAATGAAATTTAAGATTTTTTTTAACATATTACAAACTAACAATCCTGAAGAAATACACAAAGAAAATTGACGCATTCATGTGTTATATAAAAACATCTAAAAAGTAACCAATTGATAACATTAATATAACTTCTAAGTCCATTATATTAGTCCACTTAAGAGAATCAAAAATAAAGCAAAGAAATTTTGTTGGTATAGAGGAGATATATATTGAAGGTGATAATAAGTAAATATATATTACATCAAAATAAAATGTTTTACAGCATCACTCTTGTTACTTAATTGCCATACCTTGTATAATTAATAATAGCAAAAACAATTAAGTACCTTCAGGTTTTTTCTTCTGCCTGTTGACCCAATCAGCTAATTTTTGTTTGGGACTCTGACTTCCTGAAGGTGGAGTTTCTTGAGGTACAGGTTCAGCATTGTTAGAAGCATTTTGAGGAGGAGCTGTGATACGAAGAGGTTTCGAAGGACTATTGGAAGGTAATGGCACAGCAACAGCTGCTCGAGCTACAGTTTCAGAATTTTTTAAAGCTTCTTGCCGTTTTAAATGTCCAGTGTTAAATTTTTCTTGAGGTGGCTTTAAAAATTTTCCTTTAGTAGATTTTTCATCTTTCTCAATTGTTGAATTACTTTTATCTTTATCATCTGTTTTTGGTTTTTCTTCTTTATCTTCTTGAGCAGAACTTTGAGAATCTCTTTTAAAAACATCTTCTAAATCAATAGTTTTATTAGGATCATAGGAAATGGTTCTTAAGACTAATTCTTTACGCTTAGAGTTATTACTAATCAGTTCTTCTAGGCTGACTGGTGCCTGTAAAGCTGTAGGTGATACTCCAGTAACTGTAGCCCGACGGCGTAGTCTGTTTCTTGGTTTGTTCACGGCAAATAATTTTTCCTTCTCTAATGCTAGGCCACCATTTACTTCAGAAACACTGCTAGCTTCACCTCTGAAAAGTAAAAATACAATATTTTTACTGACTGACAATCATAGAATTCTGAATACATTACAAAAAACATCATTCAAAAATATTATGCACTTAAAAATGCAATGTAAATATAAAAACACGAAAAGGTACTACTATAAATAACAAAAAATGAACTTTATACAATAAAAAAAATATTTATTAAACTCATAAGTTAATTGAAATTTTTTTTATGTCTCAATATGAGAATATTTACTAAGATTGGGGTAATGATCACAAATGTTATTCAATCCTATACAAGAAATTCAAAAAATAATAAAAATAATTAAATTAACAAATGAAAATAATTTATAAAAAAGTATAATTCTTAACAAAATTTGATAATAAATTAAAATTTAACCCCAAAAAATATTTTAAACAAAAATATATTGTTTATAATAACTAATCTTAAATTGAGTTAGAATCTATACTGAAATGACAAAAATGAAAATAAAATAAAGTTAAGTATATTATACATCATTTTTGTTACTTTCAGAGAAAAAAAATATTTCAAGAAAGAAACAGCATTTTGATCACTTAATTTTATACACTTCACATCAGAGCTGAACAATGAAATATTGGCAGCTGATCTTACAGTTTACGTAATACAAAAATGGAAGCAATAGAACTCCTGAATTCACCATGGCTGAAATGTGATATACAAAGTTTCAACAATATCATTTATTTAGACAGCCACTAAAACAAAAACATCAAATTGATTATGAAAGAAAACGAATTTCTTTGATTCAAAGCTAGTTCAACTTTTTTATTAACTATACAGTTGTTATTGCTACAGTGAATATAATAATGAAATAATATTAATTGATAAATTATTAACTTTTCTAAAAACCTATGCAGTTACCTTGTTCCAGGAGATCTAGGACACAAATCCCGAATATCTTTTCCTTTATTCCATTTGTAAAGTTTACGAAAGGCAGTTTTCTTGGAAGGTATGCGATATGGCCATAAAGTTATAACCTATATAAATAAAAGTATTAACAATCTGGAAAAAATCAAATGTATACCTTAAAAATGTAGAAACTAACTTAAGAAATATTTGAATTAACTTTAAGAAATGAATATCTGCCTCAAACATGAATAACGGTGAGCCTCTTTAATACAGCAGACATGCTCTTAACCAGTCTAACTTCAACCAACAATTCAGTTAAGGAGGTAACAAACATTGGAGCTTGTGATTAGCATAAATTTTTGCTAAATATTCAATACAAATGAACAATGAATGTACTGTAACCAAGATTATCTGGAATATAGGGCTAACAGTGTAACAGTACAAGGACTTGAACTTATCAAAGGCATGAGATCCTGCACTAGCAAATTCATGATATTTAGAAATCCAATCTTTCTTAATTCACTATTTTAATTTTGCTTTTTTCCCTTGAAGAAATATTTCATTTTGCATCCTTTTAAATTCTTAAAATACTAATAATATATTAAATACATTACAATAATTTTGATTGTTTTTGACAAACTTGGATTTATATTACAGTTATAAATATATAACTCAAAATAAAAAGGATTGCTTCAACACTAAAGAAAATTGTAAGCAGTTTTTAAAAATAAGATATTACATCAGTGAGGAGCTATTTCACTTCTTAGTAACTTTATTTATTGAATCAAAATTTTCCAAGCTCCTAAATCATGCAGACATTACTAATAATTACAAATAAAATATTTGAGAAAATAAACAATTTTTATTTTTAAATATTGTTTGTATATGTTAATTAAGTTTAAAGTTTATCTAGATTTTAATGAATAAAAATACAAGTTATATATCTTTTTTATTATGCGATCCATTTGAAGGATTAAGTGAGAGAGAAGAAGTAATAGAACATTGTGTATTTTTAATAAGGTGGTTTTTTTTTAATATGAAGTACCATACCAATTTATGCTATTGCAATAAAAAATTAAAGTGTTTACCGCTAAAATATCTTTGTTTTTTAAAACTGCCTTTTTTAACAATAAAATGATTAGAGCATCAACTTTATAATGCTTTATATTGCATTGACCCTGACTGTCACATGGGCATTATTATTGTTTTATATAAATGCATATAGTCTACTCAGTCACAATAATATGAGAAATTAAACTATTTTTCAATACAAAATGAATGATAAAAATACAAAATATATGAAAAATATAATTACTTGAAATAGTACACTCCAGAATAATTTATAATTATGTAGCTTAACACACACTAATTTACAACAATGCAAATATGTAAATTAGTTATTCTGGAACCTTATAAAGTAATATTTTCAGTGTTTTCACATAATTCAGTTTTATAAACTAAAGTTGTAATTATCTAGTCATATAAGGTTTGATTTGTTTGATGGCTGGTAAATGAAGTGTATAATTAATATTTAATAATAATATATAATTTAATTTAATAATGAACTCTTAATTTTCAATGTTGTGTGTGTGTATGTGTGTGTTTAAAACTCTTGAGACACAAAACCATTTTAATTTCACTTTTTCTAGTCAAATATTTCATTTCGATATAATTACTCAGAGTAACAAATTTGTGAATAATATTTGAAAAAACAAATAATAATTAAAACTATAAATTTTTAAACTCCTGATAAGAAATAACATAAATTATAATTTTTATGTATGTATGTGTTTATGTATATATATTTAAAATAAAAAATATAAATTCATGTCAGGAATAAGAAAATTTTAAATGAAAAATAAAATTAGTGTTATAAACATTATGGTTAGTATAATCTATTTTTACTAGCAACTAGAACATATTACTCAAATTATGTATGCATATATATATATAAAGAACAGTTTCAAATTCATAAAGAACTTACTTGTCCAAGAACATTTGGATGTCGAGGTCGTTTTTTCAAAGTCAGGTGTACTTCAGACGGATGTTCTTTCATTGCACAGATAACATTTTTTAACTGCCACCCAACCTATAAAAATACATAAGTAGAAAATTTAATATTGTATAATCAAATACACAAACACATTTTTTATCAAGCAGACCTCTTTCCAGGTCCTGTACAGAAATTTATTATATTGTTCAAATGGGGGGGGGGGGAAAAATAAAAAATTTTTAGGTAAATTTTTAGAAAAAAAAAAAAAAAAAAATACAAAATATTTATTCAGTATTAATGTAAAAAAGATTAAAAAAATGCCTGTTTCTTTTAAAATTTTGCTTATGTAACTGATTTCAATCAATTATATAAATACCAGATTTGTATAAGTGCTAAGATTGCTAACTCACCACAGTTTGGTAATTAACTTGAATAATTTCATCTCCTTCTTCAACTTTTCCAGACCTATAGGCAGGACCCTGAATTTAAAACAGCAAAAATAAATAAAATATAGACAGATGAATTTATCCACAATCTGAATAATAATAGAAGGGGGGGGGAATAGATAAAAATATTTAAAGCATTAATTATTTTAATAAGACAATCATTTAAAATAAAATGATCAAACTTATTTTATTGTAGAAAAATAAAACTCAATACAACTGAAGAATTCATACATAAAATTAAAAGGAATATACACAAAATACAAATTTTTATACCTGAAATTTTATATCATCAATGATATGGATTCCACCATATAAAGAATTTATATGGATACCCTGAAAAAAAAATTAAATTAAAAAAGAAACTAAACATATTTTTACACCACTAATTCAAAATATTTTTTATTTTTAAATTTTATAAAGAAGTATTGATTTAAGAAAAAAACCTGTTACTCAAAAAAAAAAGAAGAAAGACATATACTAATATGCAAGATTGAACTATAATAAAATAATATGAGAGTAATACATGGGATAATATAATTTACAAATACTTTTGAAATAAAAGATTGATTTTATTTCTAGCTTATATCTTAAAAACTTTTTATAAGCCAATATCCAATTGAGAACATTACTTAAAAATGCGATTTCATCAATATCTAACTATTTGACAAAATTAGTGGATACAGTTAACAGATGACTTGATCCTTTGAAATAGAAGCTACATTTCTATCATTAATGGAAAGGCGCATAGAAAATTATCATTTTCATTATTTTATACAGAGGACAACTTAAAAAATTCATATAAATGAGGGGAAAAAACATCAAGTGTTTCTTAAAAATGGTTGATATACTTAAGATAACTCTCAAAATTACAAAAGGCATTAAATTTGATAATATTAATCAGAAATGCACTTTAAGTAATGTATTAATCATTCAATGTCACAATCAGGAACACAAGCCAGTCACCAATATTCTGCAGGAACATAATTTCCTGTACTGAGAGTTTTTTTGAGAGGTGAAAGAAAAAGGAATCCTCCTTTATAGAAGAAGAAAGAAATTTCATATATGTTTGACAAGGGAACCCCTTTTGCCAGGAAAAGTGGTTCCCCTAATTTTGTCAAAGAACTTTCCAATTCTACTGGTAGTCAAATATGTTTGTTTCTTTGATTTTGTTTTTAAAGGTGTTGATTTGGTTGTTTTATTAACGTTACACTAGAAGCAACATGAGGGCTATTGGAGACGGACCTCGTAATTTTGAACATTGGTCAAGTGACGAGGATGACATCTGAGCTGGCACCCCCTCTCCTAACTTTTACACCACGCCAATGGGATGACTTTGGACCTTGACATTTTTAACATGCATTAGCCTAAAGGTGTTGAAGGTGATTTTTTTGTGAACTGATGTAATATGCATAAAAATTTTAAAACTCTAACAGCAACTGTAAACTATTTGATGGCTCTCACAGATTCAGATGAAAAACTTGATATTTGTCAGTTTCCTCCTGACGTAAGTAATTACATTTCAGAAGAAGAGAGTTCTGATGACAATATCCTCAGTCCTGTTGTATTTGCTAATGTTTATGGGCACCTTAGCATTTTAACTAATAAAATGCCAATAAGCTAAAATAGTTTGGAAAATCAAGTTTCAGGATCTGTTTCAAAGGAACAAAGAAATAAACAAAAGAAACTTTGTAATTTTTTAAGAGTTAAAAAAAATGTAGTCGTCCACACCTAAACAGAAAAATAGGTCGGTGTTATTAAGCTCATCAAAAGTGAATTAACAGAGCAAACTGCAGAATTTCCACAATCAATGGAAGCATAATCTATTGGCACTTTTTTCAAATTCTTTTCCTAAAAATATATAAGTTATTTGGTCAAAATGACATCAACTTATGTTGCTCAAAAGCGGACTGGAAAAGATATTGCTAAGTTTTTGTGTTACTCTTATGGAGAAAATATCACCAAGTGCCCACTGAAAATTAATACTGAAGCACTTCTGAAGATAAAAGTGTCCCTATTACCTCAACTGTCATGCCAAGAAAAAAATTCAAAGAAATCAAAAGAAATTTTCATTTCATGTTAATGTGTATTGCAACTTGGTGACAAGAGGATAAAGTTATACCAATAAGTGATAAACTGATCAAAAATGAATTTTTTGGAATATTTCACAACCAGCTTAGTACTACTGAATCAATGATTCCATATTACAGCCCCCATTCCTCTAAAATATTTATTGGAGAAAACCAATTCGTTTTGAATTCAAAATCAGAATTATTTGTACTAATAATGGTTATCCATATAAAACAGAAATCTCTTTCAGGAAATAAGATGTGTGCAGTAAATACTGGATTTGCTTGAAATGAATGAAAAAAAGCATTCAAATTGCTTTTCTCTGTACCATAGAATAAAGATATGAAGTAAAAGTTTTTGATATTTATTTGAGCAAAATATGTTGTTTTAATATAAATTTAAAAATTTCAAATTAATTCATTCCTGAACCTAAATTTAATATATATAATAAATCTTACATCATTCTTATTACTTTGATTATTATTTAAACTACTAATCAATATATACCATTTTTGAATGTGCCATGTTTAAGTAAATCAGAAGAGGTCAGTATTCTCACACATTTGAGAACACCATAAAAACTTCTTTCCACCACTTAAATGACTAGCATCTCATTACTAAAGCAACTGAAGGCAAAATATGCATAGAAATATTTTAAAATATATCTAAATCTGAATTTGGTTAGTAAAATGTTAATTAACATGTGAAAATGTCATCAAAAAGCAATTTTTTTTAATATTTACTAAAGAATATGATTATTATTATTTTATATTATGTGTTTAGTACAAATTAAACATATAATAAATTCTTATTGGAAATGTATTTATCTTACCAAATCATCATCTGCCTTTCGTTTTATTTTACTAACTTCCAAAGAAGCAGGTTGTATAATTAAAGAATCATTGAAATCTTGAACCACTTTATCACTTTGAGCAGCAAGCTTTAAGCACTATAATTTGAAAAATACAAATATAATCAATACTTAAATGAAAAAACAGAAAGGGAATTATTTAATGTTAAATAACTAATATATATAGTATTAACAAAATACAATTACAATAATTTGTATGACAATAAAATACTTCAACAGCTCATTTGTAATAACTGGATAGATAAAAAAAAAAATCATACATAAAAAATATTTATTAATAAAAGTATTTTTTTTTTAAAAAAAAAAGTTAGAACAATAATTTAAAATATTTAATTAGCATACTATTTCTTTAATTGTTCCATGAGGGTTTTCTGCAAACTGATCTCTTTGAGCTGTTGAGGCCAACTCAACACTCAATTTCAAAATAGTTTTTCTAACATCAGAATAGCTCTCTTGTCCTACAAAAGGATACCTATGAGGGGGAAAAAAAGAATTTTTCTAAGTAGTTGTTCATATATTATTTGGTTAACAAACTTTGTAATTTTGTCAGCAAAATTATCAATGAAAAATGTTTATAGTAAGAATTAAATATATACCTATGAGAATAATTGGTACACATGTAAATTCATGTTAATCAATTCTACCAAACCAGAAAAATGTCACCAAATAATAACTGAATTGGTTATGACTGGTGCAAGTTGAATGTTATTACACCAACTTGCAAGGTCAATGGGATTTCACATATTTACTAAAGAGTCTTATCAGAAATGGAAAAAAAAAACATTTTTTTCTGCAAAATATTTATCAGATATCACTGTAACTGAACATTTAATTTTACTACATGTAGTTTTTTAAAAAACTTTCATTGAGGGGGGAAATGAAGCATGAAAAATAGTGTGACAAAAATTCAGAATTTATATTTAATTTAAAGATGCACATAATAGAGCTTACAGCTTGAAAATTCACAACCTGAAATATCACATTTTGACCTTTAAAAATTACAAATATATAGCACCTCTATGACTTATGAGAAATGATAATTTTTGAACTATCATTTAATCATTGCTCATTTTGACAGGAGGAAAGGAAGATAAAAATTTTGTACTAAAAAAGAGAAATGTATCTGAAAGCAAATTATAAAATATATAAATCCAAAAAGAGAAAATATTGATAATAGAATTGAAGAACTTCCATATCAAAACATGAAGTGGCAAGAGCAGATAAAAAATATATGCAAAAACAAGATAAATTTTGGTCAAGTAAAAAATGACATATTTTGTTCAACAATGTTTTGGTTAACTAAAGCAATAGTCCCTTGGGTGGCTAACAATTTTATTCTCATAGAGTTACATTATAGTACTGTTTAACATATAATATAAAAGCATAATAAAGATTCATTTTCTTGACATTTCTTTAAAAAAATTTAATGACATTTAAAATAATTTAAGAATCAGAAATTTAAAATTTCAGTTTAATACATAGCAAATGCTTTGTATGTAATTTAAATTATATTTCTGAACAAATAAAAATGAAAAGTAATGAAACTTAAGATTAAATACACGATTTTATAAGTTTATGTTATGATCTTTACAATACATGCATACAAATATAATTTTAAATATATTTATTTTTATCATGTAACAAATTAATTCATGATCCATACCTATCCAACCAAGATATTAGAGACTTGACTAGATTAATGATGTCTGACACTGCAGATAAAGTTTCAACAGATACACGTTGTTTCTTTCCTGTGTCTGCATAATCTTGGCAGACACGTTTTAAGTCATTGAAAAGGCTTTGGGCTTTACATCCTAATTTGAGTGCCAATGATTGTAGTGTCTCAGATGTTAGATTGTAATGCTACATATAAATGAAATATTAGTGTAAATCTTAATTTAAAATAATTTTTAGAAGAAAATTCAATTTCATAAAACATGTAGTTCAAAACATCTTAAAATCTACAGTTAATAACCATCTAAAAATCTATCAGGAAATGCAGTGAATGAAAAGTTACTTACTGTAAAAGCAGGACTTACAAAAAATGATTTCAATTATAAAAATTTGGTATTTTTCAATTAACAACATATATTAATTGGTGTCATATATGAATAATGTCTAAAAAACCTGGTTCCTTGTTAATTTGCATTTATATTACAGAATAATAACTCATTATAAGAGATAAGCATGTAACTATATTTAGTTCAGAATTATAACTGGCATCCATTAAAACAAAAAAGATTTGAAAATTTTATCATTTTAAGAATACTTAAACTAATAAATTTCTATATTTTTTTCCATTTGATTTTTTAAACATATTCATTTTAATAAAGAAGATTTTAGCATTATTATTTTTTATGGGATTTTAATAAGAATTATACATTGAGAAAATTATTAATTCTGACAAAAAAAAAACCAAATTTCTCCTTTTTTTTTTTTTCTCTCAAAAGAGAAGATTTTTCAAATATTATCAAATAAAAATAAAAATATTTCAATAATAACGAATAAAAATGTTTTCTACTAAATATAATTAAATATTTTTAATATTATTCACAAAAGAAATCACTAAATTAAGCCTGGAATATTCTTTTTAACTTTAATTATCTTATTCTAAAACCTTTTTATTTCACAAATTTTAAAATTGTGTTAGATGCTGTATTTGATTAAAAATACATGAATACAATAGCATTATCCAGTTTACAACTGTTTCATACAAAAAGGAATGCTACAATATATTTTGAAAAACACTTTTTATAATAATCACTTTAGAATTAATCTTTTTAATGATATTGTATTTTCAAGGTGTTAATATACAAAGGATTAAAGCATTTTTATTTTAATTTTTTATCATAACAAATGTAACATTTGTTTGATATTTGTAAGCCATAAAGAAAGAAAATAACTTTTGAAAAGAACAGTTAAAAAAAAACAGTCTTCATGAATAAAAATTTTTAGCTACTAAATAAAAAAACAGAATCATTAAAATTTTGAAAAACAGAAATATTTATAATATATTCTTTACTATTTAGTGGCCGTTTTGATTCATTAATTCAATTAAAAAAAAAAAAAAGACTTACCAATTGTCTAAGCAATTCAACAGCTTCAAGTACCAATTCTTGATGACCAATTTTGGTCATATTTAAGTTGGTAAGATCATCCCTGGCCAATGTCAATAACTGACAACCATTAACCTTATTATTTATGAAAAATTGAGTGTAAGGCTGAATTTCATCTTCAAGACCTATAGAAAAAATATATTGATGAATATTAAAAACTTACTAATATAAGTTTTATATGAATTACAAGCAGATAAACTTCAAAATATTTATGAAAATAACTTTCAAAAACAAGCATACATAAAAGAAATTCCCCTTTTTAAAGCAAAAATTTTGAAATAAAATAAAACACAATTCCCCTACAGACACATTTTTTAAAATTTTACAATGTTTTTTAGAAATATTTAAAAATTAGAAAATTCCAAATATCACTACATGAACTTTAAAAAGTACGGCATTGAAGAAATTGTTATTTATATGAAATATAAAATGTTCCTTAGTATTAAATTTCATTTTTTTTTTATAACTCCATTTTACTAGAAAAATTAATCTAATTGATATTTTTAGGAATGATATTTTTAGTTGAAAAATTCTGAATTCTGAGCCCTCTTATTTTATTTTTAACATTAATAAAAATTAATATATGTTTAAAAAATACACCAATTTGACATTTTAAAAATTATATATATATATATATATATATATATATAACATTATTATATATAAATTATTTTTACTGATACAAAAAATGTTAATTAAATACTTATATGAAAAAATTAATAAAAGAGATTATTAAAATTGGTGACATACATAACGGTGACGGGAATTTAAGACACTCCCATAGACCAATAAGTCTGAAAAAAGGTATATACATTTTTAAGATATTTCTACGTGTTTCTTAAAAATATAACTCCCTCCCCCATAAAAGAAGTCTGTATACATTATATTCTGTAAAAGTCTGTATATAAATATTTTAAGAAATCTGTAAATAAATATTTTAAAACAAAACAAAATAGTTTTGATTTACTTAAATTGGTAAATTTGTCATCAGGTTGAATACCAAATTAACTAAATAAAAAAAAAAAAAAATGCAATACCGTTTGACTGTTGTTGTTGCAATACCGTTTGACTGTTGATACAAATAAGAATTTAAAATAAAAATTTCTAAATAACGCAATAAATAGCAAAATTTACTTCTGTTAAACAATTATTTTATTTAAAAAAATAATAAATAACACACACAATATTTTATATTCAAAACTGGTAAGTTAAAATTCAATAAAATAGATAAACATCTATAAATCACCGAGATTTCCCTCACATTTTTTAATATGCTTAATTACTTAATTATGCAATTATAATTTATTTCGATCGTCTCATACTTTCACTTCTTATGCTTCAAATCGTTAATAGTCACATTATATCTACAATAGCGTAAGAAAATTGCTTTACATAATCAATTGGGATTTTAATACAATCCGATCCATCACACGAATTTATTTTGATATTTGTTTTGCACAGCCCACAATCAATTCCAATTTTAACGTATTTCCATTAATAATGGAAAGCAAAATAATGAAAAACAACAATTTATGTATATGTTTGCAAGAAGTAAACACAACTTTCTATCCTTTACACAGCTGAATGATCTTGAAGCGATATCACGATTTCCAGGAATAGGTTTTACCGCATCTTCTACACATAACATATGTCACTACCTACAAGGATACATTGTTGACGGTAACGATCAGCCCCAGGCAAGGGATTTAAAACTTACCCCGTAACCAATCTGCTACGTGCTCAGGATTCCATTCCGCTACATTAACGTAAGCCATCCTTCTGTCATTTTCAGCTACACATACGATTTAATTTTCATCCCGCAGGATGCACTTGATATGAAAAATCCAACAAGTGAGAAGAGGATACACTTGTCACAACGTGTGATCATCCGTATTATCCATAACAGTATATATCACTGACAGGTTACTGCGTAAATTATTTAGCACAAAAATTATACTGTCTTCAATTAAACAAATTGTGTTAATGTTTACGTTAAATTATTCCAAGCAATATTAATTAAATTCGTCAGCATATACACAAAACACTACTCTACTCTACGCGAAGAAAAGCGCTACTTCTGAGTCATAGTAAATAGCACCAAGTGCTCCGAGGATCATTCATGAAGAGGGTTGCAGAAAAAGCGAAATGAGCGTTTGTTCGCCAACGTCGCCAATAGTTGCAAGATTAGGGTATTTATGTTTTGCTGTGAAGTGTCACGCATTTACTTTTATCTTATTACGATGTGCGGAGAGATAAAGAAAACGAAAACAATTTTGAGCGCGGTATCTTTTTTAATGAAGCTTATTGTCTCGTGGGAAAATGACATTGAAGATAGACAAATGAGGCGAGTGTAGCAAGAAATCGAATTAGGAATTCTGTCATGTTTTTTTTAAGACATGGAATGTACTTTTAATGTTCATTCGACTGACGTTTTTTTTCTATTAAAACATTGATTACTTAAAAGTAATCTTTATTTTAGAATTCAGTCTTGGTGGAAAAAAGAGAAAAAAGGAAAAAAAATTATTCTTTATTTGCGAACAAATTCTCAGAATATCATTTTTATTTATTTATTTACTCATTTATTTTCCTTTCAGTTATTTACAATGAATATTAAAAGTCTATCATTTGATAAATTGATAAACCAATCTTAGAAACAAATCTTAAGAATTTTAAGAACTCGTCAGAAATTAATCTAGTTGATCAAAGTCTATCACTTTATGAATTCATAAAAATAAATTTTAAAATTTATAAAAACCCATGTTGCTAAAAAAAAAAAAACCACAGGAAAGTATGTAGAGTCATTTTAAAATTAATCTATAGTAAAAATGAACGAAAAAGTAATTTTTATTTGTAAGATATTTTAAAGGAAAATATGTTTCTATTTTATTTGACAAAATTTTATAGTATGAAAATAAAACAAATTCCATGTCATAAAAACGCTGAGAAATTCTTAAGATTATCATAGCATAATTGTGTGTTAAATTCGTAGTAATATGTTTTCTGAAATAAAGTAATTGATACATAATTTCTTTTTTTGAGATGCCATATAATTTGTATTCACTTAAAAGTTTTTGTTTTCAAATAAAACTTTTCCTGATAATGAATACGAGATTCAATTTCATACAGCGGAAACTTAAAGATATTTTATTTCATCTCAATAATAAAAGTAAAGTATGAATTTGCCTTTTAGTGATTAATATAAAGGAAAGCCTGTGTCAGTCAAAAAGATAGAAATATTTTATTTTGGACACATTTTGTACATTTTTCTAATAGGATAAGCGTTCGCGATATATGATCCATTTTAAAATAAAGTAATAAATAAAAAATACAAATTGGTTATGGTTGAAACTTACAGTAATCCATTTTTGATCAGATATTCAATAATCAGTCTAAGTAATTTGCTGAAAACTTTAATTTTTGTCAATTTACAAATTATTATCGTAGGTAAGTCAAATAAAAAGGCAAATATATTTTAATAATGATATAAAAATACAACTGGTAAAAATTTATAAAGTTAAAAGGAATAAAAAAAAATGTAAAATTATAAATCCAAATATAATATTATAAGACAATAACCTTTGCGTATTTAAAATGATGGCTTTTGATTTTTTCTTAACAGTCCAAAAAGCAATTCAGTTAAAAATGAATTCATTTTAAACTTATTTTCTCTGATCTAAAATAATGTAATGATCATCTTTTTTTTTGTTTTGTTTTGTTTATAAATGAATTTATCAAGAAAACGAACTAATATTAATTATTTTATTGCTTTTTAAAATTTTAAAAAATGTCATGCTAAATTTTTGCTAAATATTATTGTTATACAGGGAATAACTGCTAAGCACTTTTACTTAGTAAAACTGCTTTCGTGTTTATGTATGTTAAAATCAGTATCAACGATGGTCAATTTGAAGAAATTAATTGCTTATTAATTTGAAGAAATTAATCAGTCATATAATCTCTCAAGTCAGTAATTGGTGATTTAATTTCTATGTCTTCGAATAATATTAAGAAAATATTTTAAAACATAAATAAAAATTTTAATGCATTTTATTCATAAATACTTTGATTTTTCTGTGCATGGTATTTTTTTATATATATAAGTTTTGTCTTAAATTACTACAAAATATATTTTGGGAGCTTTCTTTACCGGTAAATTTTAAATATCAAAAATTGGAATGGTTATTAATTGATATTTGTTCTTAAATCAAGTGAACTACATTTTTCATTTGAATCAGTTTGAATTTATGTGTGATTAAATTAATTGTAGTTGCAATAATTTTTAAAAACTTTATTAATTTTATAACATTTTAAAATAATTAGAACTTTTGAATATTTTTTTCAAATTTCTCGAAAAATATGGAAAAAGGTAGCTCGTAAAGCTAAAAAATATTTAATTTCTTCCTTGAGTACACTTACTTTCGGCGACAAATTTTGTTTTGATTTTTTGATGCTGAAATACTCTATCGTTTCACACACTTGTTCTTTTGTAACTTTTTATAAACTCAAGTAGATGCGATAGCAGTTTGTACAGATTCTTTCCGACAGAAGTACATTCTTAAAGACCCCTTTGTGTTGCTCTTAGCTTTCTAGTGCCGTCAGTAAACGAAAAATCTTTGAAAGTTATCAGCTCTTTGAAAAAAAAAATTCCTTTCCGACAATAAAGAGCAGAATTGGCCTTGAAGGGTCTTTTTATTTATTTATTCTTATTTTTATATTTGCTCTTGTAAGCAAGTAATGAATGATATGACAAGTGTGATATGAAAAAAAAAGTGAAGTAAATCCTCTTATATGAAATTTTTTAAGATTATTCACGAAAAAAAGAAAAGAAAACGATATTTAAATTTACGATGCTTGAATATTATTTTCAAAAATCAGTAAAATATTTTTTTAACAAAAAAAGATTTTCAATTTATATATGTTTTGAATTTATTCCTGTGCATTCAGGAAAATTATATGAATTCGAAATGAATTATTGGGACAGTTTGCAAATAAATAAATGCAATAACAAATATTTACTTTCACTTTAGTATTCAAATAAATTATGTCGTGTAATTGTAATTTCTTCCCCCCCCCCCTTTTTTTTTTTACTCCCAAATGATTACTTGTAGAATTCATCATTGTAAGGGTAAAAATAGAACCATAAATTGTAAATATTTTGTATCACAGGATACTAAAACGATTAAAAATTCATTCTTTCTTATATTCTTGCCAATGAATGTATAAAATTCATATCTTAATTTTCCACCTTTTAACATAAAACGATATGTTTTTTTCTGTCATTGATTACAGATACTAATATTAAAAATACTCATTTCAATGCAAAATTATACAATCGTAAGGGAAAGTTGTGCAAAATATTACATTATAAAGCCTCTAAAATATCACCTTCTACACGCATCTACTTTTTAAAACCGGCAAATGTATGAATCTTAGGAAGAAGATTATAATCAATAATGAAGACAAACTTATTGCATTGCCTTTCTCACTCGTCATAAAACAAAAAAAAAAAAAAAAAAAAGGAGGTGGGGGGAATAATTTAATAGGAAGCTTGTGTAAAATCGATATTTAAACCAAAGTTTTACCCTAGAAAATTTAATTAAAATATACTGTAATTATAGTACGCTCAGTAAATAAGAGGTAAATTAGAAGATACTTACCAATAAAAATGAAAGTATTTTAAATATCTAATAACAGTAAAACTTGTCTGATAAGAGAATACAAACTACATGATATGAGTAATACCTAAATCATGAGACAAATTGAATTTAGGAAAGAGGACATATAATTGACAAAATAAAAACCGGAAAAGTATTTTCTAGTAAGAAAAGAATATTCAAATTAAACGAAGATTCTAAATGGGGATATTATCGATGACATCTTACGATCAATAATTACAAAATTCCAGAATAAGAGGAGTTAATAAGAGGATAATCCGGAGGAGTTAAAAAGCAGCGCCTTATCCTTATTTTTGTTATTAGTAATTATATCATTCAAACAAAGTTGAAAACCTACGTGCAGCGTTATAAAGAATTCTCAACATTTTAAATAAAAGTCCCGGTAATAGTTTGTATTTTATATGAAAAATTCATTTTCAAAGCTCTGTTTTTAGACTTTTAAATGGTTTTTTTTTTTTTTTTTTTCCTTCTAATAATAATTCATATAAATTTGACGAATTTGTTGCAGGAGCATATCTTCTGTGCTTGTTAAAATGAGAATGTTAGTTTTATGTTTCTTCTATAAAATGTTCTAAGATCTATTTACTAAACTTTTATTCATAATTAAGAATTTTTGCTGTGTACATCTTTTAATACATAGAAGGATATTATTAACCTTTTATACTTATTTTTATATTGCAGGTTCAATTAATTTGGTTCCTACTCTCTATAATGTTACATTTCACGCAAATGTTTATTGGATAGTAAAAAGCATCAAAATATTTTAGAATACTGAGAAAGTAGAAGATAAAAGTTCTTTTAAAAAAATCTCCAGCTGCTTTAGTGAAATTAAAGGTGTTGTAGAGGAAGTTTTTCAAGAATCTGTACATCGTACTTTCCCCCAAACAAAAATGTCAGAAATATTTTTGCGCATTCAATTACAAAAACTAACATCGTAATATCTTATCATTTACATCGGCCAATGGCCATAAGCAAAATATATATATATATATATATATATATATATGCTAGCTTTCTTTTTCTTCCCCTCCCCCTTTTTTTTTTCATCTGCAAAAGAATAAAATACAAAAATTTAAAAAGAAATTTTAAGTCTATCAATCAGAGTAGCATTTGAATATTAATAGCAAAAAAAAAAAAAAAATTCTATTTTTCTTATTGTAATAACTAAGGCTTTGATAATATAGAGACGATTTATAGTTAAAATTATTTTGATTATTTTTAATAGAAAATACTACATTTTCATTCTTTCTATCAATAGGAACTTTATAACGCAAAAATTACACATAAGTTTTTATTTCAATTACGTATTATTAATACCTACTGCATTGTTTCAAGAAGAGATGAAAGACCTACATTCAAAATAGAATTTTTTGACTGTATTAGGGAAATTAAAGACTTCGAAAAATGATTTTTCATTGCGCTTGAAATATATGATTATACTAAGACTTTTCTGTATTAAACAGCATTATTTTTACTTCAAAAAACAAATTGTCAAAAGCGAATTCGTATTTTAAGTGTAAATAAATTTCAAAAAAAAAAAAAAAATGTCGCAATAATTAGAAAGTAAAAATTCAGTAATCTAAATAATTTTTTACTATTTCTCCTGTCTTCCGATCCATTAGAAAAAACCCATTGATGAATAATTTAACTGTGTTTTCCACTATCATTCATGCATCCTTTTTAGACGAAATGACATTTGAGCAATTGGCAGCTAAAAAAGTCCTTAGAGAGCGATAACACTCTTATTCTTGCAAACCCGCTTCCAACCTAACGAGTCGGATCATGGAAGGATGGAATCGTGAGAGCATCGCAGAGCCATGGGAGCGCAAACCTGTTTATCTGTAAAAGAAAAATCCTCCCCCTCCCCTCTCCGGAAGTTGACGGGTAAGTTTTTATGGGGGAGGGAGAAGGGGGGTGCTGGAGACTACCGACTTTCCAAGCACATTCTGTGGATGAATGATTTGTTATGGAAAGTAATGCAAAGAAAACGACCAGGATCTTATACCTGCCCTCTTCTTTCACTACTTTTTTTTATATGGTTTAACAAAATGAGGGACAGTATGCTACGGGCATGTTTCGACATGACGGTAATAGATGAAGTTGGTTGTGATGATGTAAACAATGTTCGAATAAATGTTCTATAAAAATTGAAAAAAAAAATATTATTATTTTATTTCGCTTAACTGAGAACTACAAACGAAGTATATATTTCCTTTAAGACAAATTTTTAACATGTATATTATATATATTATATACATGTTCTGTAAATATTTCAAACAACGATTACGATTTCAGAGTCTTTTAATTTTCCTAAAATTGAGCAACATTAAAAAAAGTACTTTTATTAGATTAAAAGATGTAGTTTTGCGCCTGTAAAAAGCTTTTATTTTTTTAAATCTTCTTTTGCGAATTTTTTTTAAAAAAACAAGTATTAAGTGACCGATCATAAAACTAAAAAAAAAAAATTAATAAATAAAAACATTGTAACTTTTATACTATATTTTTTTAATTTTTATGTCAGAAACAAAAAAATCACTAACTTCATATCTTTTTTTCTTTTTTAAAAGGAAAATATTTCGTTGTAAATTCACGAGAATAACATGATTCGTTCTTTTATAATTTATACCCAAAAGAATTAATTTAATATTATCTCTTTTGCTCCCTAATTGTTGAAATATTTTCTCGTTCCACAGTTAAAGAATACAATTGCAATCTGACATACACTTATTTTTTTGATAAAGGTAATAATAAAAGGTTTGATATTTCACGGTGAAACAAAGTTTAACGAAAGTAAAATATTGAAAATGGAATTAGCATTGGAACTAATGGAATTTAACAATTTCTCTTTGTCTATATACTAGCAAAAATACGCCATTAGTTATTTCCTGTTTTTAACGAATCATTATTATGTGCGTAATAAAACTATTAATGTCGTAATAACTTCAGTTGAGATTGCATTTGTTCGTTATGTTGCACAATCTCCTCTTTATCGGACGAGAAACTTATTTAATAACACATTGTTTTTAAGAATAATTAATTTATATTAAAGGAAGGCAAAACAATAAACTTTTGCATCATATTTGCAAACTATTATCATTGTTATGAAAGAAATTCAGCATAAATTAAGCACTCTGTTGAGTTTCTAGATAATTAAATCTTTTATGCCTCTCGTATGCACGGTAATAAAATTATTGCTAACAGAAGAGGATAAGAATATTAATGTTCAAGGAAGATAATCATTTTTTCTTTTCATGATACACATTTATAAACTCGCAAGTCACTAAAGATTTATAAAAATACAAAACTCATTCTACTGACATTTTGTCATTTTTTCTAAGATAGTTTCGTGTATTGTGAGGAGTGGGGAAATCAATGTAATTCCGTTCCAATCCTTATTTGTTATTTACCTTTCGTTTTAAATTATTCTGCAATAATTTAATCTAGTCTTAATCGAATATTTAAACTGCTATGTCAATTTCAAACTTTTTATACAAGTTCAGTGCATAACATCTATTATTTTAACAAAACAGCTTAACTTTTTGACACAAATTTGTAAATGGTGAAAAGAAACAACCACAATGAAAAATTACTTAATTGTGTCTGAAGGAATTACATTTTTGTTTGCTTATGAAAAACTCTATTCTTTAACTGATATTATTTTAGCATTATTAAAAAAAATAAAAAAAAAAAAAAAAAAAATCGCACTTTATTCGTAACAATTTATTTGATTTTTGGACCAAACGCTTTAAATATTTACAAAATTTTAGTTCGACAGTTTTACAATTTATTTCCATTTTAACATTCTTTCTGCCTTAATACTCTTTTCGAAATTAATTATAAATATTTAAAAAAATTTGTTTAAAAATATTTCAGAGAGGGGAATTTTCTTATGTTTAATGCAGATTGTATTGTTTAGGAAACTCACTCTAATATAATGCTTAACGATTCGCGGCATTAAGTTTGTGTATTAAAATTATTACCATTAAAATTAAATTTCTATTAAAGTTTTCGTTTGGTTGAAATGACATTAATGCAACGTTAAATATTTATATGTTTGCCTTATTTGTAAAATTTTTTAATTAAAAAAGAAATTTTTTAAGAAATGACCGAAAATGGAAGTCAAACTGATACCATTTTGATAACTATTGCGAGGTTGACCATGTCATCATGAAAGTACAGTAAACATTTTCTAGTAAGTTTTGAAATTAATTTGTAATCCCGCTTTTAAGGCTAAACAAAATTATTTGAAATCAAGACAGCAGAAAATATAGGAAAGGTTCTTAAATGTGTTACAAAAGAATAAGAGAATCAATTTAATAAGTAGTTATTTCATTAAAAGAGTCTTAGGTGAATCTTATGCGAGAAACAGACCTAATAATTTGTACTGGTTTCCCTTCCCTTATTGTCCTGCTTGTTGATTCAACTTTCTTTAGAATTGCTCTTTTTTTACCAAATATGAGGATTTCATAAATTTTGTCACGTGGCCTTCAAAGTTTTTGAAATATTTTCATTTTATTTAGATTTTATCTTAGCGTATTTGGGAAATGGGGAACGCAGTGAATAATTTTTATATTTTGCTCTGAACTAGACTTTATACTATACAAACAAAATGTATAAATATATTACTATATTTTCATGTACTATTTTTACTATATTTATAACTTGGATTATAAATAATTTTCTTTTTTTGTGTTAAGCATTTTCTTTGAAGTTTCGAAATATTATTTTTAGCAACTTTAAATTATAAAAACGAAAACATTTGTATACAAGGAAAACGTCTTTTTAACATACAGAAAAAGGATCTTATCTCCTGTTTAAAGGGGCCTGGGAGACATCTGTCAAAAACTTACAAATCTCACTACCCCCATCACCAACGTTTTCCGTTTTCACCCCTCTAAAAAAGTAAAAGCTTACGCACACTTCCTGATGACGATCGAAATAACACGTGGGAAAATATTCCCCTCGGAACACTTTTTTCCACCCTCCTTTCCTCCCTGTCTGAAAGCAAAAACTCATTAAAGTGTACAAGAACGTCTCTGTGAAGGTTGAAGGGGGAGGGAGTGGATCAAATTACGCAGTGTGCGTCTGTCAGTGGTGTAATAGTAGTGTGGTGTTAAAACTATGTGAGCGAAGTTACAGGTTCCTCGGAATTGTCCCTTGCTTCCCCTCTTGTACAAATATGCGAGTAGTTTACGTAAGATAGTGTAAAATGTTTTGGTGCATTTTGTAAAACTTTTTTGCTCGTGTTTACTTATCCATAGTGACAACTCGAATTTGATTTCGGTTTCAACTTTCATTAAGGATCTAAGTATACGTTTTCTTTCTTTTAAAGCTTAAGGTTTGTGAAATGAATTTTTTTAAAAAGTTTTATTTTATTTTAAATCAAAATGTTGGTGTTTGATATAATATTAATTTTTACTTTTGTATTTATTTTCTCTTAATATGAAGGTTGTTTTTATGTAGTCAAATTGAGCTTTGCATGAAATGGTCGTAGGTGATCAAAATATTCGAGTTAATGAGTTAGAATCTTAGAAAACTGAATTGCAATTTGTGCATTATATATAGCAATTTTATACAGTTCAATATTCAATATCGCTGTGGATATTAATAACATTCTGTATAATTCTATGCCTCACTTAAAAAAGTCTGTATTACTTTCTATCTTAACAAGTCCATCTTATAGGAAAACATAACTATGTTTCAGTATTACAATTTCATACACGAGGTATTATTTATATGCATTATTATTGACTTATATATTGTTATTTAATGTGCCAAGAGAAAGACAGAACATATTTTTCGTTATATTTTAAGCAATGTTAATTTTTTTTTTCAATGTAATTAACTGGTTTCCTTCGTAATTTTATTTTACGTACTAAGTTGGATTGAAATGTAATGCTTCAATTGCAATAACTTTTTTTTTGTTACCCGATTTTCAGAATTTTGAAATGTTCGGTTGGACACATGTATCTGAAAGCTGTGTATGTCCTTTTCGATATTCACTTGTTGTCTTCGTTCCCAGGTGTCGTTAGTCTGTAGATGAAGGGGACCCACATGGAGGTGAGTTGAAGGAGTTTCAACTCCACCTGTCGTGCAACCCTGTCCTTGTACCTTACGACTTTCACCCCTTCCCAAAGACGAAAGAGCACATTTAGGGATATTTCTTTCAATCTGATGCCGAGATAAGAGCTACCATCAAAGCTTAGTCCCGACAACCACCACCGACCAGTTTTCCCGACTAGTCACCCGTTGACGCCAGTATATGGAAAGGGATGGAACTATATTGAAAAGTAAACAATGCATTATGTGGAGGATACGTAGTTTTCAGGTACGATAAGAATTATGAAAATCGGGTAACAAAAAGTTATGACTATGATGCCATTATATTTTAATCAGGCCTCATATGTTATAAATACCTACAAAGAAGATATCCATAAAAGACGGAGTGCTGAAGAGAAGTCCATGGCCTTCATTTTACTGACAAAAAGGGCTGATGGAACTTGAAAGACTAACAATTACAATTTTAACGAGACTGTGGTAGTTTGTTTATCGCAGTAGAGACTTTTTGTATTAGATGGATTAAGAGTTTGATTTTGCTAAGATCCTTTATGATACTGGATTAGATACTGTTTTTAATTAAAATCCAACAAGATTCAAAGTCCTCATGTGCAATTCGGAGAGTATCGGTTCTCATATTCTCATTCTCTGTTTGCGGTTCAGCATGCTGAAACTCATAACCTGCGGCCTGTTGCGCAGTTCTAATGTAATTTGGATACTTTTTCTGTTACATCCAGCAAGGTTCGAAGTTCTCATGCTGTTTGGCTATTAAGATATCGATTCTCATTTACTGACTGTGTCTCGACACGCTGAAATTCATAACCTATAACCTGTTACGTAGTTCTCATGTGATGTTAATTCGAATAAGATTATTTTTATATTTATAATTTCAGAATCATTTACGCAAATGCAATTGCATTACGTATTTCTCGACAGCAGTATTCCTTTTGATTGAATGAAATCGAAATACCATGAGAGCTGAAAAGATTTGAAATAAGTTTAACAAGAACGTGCCAGATTTGACGTTCGTTTACTTTGGTCAAAAGTCTAAGTATTACGAGAAAGTGTTGGGAGAAGTGTAGCTAAATTAGGTATTAATTTCTTCATTCAACAAGTAATTAAATAAACAAGATTTGCTGGTTATGGGAAGGCTTTTTACATCAGGTGTTAATGATAGATGTGAAATAGAAATATAAAAGATAGCCAATAAGGTAGGCATGGAAAAAAAAGAATCCCGAAGAAAAATTAGCTAGCAGGGCCTTGAAACAAATTTCGTACCGCAACATTATAATTTATTTCATTTTGATATTTGTTACATTGTGCAGATTGTATAGTACTCAGTGCATGCAAAATGAAAAGCATTTAAATTATTTTAATAAAATTAACATTTCTATCACCTAAATAACCGTTAATAAATTAAATAACAAAAATATAATTGCTTCATATACTTATAAAGTTCAATTTGGTATGTGGTATACTAGAATAAGCTTACAACACATAATTTTTGTTTCATTTTTCTTACAGCAAATTCATTGATAATATCATGACAATTTAGTTTTTTCTTTGTTGGTTAGTTCGCATTCGATTGATAAAATAGTTAAGGTGGCAGGCCGTTTTTGACTAAGGCTAGATCTGAAGCAATAATTTTATTATTTTCAATTTTGAGAAAAATCTTTCTGTAGATATGACAGTTTTTTTTATTGGTAGATTAATATAATTTCTAGAACAGTTACGGAATTTGAATGCTATTCAAAAAAAAGTTATCATTGAAAAATAGTATAAAATTTGTAATACAACGATCCTGCGAGGCAAAACTAGTCGATAAATTCTGATTTCTTAAATGTAATCAATATCGGTTTGCAAGGTCGAGATTTACATTTAGAATAAATCCAAACTGTATAAAAAAATTTAAAAAATGAAACTGTTTTGATTTTTCAAAATCAGTCGGAAGTGCAGGGCATCGTACCGCTTTAGCCCTTCTGGAATCAGACTCGTTACCGAATTTCAAAACTATGTTCTGAATTCACTTATGTAGAGGCAGTACCATATTTTAACATACCACTTATTTCTATTTGAATCAGTCCATACTTCATTTCCGTTGCTTTAATGTATGTTTCGTAATTTAAGGCTCTTCGGAATTAAATTTTTCTTTCGATTTTTAAAAATATTTTCACCCTAACTGTAAAGATTCGTTTATGGGTTTTGCGATCTTTAAAAAATATTCTCAAATGTTTTCAAAAATCGGAAGAAAAATGTAATTCCGCAAAAGTATTCAGTATTTCTTGCTCTTTTCGATGCACTTTTTTGCATTCAACTAGATATAATAGTAAAGATTAGAGAGCAAAAGTAGAAATTCCATAGGATTAATATTACGTTCACGAAATCAAAATGGCCGGTAGACGGGAGACATAATACATTAAAGTAAAAAATCCGATGCATTTAGAGATATATTTGGAATTTGATTAAGTTATTGTACACACAAACTGAACTTAAATTTGTTAAATGTATGGATTCGTGTGTGTTTTGTTTCGGATTTTATGACTTTTTAAATATTTTTACTGCTTTGTATTGAATTTTACATTTTGACAATCTCTGTTGGTTCCTAGTGCTATTTTTTTTTTTTTTTTTTTAATTTTTAAAATTTTTTTTTTTTTTAATTTTTAAATTTTTTTTTTTTTTTGTAATTTTGCTGTTTTTTTTTTATTTTATTATTATTTTTTATTTTTTAATATTTAATTCTATAGTTGCCATAATATTAATATATTTAACTGCAAATTTACGTTTTATAAGAATTTGTGACCCCTTTTTTTACTGGAATAACATAGTATAATAAAATTATTATAATCAGTATCGAATTTAAGTTTGGTGAGACTTTATTCTACTGAAGGTAATGGGGTTCGATATATGTCCAAATTCAGCGGTCTTTCGTCAATGATATATTGCCGCTGCTTTTTGTGTTGAATACAAGAGTGAGTTTCGAAAAGTATTAATTATTACAAAAAATATTCGAGATAGAGACTTAACTTTTATTTATTTTTCTTGTGACTTTTCTACATGGTCACCATCCACAGTTACACATTTCTCCCAGCGTATCTCGACCTTTCAAAAACTGTCATTTTTTTTAACTCAATAGATGTAGCTCTCATTATCTCCATATTGCGGGTCACTTTAATCGACGGCTCTCTAAAATCGAGCGAATCAACATGAATAGTCATAATTTACAATATTATGTATATAAGAATCAATTATGCAGATTAAATGTTATCTAGATATCTCGATTATTTCTTAGTATTAATAATTAAAACTTTATTTCGTATATTATATGATGATTTATAAGCTTAATACGTATCTAAAGCCATTTTCAGATAACAAAATATGCATTATATCAAGATAATTAAGATAATCTAAAATACAATTAAGAAGAACTATATTAACATAATGAAATACAATTAAGAATTATTTTAATAATGAAATGCGATAAGAAGTATTTTAATAGTAAAAGAGAGAATTACTAAGCTGTAAATTAAAACCATTTTTTATTCATAACACATTTAATAATGCAAACATTTGTAATGTGAGATAAAAAAAAAAAAATTCTAAGCTACCTACTTCAGTGATGTAAAATTTGATCTTTGAGTGGTTTCCTTAAAAAAATAACAGTTTGAGATTTTTGAGATCTTCTGCAGACTTTGGGGGCCTACGCTATAGCCTGTCTGGGCTATAAGGAAATCAAGCACTGATTTTGCAACCTGTTATTGCACACCTTACATAAATTAATTAAAAAAGTGAATTTAAATTTAAGTGTCAAATTAATGTTTCTAAATTTTAAGGAATTTGTATGATAAACAGATCTAAGTGTGATAACAAAATATGTAATATATATTATGATAACTTATATTGTGAAACTGGAAAATTTTTTAGTCTGAAAAGTGTTCCGAATGTGGGTTTTGTTCTTTGACATTATTGAGTTAAGACTGTTTGATTGGTTTTATTAACATCGTACCAGGGCTATTGGCGAAGGATCTCGTAATTTTGAATCTCGGTCAAGTGGTGAGGATAGCGCTTGAGCTGGCACCTCCCTCTCTTAAATGCCACACCACACCAACGGAAAGACTTTGTGAGCCCCGACAGATTTAACGTGCATCAGCCCCTGCTATACGACGGGTCTTTAGTGGCATCAAGCCTCAAACCCACGACTCAATAAAAAAAACCCGGCTGCGACCATGATCACTACGTTACCGCAGTCTTATTGAGTACGAAGTATTAGCCAAAACAACAAATCACAGAAGCAAACTATAATATTTTGTTTCATTTAAACTATAAAAAGGATTTAGCGTCGAAATACGTTTATTTGTTTCTTTACATTTTTATATTATTTGCATCAATAAATAGATCTAATTTTGTTAAATTTATTTTTGATTTGATGACAAAATCGAACTTCACTTTTCATTCAATCCAGTTTTGATTCCATGGAAATCTAAAAACACTCTACAAAGAGTTAAGTTCCCGTTTTCCCGCCAAAACCCCTTAGAAACAGCTGATCATAACATAAGAAAAGTTGAGTTCCTTTCAGCCAGATCGTAAGAGAGGAAATGGGGGAATTAGGGGGTGAGAAATCCAACCCCTCATGACCCCCTACAACCTGCCCATTCGTGTCAGAGCGCGGGAATACTACAGCGTAGCATAGTATACAACTTTTTCAGCTGTGCTTCAGTGGTATTGTTCGTCTCCACCAGACGGTATGCTTATACTTCGGAATAAAGTGTACAATAGAAAGTTCCATGACTCATATCCAGGTGCGGTAGCTGACGTCATTGAGAATCTTAGCAGGCTCGAAATATGACCGCATTAATTCAGTGAAAATCGCTTAGATCCATAAAAGACGCGTTTATATTTTTTATGTAGTTTGTATTAGGATTTTAAAAAAAGTATTCAGTTTCTTTTTACATTTAGAAAAGCTTGAAAATAGAGCAAGAGGAGAATTTTTGGAGAGCAAAGTCAATCTCAATTATATATTACATAAAAATTAAAATAAAAATATACAAATGTTTGTTACTATAGTTATAATGGCGAGTTAATGGGTTATATTTATAATACACGACAGTTTTAAGTGTTTGTATTGTCTTGTTTGTGAACACGTAATTATGAATATTCATCAGTTACTAAAGCTTGTAACATAGCCAGTGTTTTCAATACTAAAAGTTTAGTATTTTTCTAATAATTGCTCGGATATTATTTTAAAAATCCTTTATATTGTATAAATGTGAGAAAAGTATTTTTTAAAATCTAAGTATACAAAATAATGTTTTGTAAATTGAATAATAATAATAATAATTCAAATATTTTTGTTGGTATCATGAACTCGCATGATAGAGATTTTTGAAAACGGGTATTAAAATAAATCTACGGATAGATTTCTTAGGAAAAAAAAAAGAAGAAAAAAGGTTTTAAAATTAAGAGGGAGGGGGGAAGGCTGTTACAGTCATAAATAAGAATAAATTTTATTTCGACATGATTATTTAACACAACGCTAAGAATTATTTCTCAGAATATCTTTTATTATTTTTAAAAATTAACATTGGTTACGAAAAAAGTAGAATCCGATAATTTGCTCATTAAATCTCATGAAGAGAAAAAGGATGAAGGTAATTATGTGGAATGCTCATAAGCAACTGGATTTTAAAATATATACATTGCCGAGAATACAAAGACACTTCAGATGCCAAAAACTTTTATTTTTTTACTTTGTTTCTTTTTTTTAATTTCGCTTTTTCCCCTTCTTTGCAATGAATATGTGGATTCGCTTCGTGTGTTTCCGTTGCTTCTTGCCTTTGTATTGTTATTATTAATTTTTTGTTTGTTTGTTTAATCCAAGTAACGTTTGAAAAATAATTTCATTTGAACTCTTGCACCTTTCCTTTCAAACAGCAATAAATTAAATAAATAAAAGAATATGTACAGCTTAATAGCTCAAGCCAAGGTTATTGAATTAAGTAAATGGCAGAAAATTATTTCCTCAACGTCATTTCGGAATGATCAACCGCTTCATTACCGTACGTAACTATTTTTACTCTGATTTCAGTGAAAATTTCACGTCATCATATCCTCATCAACATATGTATTGATTTCTAACTCGGGATTTCGTGTTTCCACGTTGGTTATCGGTTAAAATAATCACAAGTTTCCTGTAAGACTGTCGGTTGCTATTATGTTTTTACCCAGGAAATCAATTGTCAGCGGAAATAATTCGTTGAACATTAAAATCTTAACGTTCTCTGTATAAGTATTAAGAAATAAGCTGGGACATTTTCTTAGGTATTTTATATTGAGCCAATTTTCAAGTTCATGTTTTCTTGTCAATCCTGAAATAGGACTAAGAGGCTCTTGTCATTGAGGAGATTATGATAAAAGAATGGAAGACTAAAAATGCATAATACAAATTTTATTTTTGGAGCATGAGATTTTTTATAACTAAAATATTTTTCTAATGTATGCAATTTCAAATTACGTGAATAATTTTATTTTGTTTCTTTTCCTTCTCCTTTTTGTTATTTTTCACTAAAGCCAAAATACTCGTAGATCGGGTGAAAGATGTGAACCGTTGTTTCGAAGGAGACTTAAGCTTTCAGCACGCACGTGTTTTGCAACCCTGGGAAATATTATCCTATCCCATGGCGAATGGAGGTAGTTAGCCTTGAGTCCGGAGAAAACTCCCCCGAGAGCTTTTGCAGGGCTCTTAATAACAAAATAAAAAGAGATTACCTTTCGGGTTAGTTATTAAGGCATTTTTCTTCTCTTGTCGTTGTTGAAGAGAGCCCCTTCTAATGATATCATGTTTATGCAGTAGCATCGTAGACTTTTAAAATGATATTTTTGGAGCAGGTTATTTTTCCAGCCATTACTGTAATTGAAATAGATCTCTTCTCTGTTGCAATGAGTTTCGCTTTAGACTCATCATTTGACAACATCAACTGTTTCTAGTTGAGATGGTGGGTCTATTTGACGTGTGCGCCTTAGCCTGTATATCACTAGTCGAGATAAAAGTGTCATAGACACACAGAAGCAAGTTTTTGCGTCGGGGGCAATGCTGAGTCACCACTTCATAATGTTTTCTTCCTATAGTGAATAGAAGTCATTTGGTTTTCAGTGACATAGGTGATTCGAATCTTCGATCTGTCAGTCCTTAAAAAGTTCGTCCGGTCACTTTTGCAGTGCTCTTAACAACTAGGCCAAAATGTATCCTCTTTCAGGTTAGTAAAAATCGCTTTTTTTACTATGTCGTCGCTGCTGAATGGAGCCCCTTTCAGACCACTCTTTATTGTTATCATGCCTTCACTTGCCAAGTATGTCTTGGAGTTCTCGCGTACTTTCAGATTTCCGGCCTGCCACATAATTTTGAACGGCAGTTAAATGACGCGGTTGACATATGTCACCACAATCTTCTCATTGGTGCCACGCTAACGGGAGGACTTTAAACCAGTACCGATTTAACCGGTATCAGCCCCTTTAAATGAAGGATTTTTAATAGAATTAGAACTCGAACGTGTGCCTCCACCGAAGCATCTCTGGTCACGTGCTGGATGCCATGAGACAGCCGTCCAAATCATAGGCTCTCAAACATTTTTGGCTCATCATCCCTTTCTCATTTTTTTTAAAAAAAGGAAAGAAAAAAAAACCCTTTTCGAGGGAAAAAAAATTATTCACCACCCTTGCTTGGAAAAAAAATTACTCCTCGCCTCCTTTTCAGAGAAAAATAACATACCCACTTCCTTTCTTGAAATTAGTAATGAAGCTGCGAGTTTTCAGATATTTAATAAATATTTAAAAATACTTCCGAAAGCCAGAAAAAGAAAGCAATCACGCAGAAACATATCTACTTTTTATTTTGCATTTCATTCCGTACAATTAAAAGCATTAATCTAGCTTTGAGAAGAAAAGTAGAAAGCTCCATAGGATTAACATTACGCTTAGAAATTATTGCTGGCGTGTTGGCCAGAGCCTTAATCTTGCCGAAACCTAAAAAAACTTTCAAATACGAGTATAAGATTTGTTGATGGGAATATAAACACACATATTGTAGTGCTGTATGGTGATATACTGCGCGAACTTCAATTCGTTCATCTATGAGTCAAAATGAAACTAAGAATACAAACCTACAATGACTCAATACCTCTTTAACGGATTATAACTTTAGTTCTGACTGATATTGTTTAAATGTCATTTCTGTTAAGGCATGCGGTCGAGGGTTTTTATATTAATCAAGCTTTCCAGCACGTTCTTGCGAGTATTGCACATCGAGGGAGGGGCGGTGGCTAGTCTTCAACGTCCCCTTACTTAAACTAGAACCAAAAACGCTCTCTTCAGTATCTTCAAAACCCGCGTCTTTACTCAATTTTGCTTGCAGCAACTCACCGTTAGCTAAAGTATTACTACATTAAGTTAATATTATTGTAACTGAATAATTATGGTAACTAAAGCTTTTAAGTAATTGTTTACAATAAGTTATAAGCTTACATCAAATTATTGATAAATGGTTTAAAATGGGTTTAAAAACACTTTAGTAAACCGGTGGGCCAATACTGATACCGTTCAGAGTCATTGACCTAAACTCTAGTTACCGAGAAAACATGTCTTTTTTTCATAATTTGCTCGATTCTCTTGACTCGGGAAGATTGAATAGATTGTGATTGTTTAACATCGCTCTGAAAAGCAGCTCGAGGGCAATTGGCGAATAACCTCGTAATTTGGCTCAATTAGCAACGAGGACGATACCTGATCTGCACTTTCCTCTCCAAACTTCCACACCACGATAACAGGAAGAATTGAGACCTCGATCAGTGTTCGAACCCGCGACTCGACGAAAACAACATCAGCTGCGAGTCTGTCGGTGTTTAACGGATCCGAAAAATCAAATAACGGATCGAAAATAAAAATGGTTAGTTGATCTCAAAAGTGTGATATTTAATGGTTCTGAATATGCTTCATATTTTTATAAATGTTAAAAACGTGTTTGCTGAAAGTATTTAAGTTAAAGTTATTTTAAAGTTATTATCAATAATAAAAACCTTAACACCATATTTAGAGTATATTTAGACGGAAATTTAACTTCGATTTACAATAATATTCAAATAAAGTTTTAAACATCAATTTCCTAACTTTGGTTGGTTGATTAGTTGTATGAATTTATGGCCCTAAATCCTCGCAGGCCATTTGTGGGAAACTCAAGGTGAAGATTTTACCCTTTTAACAGTTAAAATAATTCAAAATTTAAACCCTGGATAGAGATTAAAAAGTAGATTAATAAAATTATATGAATCGGTTGACACCAATGTCACACACATGTAAGAAATTAAAAATATTTAGTTGGGGATTCTTCCTAACCAAGTCAATTAAAATTAGGGTATAAGGTTTAAAATACTTAAATCGAACACAGTTAAAAACAATGCAAAAGGAGTGAAGATGTGTCTGGCAGTCAGGGGACAAACAAATTGATTACTCATAGGGGGTACTTTCCCCGTTTTCCCCGTGTAAAATAACGTCTCGTCTTCTGCACAAAAATAAATTCCAATGAGAAATGACTTGTTTCACATGATTCAGTTTATTATTTATCTCCAGATTCCATTGATCTTGGCAATGATTATGAATAGCTGTTTTAAAGTATTTAATGATATCACAGTATGGAATGAGGGGATAGATTTCACCAGATGCAGATGTAGCAGTGCTGTCTACGATTTCGTTACGCTTTATATCCACGCTAGAGGGCATCCAACAAAAATCAATTAAATGATGTCTGACAATAACTTTTGAATTTTTTTTAATGTGTCAATGAGAAATGGGCCTGAAGAAGAATCGGGTGATTTAATGATTCCAATACACTCATGGAATCAATGAAGACAGTAAAATTTTCACTGGGTCGATTTGAGACACCTTCTAACGTTTATGGATAGTGGACATCTCTACCGTAAAAATAGAACATAGTGCTTGGTATAGTGTTTAATTAACATAAAATTTATTTTTGGGCTCATCTGTATATCAAGCAACCATAGTCTAATTTGGATCGTAAGAATGAAGGGTATATTCATAACAAACAGACAAGTGCAATCAGAACCTCTTGAAATATGAGATAAAACCTTTTAAAAGTCAAATTACAGAAACTAATTTCCTCAATATCGGGAATTTGAGTGAATTAATAACTAGCTAAACTTTTTGCGTCACACTCATTTCATTTCCCTACATTAACTACAACTACAATAACTATTTCTCTATATTATTTACCAGATGATACTTATGTAAATTTTACATATATACCAAAGACATATCTTGTGGAACCTTGGAAGGGAGTCCAAAATTTTGTATTTTATTTGTATTTTAAGTAAATATTTATATTTTGAACATTAATTTTTTTAAAAAAAATATTTAAACAATTGTTAGTGAGGTTGGATCCCATGCATTCTTTCTGCAAATGCCACTTACATATACCTTTATTTCCCATTAATTGATAGAACTATATTAGGTTTAAATGCTGTTTTTGTAAAATGAAGAAACCTGAAAAGCATTTGAGTATTTTCCACATTTAATTTAATTATGTGTTATAAAAGAGTTCAATAATTAATAAAAGAATAATAATTTTCTTAATGAACAGTGTATTTTATCACGAAATGCTACTGCATCTATTAATTAATAAGATTTTTATCGTCCCATTTGGAATACAAAATTTACTGGAAATAGATTTCTTCAGTAACTGAGGTGATTAATTTTTTTCATCGATCATATTAATTTCGAATCCCGAATTAAATAAAATTTTATAATAAAAAAAATTTCTCTCACAAATGGCAATTAATATAACACTAGATAATTTAATCATTTTTTATAAGTTAACTACACATTTTTAGATAAGCTGATGCATTCATACTCATCAATGAATTGTAATACAATTTCATAAAATCTAGTTTTTAAAGATGTATTCTATTTGCTTATTTTTTGAGCCTCATATTACCTAATTGCACAACTTCATAAAATCAGGGCTTACAGAGATAAACTTACAATTTTTGGCTTACAACTTGTGCTATTCGCGGTTTTCTCTTCACTAACCTTGGGGACTTTTAATTAAGATTGATTGCTTTTGCTAAACAACCTTTGCCCAACCAAAAATGAAACGTGAATATGTAAATCGAAAACAGGTAGAAATGAAGTGAAGCAGGATAGTTAGGAAATATATAAACTCAGACTGAGAGTCGCGATAGAGAGGTTGAGTGGTTCTAGTGTTCGGCAATTGTTCCGGAGTCGGAGCCGGAAATTGTTACAAGTTATCGGCTGGTTAATGTATGCTAGAAGTCAAGATAGCCTCAGTTTGATCTTAGCTGTAAGAGTCAGTTAGATTATTACTGGTAGATCGAGTTCATATAGTTAAGGCCTTGTCCGCGAGAGCATTAATATTGTCGTTATATTAGCAATCAACCAATAAATACTGTGTGTATTGGTCTAACGCCTCCTTGACTGACTTATTGACTTTTAGTGTTAATACATTGAGTTTAGCTATGTCTCAAGAGGCGAATAGGAATGGTTTGCTGTCACAAACTTTTTTAAAGTGCCATCATTCATGAATTCAGTGGGCGTGGTTATAGCAAGAGGAAGTGGGGTAAAAAGGGCAGAGATGTTCTGATTCTCTTGCCCTGGAGGCCAGCGCACCTGAAGCAAGTCTGACCACAATTATCTCCGTAATTTTCCTTCCAGGCTAAGTTGTCAGTAAAAGTGTTTTCCTTGTGGTTTGCAAGAGAGGTTGTAGGTCATGGATTGCAGCGTTCAGAAATTCATAAAAATTTCAGCTCGTCAAGATTTTGACTTTTTACAAAGCTGAAAACTGGAAATGGTTTACTTCCAGAAATATCTAACTTTTGCATGCTTGTGTAACAAGTATTATTACAAGATATTTCGCTCCTATTTATAAGTATAGGTCTTAATTTTTTTTCTCTGCTAGATGTAATTGAAAATGAACGGGCATACTTTAGTGCTTATTTATTGTCATCTAAAAGCAATTTGAAATCTTTTACTTGGTTTGAAACAATGAATTTCGAAACGTTTCTTCACGTTCTTTGTCTTTAGCGTTTTTCACATTTCATCTTTGGTATTATTATAAAAAAAAATAATTTATGATTTACCGAATCACTTTCAATTGTCTTTTACTTGTTTAATGTAATGTTGTTCTTTGATTTGTTATTTATATTAATAATTAATTGTTACAATAAATTGTGGTGGGCATGAAAAGTAAGTTTTTGAACTTTTCGTAGAAAGTTAACGTCTGAATCTTAAAATTTTCCTTAAAAAAGTGCCCAGAAATCTATCTAAAAACCCAAAGCTTCTTTGAATTTTATTATTTTTCTTTTTCTTTAAATAATACAATCTTAAGCTTTTCAGCGAAAAACTTTTGTTAAAAGTATATCGTAGTTTTCAGCTCTATTCTAAGTCTTTGTTTTAAATATCTTCTCAGAAAACGAGCCAGAAAAATATTTAGAACAATCAAGAACTCATTTGGCAATTATATTAAACAAAAGACTTTAAAGAACCTGTCATGGTTGAATACTTCTGATCAATACAAGTAAAGAATAAATTTTAAGTTATTATTGTAAAACAAAAATAAACAAGAAACCCTGAATAACAAACAGAATGATTGATTATGATTCACCAAATACCTTTTTCTTGCGATATATGTTTACGGAGTGCACAAAGGTATCTAAGTGTTTTTTTCAAGCAGTTTAACAAACTCGTAGAGTCACAATAAATTTTTTTATTCTTTATTAATATTTCAACTTTAGATCTTGAGTGCCAGGGGGAAACAATGATGTCAAAAAATAGCAGAACAGATTACTTAAGAGTTCTATAAATATCTGTCAACTGTCTTTTTTTTTTTAAGTCAACATATACAAGCCAAAAACATTCTATGATTAATTATTAGAGATTCTAAGTATTACAAGCAATTTAAATTCCATCAGTATTTTGATAATATATAATGAAATCAGTATTTTAAAAAATTGTGAAAAAGTATGAAAACCTTACCAAGACCTACAAAGAAAATCTCAAGGGAAAAGAGTTAAGAAAGTAAATTCAAAAATGAGATAAATTGATTCTGTATGTGTCTCAGGATTGGGACTAAGTAATAGCGTGTTTTTATTGGTATCCAACCATATCCCTTCAGCAAATCACTTTACAATAAAATGGTATGAAACCAAAAATATGCAGAAATCCCGTTCAAAACAGTAATTCAATCAAAGAAAAAAAAGCTATAAACAAAGGAAACAAATGTCATTTCCAAATTAATTTTACGTAATACATTTAGAATAATACATACAGATTTATATCCATTATTAAACAATTTTAACTCAAAAGAGTTTCAAAGGTTTTACTTCCATGAGTGATGCTCTTAAACTATCCTACACCAATACGACAAGTGAGAATTTTTTTATGAGAAAAATTTTAACTGCCAAATTATATATATATATATTTACACATACATCTCGTATTTATTTCAGGATTATTTTGGGGAGGAGGGGTTATTTCTCCCATTTGCTTACAAGTTTTTTTAGACTTAATTTAATTTAATTAAGGCTTTTGCGTATTTTGTAATTTATCTTTTTGATTTTTCTTTCTTTTTTTCATTCAATTATATCCTCTTTTTTTTTTTTAATTTTTGCTTTTCAAGAAAATATATACTCTATAACAAAAAAATCGACACACCAAGAAGGAGTTGCTCGACTGGAATGAAATTGCGTACGCGAAGACATTGGGATTGAACAGGCAAATAATTAAACTTTGGTGTCCAATGAATGAATAGACGTAGCTCCAGCGCATCGAACTGCGCATTTAGCAGGTGTATATGAGGATCGATTCTCAATCGGATGGTCAAAATTTCGGTTGCATTTTGACTCTGGATATCTTACGTCGGCTGTAACAATGCCTCACCGAAGAATACGGCCACATTAAGTGCAGATGTCAGAATTTGAAAGAGGTCGTGCTATCGGAATGAAAGAGGCTGGTTGGACGAATCAAACAATCGCTCGACATCTGAGTCGAAGCGATGCGGCGATTAGACGATGCTGGCAAGAATGGATCATTATAATGGCAGATATCAGCGTCAAAATGGCAGTGGTCGACCGAGGTCCACAACAAAAGTTATTGTTGAGCATTGTCAGAGCAACTGTTACAGCACCGGATTCGTTATTATCCACCGTGGGGCCTGCACACATGTATCCAACATAACCCTCGACAGACGACTGAGAGTTCTGTCCGAATTTACGTTCTCATCGACCGTTACGCAGCTTAATTCTCACCCCTGTACACCGTCAAGTCCGATTACAGTGGTGTCGAGCATGATCATCTTAAACTGCGCTGACTGGGGACGTATAGTCTTTAGTGACGAGTCACGTTTCCAATTGTGTTTTGACGACAACCGCAGACGTGTCTGGGGACGTCCAGGACAGCGTGGCAACCCTATCTTTACTATCGCACGCCATAGAAGCCCACAACAGGGCGTTATGATCAGGACTGCCATCTCCTTTGATAGCCGGATCCCTTTGGTAGTCAATCTGACACACTAACAGCACAACAATACATAGACGACATTCTATGACTCGTTGTGTTACTATTTCTTTTGTGATATTCAAGATGTACTTTTCAACAAGATAATGCCCGGCCGCACATGGCACATGTTTCTATGAATTATCTGCAAGCTTTCCATACACTTACAATGCCAGTTAGGTCGCTTGATGTCTCTCCTATCTAGCACATTTGAGACATCATGGAAAAGTGATTGCAACCATTTCAGAACGTTGACGATTTAGCTCAGCAGCTGGAGACAATTTGGCACGAAATTCCGCACGACACCATTTGGGAACTTTTTCCGTCTATGCCACGCCGTGTGACAGCTTGCATCTAGGCCAGAGGTGGACCAACGCCTTACTGACTTCCTCCCTTTGTAACGGCCAAACTCTGAAATCATTCAATCAATTGTTCTAAAATTTTAATTGTTTGTTTTTCTATGTTTGTTCTGCGCATCTAACAATTTTTATCGCAATCAGACTAATCCTTTTTGATGCATCGGTTATTTTTTGTTTCGTTTTAGAGTGTATGCTCACTTTTCTTCTACAATTTAAAAAAAATCCATATATGTAGATATTCTAGTAATATTAATGAATTCTATTTTGTTAATTTAGTTTTTAATTATGAAATATTTTCAACTATTTTATTATTTTAATGAATTATATATATATATATATATATATATATATATATATATATATATAACAGGTCAATTGAAAAGTCCCCGACCTGACACATAGATGGCTCTAATAGAATTAAATCCATATGTTTTTAGTTAGCCCTAACCCTCAAAAGATGCGTGTATAAATTTGACAGCTGTCGGATTATTAGTTTGTGAATTATAGCATTTTGAGTGAAGCAACTTTTGTTATTGTGAAAAAAATGGATAAAAAGGAATTTCGCGTGTTGATAAAATATTGCTTTTTGAAGGGAAAAAATATAGTTGAAGCAAAAACTTGGCTTGATGCCGAGTTTTCGGACACTGCCCCAGGAAAATCAACCATCAAGGATTGGAATGCTAAGTTTAGACGTGGTGAAATGAGCACCGAAGACGGTGAACGCAGTGGACGCCCAAAAGAGGTTGTTATCGACGGAAACATTAAAAAAATCCACAAAATGATTTTGAATGACTGTAAATTGAAATTGAATGAAATAGCAGACACTCTAAAGATATCAACTGAACGTGTACATCATATCATTCACGAATATTTGGGTATGAGAAAGCTCTGTGCAAAGTGGGTGCCGCGCGAGCTCACTTTTGACCAAAAACAACGACGAGTTGGTGATTCGGAGCAGTGTTTGAAGATGATCAAGCGTAATAAATCCGAGTTTTTGCGTCGATATGTGACAATGGATGAAACATGGCTCCATCATTTCACTC